>OU612047.1:49964574-50507956 GCA_914767935.1 Coremacera marginata | reverse complement strand
TTTGTTAAAACGACTCGTTTTACAAATGTTTCTCAGTAGCTGCTTGTGTTGTTATTAATATGTATGTAAAATTTACATATATATATATACATAATAGTTGCTTTCTTTTTTGTCTCTTGTTATTGTTTTCAAAAAAAATTGTATTACTACCACGCAGGTTTACATATAAAGAGTCTGCGCATGATCGTTATGCTATAAAAACTCCATTTATTTTTAAATATCATAGCAAATTTGGAATTAATCTGATATTATTATTATATTTATTTCGTACTAAAAACATATTTTCTTTGCTTAAAATGTTCAATTAAATTTGATATATACATAAGTTCTTTACCGCAGGTTAAATCATAAATTCCTATTTTACCAAAATATTTATTTTCAGTTATTAAACATAACATTAAACTAGATTTAATCTTAACTAACATTGAAATGAAAAACGAATTCATCAACAAAACAAATATATCAAACAAAAAAAATTCTACGTCTACACTTCGGACTCTATCGAAACTTTTTTTTTTTTTTTTGATTTAAACTTTCCGGAGTGGCTATTTTTGTAACGCAGTATTTTTTTAAATATTTATTTTTAATGTGAAAAGGAAAATTTTTAGGAAATAAACTTAATGAAATAAAAGAAAGCTTTTAGAATTACCCAGAATTTCAGAATTTCGGAATTTCTGAGTCATTTTTGGATTTTCGAATATTGTCGCTAAACTTTAAAATAAACACTTAATTTTTATGTTAAGTAAGTATGAATAATTGTGCGAATTTTTTCGTAATTTTTTTGGAGCATTTTTGTATGTTCCAAATTCGAAATTTTATTATTGGGGGGTTATTGGGGTCATTGAATGTTCTATGTAAAACAAAAAGACTTTTTAAGAACACTTTCGAAAACATCTTATTTGGAATTTTGGCATAAACTTAACCACTTTTAGTAAAAGAGTTCTGAACTTCAACTTGAGTGAACGAAATTCACCATTCAAAGCAACTTTTAAGTAAAAATATGATAGGCTGTCTCAAAGGCTGTAAGTTAGTGTGCCATGAAAATGAAACAACATTTTTTTAAGTTTAATTTCCGTATATTTCCGGCTGAACTCCGCCAGTTTAGCATCAGGAAGATGCTACCTGCCTGTGCAAAGTCAGGATAAATGGAGGATGGTTGCAGTATAAGATGATACGAGACTAATCATGGAGTCCCAAGATGCACTAGTCTTGTATCTGTGTAAAAGAAGGGCCTACCTTGGAGTCCAGCGTTGGCGGCCATTCCTTGGAGCAGCAAAGCATGGGAAGTAGGTATATTACTTTAATACGCGCCTGTGAATGGAGTAAGAATTGCCTATTTGAACTTGTTAGCACGGGGATAGTTTTTTCCACTGAAATGATAAGGACATGTATTGCCGACATAAATACCTTGGTAAGGGTTTTAGGTAGAAGAGCATACATCAAAGTAATACTTTATCTAAACTCCTAAGAAAGGAGTTGGATTTGTATGGTATACTTCAGAGTTTTCAGTGATGGGTCGAGAATCCTGTTCTGATAGCGTGGTTGATGTAGCTGGACACTGCCAGTTGCAAAAGTTAATTTGTTAAGTTCTGGTTTTTTTGGCGGTGATGTTCTATCATTTGGTGGACTATCATGAGCGGCCCTTTGGGGAGTCTCGTGCTGGTTGTTGTTTGTGTACATCACTTGCACGGGCATAAAGTGGCCGACGCACTGTGGCTCAAGAATAAAATCCATTGCCCAAAATACCAATTTTTTGTGGAAACCGATTGTTTTAAATTTTTGTGCCATTTTATAGTAAATATGTCTAAACTTAGGTAGCCAAAAATTTAGGTCAAAATATCTAAAATTGTGGGCGTAGCATGTGGTTAAACACCACTGTTTTTGCTATTTTCAGAAAAAGGTGAGTTTGTTATTTTTTCATCGAAAATGAATGGACATTGCTCGCAAACTATAATCAATAGAGGGTTGATTTTTTTGTTAAGTTGGTTGGACTATTATCGTTAAGTTATTGTATTGTATTTATAGCTGTACTATTTATATTTTGGGTGTTACGAAATGTTTTCAAAAATACTATTGTACTTTGTAATAACTGTTGTAAATTACTTGTACAAATTTGAACTTTAGTGGAATAGAACTTTAAAGGATCAAAACGGATCAAAAAATGAAAGCATCCAGTTAAAGGTGAAATTCTTCTCTTTCACCCTATATATACTTTTATACCCCCCACCATCCCACCGTAGAAGCTTTTTTCGTTTTACTGAAACTACTCACACAAATGACAAACGAATGACGCTAGTTTAAACGCATACTTATAAGTATGCAATGATGTATTCAATTTAAACTTTAGGTGTTTTATTACATGCAATTTAAAGGATTTTTGAGTTTTATTTACCCCTTTTATCCCAACTCTATAATACAGGTACATAAACAAAATATACATACAGGTTCTGGTAATTAAAAGAGTTTTTTGTATACACCCATTTCATTCTACCTGTATGAAACATGCGGAGATTTGGAGTTTTAAATTTTACCCCTATAGAAGTGGTGCAGGTAATAAGTAAATAGATACAGGTACTGATACTTGATATAGGGCTTAGGAAAGCACTACGGTATGGAAAGGGTTATAAGGAAGTGATATTCGGATACAATTTCAATTGCTATAATATCTCAGCCATTGCAACTGCAAATAAATAAATTGATTCAAAAATCATGGAGAGATTCAGTTATAAAGAATTGACTGAGGAGTATTTTAGAAACAAAAAACAGGAAGATGTTCTAAGAGACGTTCAAGGAAAAAAAAACTTCGAAATACCATTGGACTTAGAAGAGAAATTTTCTGTTTTCGTCAAAAATTTAAAAAAGCGCTACAGCCAGTATAACTACACGAAAGAAAGATTCCACCTGAACTGAGATAAAAAAGCGATCTACTACAGGACGCATATAATTTAGAACTGAGTAAGGAATATTTGCCAGCAATATTGCAACCAAACAAATAATAATTAAAATACGATTTTTCTTGTCTTAGTAAGATATATATAATATTAGAAAACAAAAAATGTCCCAATGTAAGAAATCATATTAGCCCATTAAGCCCGGCTTTCAAAACCGTGGGCGCAGGAGGTTAAAAATTTTTGTGTGAAGTACTTGAGTCAATCATAGTGCGGTCACTCACTGCCACGTCCACAACACACTTTTTTTTTTAGACAAGCGAAAGTGCCTTTTTGGACCCTAAGGCCACGATGTGTTATAAATTACTCCAGGAAAAGTTGTGTTGGATAGAGTTAAACATTCTGGGAAGAAATTAATGTTACAAACAATACTAATTGGGAACTCACATAAGCCTAAAAGTGGGAAGAAATACCACGGTGTCCTGTGGCCTGGTAAGCTATGTTATCGTACGGAAATTTTTATAGAATAAAGAAGACTACTAATAGTAGTACTATTAGTAGATACTAGAGATCGATCCTCATCCCTATTTTTTTTTTGTATATATATTTTGAAATATTTGAAAAACATTTTTTTTTGTGAATTGGAAATTCACAATTTTTGACTTCGGAAAAGAAAAGGTAGACGACATCTTATGACAAAAAAAAAATTTCATCCCTCTGCTTTATAGAAGTTATAGAATTTTGGCCAATGAAAACCTATTCTGAGCCACTGTGCGACTGGAGCCACGCTTATTTATTTGCTATATACAAGAGATTAAGATAGATCTCGTCTTGAGCAGCAGATGACTATGATGGTACGTCAACTACTGTACGTTGAATTGGTTGTTCGTTGTACGTTGAATATTGAATAAATTCAATTTGGATGTTTTTATATAGTTCGTGAATCTTGTATTTTAGTCAATTCATTTTTGTGTATTGTATACTAGTATGAAAGCCCGTCCTACGACGGGTTGGACGCATTAACAATCGAACTGTAATTATTTTTTGCTATTATTACAGTGCTTTTTCAAAATACTGTTCTGAAAAATACTCAGCCTGAAAGTATGCACACACATAAAAGGCAAGCATGTCACTGATAAGTATCAAACGGATTTTTTGTGCATACTTTCAGGCTGAACATTTTTCAGGACAGTACATGTTGGGAAGAAACTGTAATAATCGCAAAAAATAATTACAGTTTGAGCAATATTAGGTGCAGAGCATTGTGCTTGCTTTTTATGTACTAAAATTGTGTTCACAGAATAGGGCCAGTGTCAGTGAAATTAAAATCCAGTATGTTTGCTTCTCATTAGTACTTTACTCGTTTGAATGTGGAACACAATTTGTCATGTGGGTCTGTGTATTGTGGCTATTTTATTTTCGCACCAGGAGTGCATTGTAAGGTACTGTGTGTTGTTGAGAGACAGAAAGAACTGTCGATAGACAAAATATAATTAAGCTGCAAGGACAGGAGTCAACTCCAAACACAGCCAGATGCTTTCAGCTATTTTCGGCTACTTTTGGTGGCGCCCATTGCACGTAAGATGATAGGAACTGACCTAATTTACTCTTGTGATAAATATATAGTCCTTTTCATATCGCTTGTTTAAATTTAATTTTTCTTAAGTTTCGGTTACTCCGGTAGCACCCATTGCAAGCAAGATAATTGAATCTGACCTTATTTACTCTTGTGTCTAATATATAGTTATTTTTATGTCATTTCTTTCGTTTTTAAATAAAATTTCCGGTAACTTTCGACTAGTTCCTTTTCCACCCTCTGCATAAAAGGTAATAGAAACGGCCCTATTGTACTCTTGGGCCAAATATATACCATAGTTCTTTTTATGTTGTAAAAAGTGTTTCTAAATTTCATTTTTGGTTACTTTCGGGTACTTCCTTTTGCGCTTACTGCATGCAAGGTGATAGAATAGAACCTAATCTACTATTGTGTCAAATATATAGATCTCTCTATGTTATAATAAAATTTTTAAGTTTTGGGCTACTTTCGGCTACTTAACGATGCGCATTTTGAGACAAATCAACTCTTGACACAAAAATATAGTCCTTTCCTTTTAAATAGTATTCAAGCATTTTTAAGTTTCATTTCTGGTTTCTTTCGGATTCTTTCGGTTGCACCCACTGTTTGCAAGATGATTTAACCTAATCTAACCTAATGAATGACCTATTCTACTCCTTAGCCAAATATGTATGTATGGGAGCGGACAAATGGGCAAATAGGGACACTTAGGGCTCAATTTAAAGATCTTGAAAAAAATACAAAGCAGTTTTTCTGACATTTGAAGCCAATCAACAAACATCCATCATTGAAATTGGAAAAAAGCCATATAACGACCACTTCTTCATATACATACTCTGAGGAGTATTTTTACGAAGTTTGAAGGTCTGTATCTTCCAAACAAAGCAAATATCAAACTAAAAATTAAAAAATATATATACTTTTATATTCTTTATTGTGAATAAATTAAAAATTTTTTAACCCGTGCCCACCTGAGATATTTGACCACAAAGTCAGCAAAATTCAGCAAAATTCTCAAAATTCAAATTTTTAAGGGGATGTAAACAAAAAATTTCATTGAGGCAGGATGTTAATAAAATTTACGTTTAAACAAACAGAAATGGAAATTTTACGCTATTACGGGATTTATTTCTTTGAGATGCTGTTAGCGAAAAAAATCGTGGTCTGATCGAACAATTTAAGCGTTCTTTTCTGATCAGCAGTCGCCAAAGAAGGTTAACTAAAATTCAATTAAAAGTTAAACTAGTGGAAACGTACAGTGTTTTTATTTTACAATTTTTAAAAATTAAATAAATTTAATTAAATAAATAAATAAAATTAAAGTTGTATACATAGAACATAAAAGTTTATAATCATAAAGCAAGAAAGAAAAGTAAGTAAGATTATTTTTAGTACGTTTTTTATGATTTTAATTGTTGGTTTTTTTAAATAGTTTAGTTAAGAGGAATTCTTAATTGCTTCCATAGAAGCTGTAAAATTGGCTTAGAAATCGAACAAAGTTGTATTACTGGTGCCATCTCCTAAAAGGGTAGATTTAAATTTTATCAAAAACAAAAAAAAAACAAAAGAAAGATTCTAATTTTGTTATAAAAATTAGTAAATTATCTATACAAATAAATATATATATTTATAAATCTCTCCAGACTTGGCACCATAGGGAAGTTAGTGCGAAAACAGAAAAAGCAAAAACTTTAAAGCACATAAGCAGATTCTTGCATTAAATAGGTAACGGGGACAAAAAGCATATAGGCAAGAAGTTAGTCTACGTCGATCGTCATGCCAAGCAGCAGCATCTCAACAAGCGGTAAAAAAGTCGAGTGATTAAAGTGCGGTGTTAAAGTTCAAATTAAAATTAAAATTAAGGTTAAAGTTACAGAAAAAATTTAATTGCATTTAAGGACGGACAAATTGGTTAAAATAAGTTAAAAAAAAAATAATTAAAATAGCATAAATGTTAGTTTGAACTGAAAAGTTAAAAAGTAAAAGTAAAATCATATAAAGTGGTATATACATGTAAGTGTACATGCATATATATCGTGATCGTGCAAAACTCACCACTTAATGCACTTCTAAGTTAACCTAAGAATAACCTTAAAAGCTAAAATTAAATGATAAGCTAACAAAATGTACAATATAACTTTAAAATTAAATAAACGTAACAAAACTCTGAGCTAAACATGGAAAAAAAAAGAAACATTAGAGTGAAAGAAAGAAGAAAAAATAAACACAGGTGCGTCGTTGGACACACGAGAGAAGCGAAGCTTTTTCGCAGTTACATAGATTTGATAGCTTAATAATTTTTTCTTTTTAATAAATTAACTTTTAAATTCAAAAAATTAAAATAACATAAAATAAATAACATATATACAGAAAACATAATTACTGCTTATTTTTTTATTGTTGAATGTCAAATTTCCACGCCAATTACATATACGAGCATATAATGCCAGCGACTCTCCATTTTAACTCTCCACACATGGTTGTGAACTTGGCTGCACTGACTCCTGCATGCGTTTGTTGATTCCATATTTATTGATATCTATTTTTTTTTAAACTTAAAAACGCACTTGTGAACGCACTTGTTGTAGAATGTAAATTATTATTTCAGAGTTATTTCACTTAAAACCATGAACAAAAAAAAAACTCTGTTAACACATGCCAGAGATTTAGCAGAGTTGATGCAATCTCTAGATAATAATTTACACTCTATGCCAACAGCACCACAAACGCATTCACAATACAAACAAACCGATGCTAGAGACACCTTGTGGCAAATAATAGCAAATTTTTGATAGTTGTAGCATAGCAAATACACAATCCTCTATCTATTGATAGATGGTGACGATATACTGCAGCATAGCTTCTGTTATAATTAGGATTGAATTAACAACTCATTGCAACAAGTCTTTGTGGCCTTGTGGATAGTGCATTGAACTCTCGTGTAAGAGGACATGGGTTCGATCCCCACGGGCAGGCCAACAAATATTTTTAGTATTTAATATTAAAGTATTAAATTTTCTTGTTGTAATAAGCACTAGCAACAAAGAAACCATCAAATTTCCAAGAAAAAATCTGTCGAAAATTTTTCGGATTTCACTCCAAGCAAATCACAGAACGATGAGTAAAAAGCTTCGCTTCAAAAACTTAATACATATTAAGAACTCTAAGCAACATTTCTAAATAAAACTAAAATAATCTTAACTAACATCTAAGCTAATATATGTGCGCGATAAATGTTTAAAAGTAAGTAAAATTCTTAAAAATCTACTTAAATCTATGTTTAAAAGTTATTCTTAAATTATTGCTTGTTGTTGTAATCAATGGAGTTAGTTTAAACATACAAACATACATAAAAAAAAAAAAAATATTCAACTAATCTGCTGAAAATAGAAAAAAAAACAATGTTGCTAACGTATAAACTCACCACGCTTAGCTTATCACTAAGCCACTGCTAGCCAAAATTGGTAACATGTTTTATGTTAAAACGCTGTTCAACTTTGAACATGCATGTCAACCTTTCTTTGTGTCTTTAAAAGAGCTTTCTCTCTTTTTAACAATAAGTTAGCCAACGCAAATAAAAATAGCAACAATGCAGCTTGCCTTGCTCACCAACATGAAAGATCTTTCATCGCGGGAACAGTGGAGTTAAACAAAGTAAGTTTTTTTATTCTCTTCTTTTTATTATTTGCAAAGCTTTTCTCTTAAAATTTTTTTAAATTAATGAACGAAAAAGAAAAACAACAACAACAAACATTTATAACTTAAAAAAAAACACATATCAGCTGTAACGTAATCTAATTGAAGAAAAAAAAAAAAAACAAATGAACAAAAATGTCTTTTAATCAGTTTTGTTATATAGTTTTTTTACTAGTTTTTAAATATTTTTCGATAATGTAAACTTATAAAATGTAATGAAAATGAAAAAGAAATTATTATAAAATTGAATTAATTGAATTTTTTTTATTATTTTTCTTTTATTATTATTATATTTTTTTTTTGATATTAACATTATTTCATATCATGTTTATATTTTTTTTTCCATAACTCTAGCCACATAAACCATTGTTTATTTAATATTTTTTTTTTTTGTATTGACTTTCGTTAGTGTTTAAAATGAGTTATATATATATTTTTCTTAAATAAAAACAACGGATTGTTTTGAATTATGTATTTGTAAATTTAAAGTTTGATTTCATGCGGGCATTGTGAGTAAGTTGTGAGATACCTTTTTTTTGGGATCATCTTATAGATTAATAGGGGTTTTGTTTTATGATGATCATGGATGGGAGGGCAAATGTTGAGGCCAGGCCACCAATTCTCAACAATAACATAATTTTGAGCGCAGATTTTCTTTTCATCCTTTTATTTGTTCTTTTTCTAAATTTCTTATCTTTCTATCTTTTTCTTATTCTATGCATTACTACCTTTAACCCATTCCTTGCACGCAACTTAAAATTTGCATTGCTGTAGTTGTGTTTTTATCAGTGATAAGCTACAAGAACTTCCACTCCCACTAGCCGACGAGCCAGAGCCGGAAATCAAAGCGTGCATCCGTCGCTTATCATCTGCTTAAAAATAACTATAAATATTCAGATCGTTACATGCTACAGCCTGTTGCACGGTGCTTAATGAGAATAATCGCAAGATGCGGCGTTAGCGATCACAGCCAGCAATGACAGCAAATAGTGCGATTACGCGTTGCATGGCGCCACCAGGGAATGCGTGTAATTCACATGTTATTCATATGTTAATATGAACAAATAGAAAGCAAAATGGCATCATAAGGCAGTCAAGTGGTTTGACCAAAAATGCATCCATTTAATAAGTAAATGGCTTTCTGGTGATTTAAAATAACAATAATTTTAGAAAACTAAAAATGAATAGGCAGTCTTAGTGGCATGATCTAACCACTTAATCACCAACAAAAAAAGCCCAAGCTGCGGCTTTTCGGCTTTGGCCAAACACAACCATCTACTTTTCGGCTTTGGCCAAACTCAAGCGTAAGCTTTTCGGCTTCGGCGACAACCTCAAGCTCCGGCTTTTCGGCTTCGGCCAAACCGTATCTTAATTATCATATTGTAAGGCCTTCTGCCAACGGCACTTTGTCGCCTGATTCGTCTGTAAAATTAGATGGTTAACCGTAAGAAATATTGTTAAGCTAATATTTGTAACAATTAATAGAAAAAAAAGAAATAATAAAGCAAAAAAATACAAAACGCAAATAATAAATATAAAAATAAATAGATTTTGTGATCGCTTCGAGCTAAAACTTTCGGGTTTAGTGATAGAGTTGGACTCTGAGTTCAACCATGAAAAATTCTGCGATTCACAAAACTATTTATTGTTTTTGTTCTTGAGACTGTTTCTGCCCAGGGTTTGCGAGATCCCTTGGACGGACCCTGGAGCGGCTGAGCATACCCTAGCCTAAGAAATAAAACTCGTTACAAACTCCTTAAAAAACATTCTTAAAGTTGCAAAATATCTCGTTTTGAACAAGGAATGTAGCAATTTTTAAAATATGATGAAATTATTTCATAACCATTTATTAAGTCAGATTTCTAAGTGTAGAACGAAAAAAAAAACAATTTCTGAAAGCCGTTCTGAGACCCAAAATCATTGGACAACTTTTAACAAAAATATCAAAAAATGGTCGAGCAACCACCGTTCGTTTTTTTTTGGATCCCTTCATATGGACTGTCTCTATAGTACTCGTAGCATCAATGTGCATCGTATTAAAGTCCATTCCATATAATTATTGCTGTTATTTTTCATATCCTTTTACTTTCCGTTACTTCCGGTATAGCCCATTTCTTGAGATGATGAGAACTGACCTTGTCTAGTGCTTTGCCAAATTTCATAATTTTTGTGTTCTATGTAACAAAATATACTCCTTTCTATTTACAGATTTTTTAAAATTTCCCATCAAAAAAAAAAAAAAAAGGAAAGAGGTGAGGCTTGGTGGGATGTATATGTATATGACGGTTAATTATATTTTATAAAAATTATTGTTGAGATGAACTTTTTATACAAGAGAGTATAAAATGAATTTTTTTTACAACAATTTTTGTGGCGCTCTTCTAATTTTTACCAAAAAGACTTAGGCAACTTCTGGTTGCTCCCATTTCATGCAGGATGAAAGGAACTGAGCTAATGTACTGCTGTGCAAAATTTCATCATTGTTGCATGTTCCGTTGAATGTTTATTATATTTTAAAAGATTTCTGTTGAGATGACCTTTTAGACAAGCCTGAATTTGTCGAAATCGGTTAATTGCATCATATGAAAATTTTTGTTTGATATCTGTATAGATTTTTCACACTTTTATTTTAATTTTTTCTAAAAATTTACCCTAACCAAGGTTGATTTATAAGGTTGTCGCAAGGGAGAGAGCGAGTGCCCATAATTGTCAAATCGAAGTTGACATCTCATAGAAAATCTGCAAGTGCTCTCTATTATCATCCGTTTTTCTTTCGTAGTCATTCGCAAAATTGGCTGGTTTTGACAATTATGGGTACTGAGAAGAGAGTGCGATTAGCCCTGCGACAACCTTATAAATCAATCTTGACCCTAACATCGATTTTTAAAATGTATAAACGTCAAAAGGCAGGATGTTTTGGAGATATCAGTGAATGAAAATGACATTTAAAAATTGAGCCACCTTAAAAAAAAAAGAAAATGAAGGGTATGATTGTAAATGTTAAACTAACTGAAAAGAGCGAAATTAAACATATTGGAATGAGTTGAATAAAAAAGATGTAAAAAACTAGTGAGAGCAGGATTTTCCTAACATGTCAAATTTTGTTAAATTCTTAGGCTGTTATAGGAAAACAACAAAACCAGGGCCAAAAATTTGGAAAAAATTGTTTTGTAAAAGCCACTTTGACTGGTTTAAACGATAATCATCGCCACAGCAACCACAAACACAAACAACTACAATAACAAGAATAATATCAGCAAGAAGGACAACAAAAAGCAAAAAAAAAAAAACATCACAAAACATGCACCCATACGCAGAGACAGCGTATATTATTAAAAGAGCCTGTAGTGGAGCACCGACCAGTAACCAGTTGTCCTGAGAACATGGAAAAAGGCAACCTAGTTGACACACTCATACGCAAACATATCGAGGAACAATTTACCACATGCATACAACCATGAATGGGTTGACACTTGATGTGTGCAACCAACCAAATAACCATTTTGCAGTGTGGCGCATTCATTCGAACACTCGACACACACACACACACACATATACACACATTCGTACGTGTACATGCATACAGCTGCATGCCACAAGCACTCGCATGTACAAACACACAAACATGCGCCAGCACAGCACATTGCATTGCAAGTTTGAGTGCTGCCGAACCCTAATGTATGTTCGCTATTCAAAGGATATCCATAGGAGGATGTCATGCATACATATGCACATGACTCACACCAACACTAGCTAGCAGAATGCAAGCAAAACGCACCGCAAAAAGCACATTTTCAAAGGATATTTATTATCATGCTGTATGGATGTGTGCGTTGAGTGTGTGCTTGTTTCTCATGTCAATGCAACATATTGACTGCCAGCCTGATGTTGACGTGGATGACACAATGACAAACCAAACATATTTTGTGGTTGACACAAGAACCTTCAGCTACGTACGATGCAATCACCGAAAGCTTCGCACTAAATGCAAATGTATTCCACTTTAGCTAGCCACTATGGAATACAAACACATGAACACACACACACACATGCACACAAGCACACACACACATACACATATTAACTTTCATGTTCACATGTACTACACTCTGCAGAAGTACTTCGACAGTAGCTCAGCTCAAAATTTCGCAAAGTTAATTATGGGAACGCAAAGAGTTGCAAATCCTTTTACGTGAATTTAACAAATTGTGCCTTTGAGGAAGGACAACAGAGAGGACAGCATGTTGTCCACATTGTTTTTATCTTCTTTTCCAGTTTCCTGTTCGATTGCTTGTAAATTTGCATTTGATGAACTGACTCGATTCATGTGAGCAGCCTGCATTGTTGCACTTCAAGGATTTACATTTTGGTTTGCTTTTTCTTTTGTTTTTCTCTTTTTTTTTTAAGGTTTGAGCACATTTTTGGAAGTCATTAAAAATTGTTTGAAAGTTTTTAAATTGATTTTTTTACTTCTATTGCGTACGCAAGTAAAAGACTCTAATTTTTGTTTGGAGTAGACCTTTAAAAATACCCCACTAAAGTATTCATTGCAACGTGTATTACTGAGGGCTTGGCAGGGTACCGCAGCTAAAATACCCCCGCGGTCGAATTCAAGTATATTCGAAGTCTTTAGCCATGACAGACATGATGACATTAAGTTTTATGCATTTACGAAAGTTTTCCTATTTTAATGACGTGTGGTAGGTAGGTGTGGTTTCCATCCGATTTTGTCGAATATCATAGATATGGTTCATATTATATACCAAAGCTCATGTGGAAAATATCAAGACATTTCTTTAAATTATACTTTTGGATTTCTATGTGATTTTTGTTTAAAATAAAGCCACTTTGCATGAGAAGTAGGCGTAGTTTTCATCAGATTTTTGCAAATATTATAGAGATGGTTTATATTAATTATCAAAGCTCATGTGCGAAATTTCAAGACATTTCCTTTATTTTTGTTTGATTTTTAAGAGTATTTACGTTCATAAAAAGGTCACTTTGTATGGGAGGTAGGCGTGGTTTATATTAAAGATCGAAGTTTATGTGCAAGGTTGTACACCTTGGCACCGCCATTAATACCAACAACGAAATCAGCCTGGAGATAAAGCGAAGAACAATAATTTCTAATAGGTGCTACTACGGACTCAGTAAGCAACTAAGTTCCAGAGCCCTCTCTCGATCGACAAAACTAACACTCTACAAGACGCTCGTTCTACCTGTGCTGCTTTATGGCGCTGAGGCATGGGTAGTTTCGCAAACTGACGCAGCCGCTCTGGGGGTGTTCTAGAGAAAAGTTCTTCGCAAAATCTTCGGTCCTGTTCGAGTCGGCGATGAGAGTCGGCGATGAGAGTCGGCGATGACTATCGCATCTGAATGTACCACGAGCTGTATGAGCTCTACGAAGACATTGACGTAGTTCGGCGTATAACTGTGCAGCGACTACGCTGGCTGGGTCATTTCCATCGTATGGACGACGAAAACGAGGGAGACCATGCCTCCGATGGATGGACGAGGCCGAGGAAGCCCTAACCGCACTTGGTGTATCCGATTGGAGAAGGCGCGCGCAAAGCAGAGGCGCCTGGCGAGAGCTGATGAGGGCGGTCGAAACCCGAACACGGGTTGTTACGGCCATCTAAGTAAGTATGTAAGCTTATGTGCAAAATTTATGTGCTTACTGCAAAAATTAAGACACTCTGATTGGGAGGTAGGCATGTTTTTCATCCGATTTTGCTCATTTTCGAACTTGATCTTCATATTTTTAAAAAAAGCTTATATTTTGAATATCATCGCGATTGCTATCAGAATACGGCTGTATTCGTGTCGACAGACAGACAGACAGACAGACGGACAGACAGACGGACACACGGAAATTGACTCAGGAGGTGATGCTGATCAAAAATATATGCACTTGTCTTTACCTGCCACGCCTCCTTATTGGCGTAACAAACGGAATGACAAAGCAAATATACCCCTTAAGCAGTACGCGTTGGGGTATAAAAATAGGCTATTCGTTGTGTACTACGGTGTTTATCTGTGGTACGAGTAATTTTCTAAATAAACTTAAGTTGCATAAACTAGTTTTGTGTCATTGACATATTAAAAAAATTTTTTTAGAAATTTTTATTTGAAAAATGAGTTGAAGACCAATAGGCACGATGAGGCACGCCATTGGTTACACTAGCAAGCAAAAAGCTTTACATGCTGTCATAAGAAATCCATGGTGGCAGAGAAATCTCTTTGCCCGCTAGCGGCATAATACTCCTCAATGGCTTGAAGCGACTTTTATAGTACCTTTTTAGTAGAGGTAGCCAAACTGTATACTGAGTTATTCTATTTTGCATGAAATTATAAGCCCAGCAGGAAATGGATCGATCCATCATCGAAGACGTTTTCAAGACAAGCCAGTTTCTTGCAAGACGGGTAGATCCATTTCGATAGTAGTCTTCGAAGACCAGCTCAAACGAAATTCCACTTAGACTTGGAAGACTTGTTGTTGACATGTCTTCAACGACTGCGTCAAGCCATGTTTTGCGAAACGGATGCATGAGCAAAACTGATTTTTATGAGCGTTATGTTCTGTCCAATTGTAAAAAGGCTCGCTCATCACATTTTTAAACTCAGAGATGTTGCACGTCGCATAAAAAAGTGCATTTTATACAAGGCATAAAAGAGCATTCTATAAACTACACAGTTTTTCATATGTTAATGGAGCTTTTGGTTGAAAAACGATACGCTCGAAATTATTGCTATCTACACATTTTTCTTCAAACCAACGTGATTTGCGTGTGACCGTGTGTCCGTCTGTTCGTCTGTCTGTCTGTGGAATCGGAATTATAACTGTAATTTTAAAATAATTGCGATGCAATTCACAATGTTTGCTTCTTTTTAAAAAATGAAGATCAAGCTCAAGAATAAGCCAAATCGGATGAAAACCACGCCTACCTGCGATACAAAGTGAATTTATTTTAACCGTCAAATCTTTTAAAAATACACAAAAATTACAGAAATATGAAATTTGAAAAAAAACAGAATAATTGTAAATCCTGAAATTCTTTCTGATTTGCATTCTTTGTGAATAGCATTCATATGAAGAAAAAAATTGATTTATTATTCTGAACAATATAAATAAATAATTGAAATAAATAAAAACTGTATTTCTTAAAATTGAATGTGCATTGAAAATTTTATTTATGAATCAATATTGCATTCATTGAATGTATACTTATGTCGTTATTCACTTGTCTTTAAAAATCTTAATATGAATTTATCAAGTCATTAAATAAACATTTGTGATATTAATGAAGGTTTTCCTTTTTGATGACATAATTTTGCATGAAAATTGGGGGGAAACTAAATTATATATGCAAAAATTTTAAGTAATTAAATAATTTCTGTAGAATTTCAAGAGATCTTATCGCTTTCATATATCCACTTTAGATGGAAGGTATGCGTGGTTTTCATTAGATTTTTCCACATTTCATAGTCAGTATTAATATCAAAAATCAAAGCTATATGCAGAACTTCATGTCATGTCATTCATTTTTGTGGAATTTTAAGAGATTTCACCGTTTTCATTCGATTTTAATTTTATAGTTGCAACTTATAAAAAACTCAAAGCTAAAAATTTACCCAAGCAATTTTTTGTTTAATACATTGCTTTGAAAGCACATACTTCGACACCCTGCCAAAAAAAAAAAAAATTATTTGATAATATATTTCGACAATTTATCAAAATGGTATGGAAATAAATATCATCGAAGCCATTTGCCCTATTATACAATGATTCTGCATGATTTATGATATGATATTACTGTATGAATAATTATAATTGTCTTGTATAATTATACAAGACAAGCCGAGAGAAGAGTTTTTGGTTTTACATATAAATGAATAAGAGCAGTGCAAAAATTTTATCAATAATGTTGTACAACCCCGTCTAATAACTTCAGTATTTTACAGAAAAAATCCCCAAAAGTACCAAATTTAAAACCATGTTTTGCGATATTTTCTGCAAAAAAAAAAAAAACTCTGATAAAAGCTATATCTTTTGAAACTTTAAAAAAAAAAAAAAAAAATACCAAATATTTAGTTAATTTATCGCCCAAATAAAAATTGGCAAGTTAACACGTAAAACTTGGCGTTTTAATGAAGAAATTGGGAGGCTAAAACTGCCAAAGCCAGCTTATAAATTATACTAGGTTTTTTGTTAATTTAACATAAGCTTTTTTCTTGGTATATATGCTATATTTCAAGCTAGTAAATTGACTGTTGTCGAAATTTAAGAGATCTTACAGTTTGGATGACGCAATTTTTTTTTTAATTTTTTTGACTTTTTGCAACTTTGACGATTTTTCTATACACTTAATTATATATAGACCACACTAGTCCTGTAAACGTCATTTTGTTTTTAAAAATCGGCCTGTAATTGATAAAGTTGATCAACTTGTCAACTTCAAGTTATTCAATTTGACAACTCAAAAATGTTTGCTTGACCGTTTTTACTTAAATCAGCATCATAGGTTTTGCGTTCTAATGACCAGCAATTCTCCGAAATCATTTTAGTTTTATTTTTTTTCTTCAAAATGTTTTTCTATTGCTGTCATTTCTTGGTGAAAACGTTCTCCTTGCTCATCGCTGATCTGGCCTAAGTTCTCTGGGGAAAAGTTCAAATGCGAATGAAGAAAATGAATTTTTATGGACATGTTGCATCCCATTGCACCATATGCATATAAAAACTCATTCACAATTGCGGAATAATCGTTGCTTCTATGGTTGAATTTTTCATTTTTTTAATGAAGTACAGCAAGATTCACAAATAAATCTGGTTCGTACCAGCAACTACCGTTATAAGAGCGATTGAGTACTCTGTTGTACACTTGCACTACTCCAATATTGTTTATAAAATCACGCCGATGACTTACATCCATAAATAACGCACAAATATAGCAAAGTTTATTACGTTTGTCACACATATTATTGGTAATTACACACAATTTTTATCAAATTGCACGCGATGTTCAATGAAAACAGTTTAAGAAAAAGGAATAAGCAAAGCGTCAAATTAAGAACAACAAAAAAAAAATCAATATATTTCCCTAAATTAAACTCTCATTTCATATTGTTGTTGTGATCCTAACATCCTAATATTCGTTTAGTATAACAGTGGTTTTCGACCAGCGGACCATATTTATCATACTGATTGTAGTAAGTTGAAAAAATGTATACATTAGACCGTTTCATTTTTTCAACGTTTTTCAAAAAGTTCCTGGGATACGCTGATTTCTGATTCTACCCTTGAAAACATGAATTTTGGTATAAAACACTTCAATATTAACAAACGGTAAATGATCGCGCAAAACATGAAAAATAAATGGTGGCATTTTTTAATTTATATTTTGTTTTTAGCAATTCTTAAAAAAATTAATTTTTAAGAATTACACTTAGAGCTTTATGCCAAGTACTTTCATGAAGCAACAGGTTGCCACAAGAACAATGTTCTTTACAGAACAACCACCAGCAGACTAGACAGCTGTTTCGTTGGTCGCTACACCAACTCATCAGTAATCTTCTGTGGGTTATGCAGTCCATAACTTAACTTTAAAAATCTTATAAGCACACCTTCTGCTAAAACCAAAGCGGAATTGGAGTTGTGTGCTTTCCAATTTAAAAAGCAATGTTTTTCTACTTCTAAGCACAAAGCAAAGGTTCAAAAAATTAACTACATTAATTCTGCAAAGAATTGTTGTTGCGCTCTTTGTTTACTTCTTTTCACGATTCCATTCTTTGGCACCAACAATTCGTAGGTATTAAATCATAGAAGGCGTTAGAAGTTTTGTGCTTAGAAGTAGAAAACATTGCTTTTTAAATTGGAAAGCACACAACTGCAATTCCGCTTTGGTTTTAGCAGAAGGTGTGCTTATAAGATTTTTAAAGTTAATGGACTGCATAACCCACAGAAGATTACTGATGAGTTAGTGTAGCGACCAACGAAACAGCTGTCTAGTCTGCTGGTGGTTGATCGCCCAAAACGTTTAAAGGGTTTTTGGCTAAAAATTCCATTATTCGGAAAATAATGAAATTTCGTCTTTAGTATTTTGCATATAACTAAGAAACTGATAAAACGATTGTTACCAATTTGCTTTTGCTTAAAAGATAGAATAAAATGACCATCTTTTGCTATAAGAAAGATTGCATTTTGATAGGTAAATTTTATTTTACTGCTCTCCAAAGTAAAATTTTTAAGAAAATTATTACGAATATTCGATGACTTTAACTCTTATTACCCCGTGTTAAAAGAGCATGAGAAAGGATTTTTTAATTGTATGAATTATGTATTTTGAGGAATTTTAAACCAACAATTTTAATGTATGATTCAAGATTTTGGAAAGGTATTTTTTCAAAAATCAACACTACTCTTTTATGAATTTTTCTATATTTAATATAGATTTTGTTCAAAACTGCAAAATTCAAAGTTTCAGAGAACCTATGGAGAGTCTGCTTTATCACGTACGCAGGCATTTGAGTGGTAAAAGAGTGGTTGTTTGAAGAGGGTCGTACATCAGTTGACAACTCACCTTACCCTTCTCATCCAGCAACATCAAGAAACGATGAAAATACCAAAAAAGTAATAGATATTGTGCTCGAAAATCGTGGTGTGACCGTGAGATATATAGCTGATAAGCTTTATATATCGACTGGATCGGCGACACTATTTTACATGATATTTTAGGCATGCGACGGGTCGCTCAGGAGATGGTTTTAATGGCCGATACGGACATTCAGCGCATCATTACTGGTGACGAGACTTGGGTGTACGAGAATGATGTTGAAACAGCTCAACAATCTGCAGAGTGGCGCTATTTAGATGAGCCGAAACCCACAAAACATCTACAAAGTCGTGCAAAAATTAAGTTGAAGTTGACTGTTTCCTTCGATTCTCTCGGTGTGGTGCACTCGGAACTCCTTCCGCAATGTCAATCCACCAACGCTCAATACTATTTAAGTATTTTAAAGCGTTTGTATCAACATAATGTACCAGCTCACACATCACGTATTGTACGCGACTATTTGACCAAAAATAATGTCAATATCGTTCAACAATCACCATATTCGCCAGATATGGCTCCATGTGATTTTTTCCTATTCGTCAAAATCAAACTGTCCCTTCATGGAAAACATTTTAGGACGGTTGAAGTCATCAAAGAGAATTCGCAGAGAGAGTTGAAGGCCATTCTGAAATCGGCCTACCAAAAATGCTTTCATGAATGGAAAAAACATTGGCATGTGTGTATCGCATCCAATGGTGATTACAGTAGAATCCGGATATAACGACTTCGCTTATAACGACTAACCGTTTTCAGCGACCACTATGTAAACTCAAGTTTGGTTTCATTGCTCAGTACTAGGAAAACATATCCGTTTAGTACGATTCCGGTTTAAGCTATCATCTGCTTATAGCGACCTGTTTTATAGACAATTCGTCCGGTTAGAACGACGCGCAGTGTGGCTGAAGCTCTGAAGGCTGTGGAAAAGCTCGATGTGTCTATTCAAACTATTTTTGATGATTATGTTATGAAAACTAGGATGTCGAGTATTCACATTGTTGTACTTAGTTCTTACTATCGAACAAAAATTAATCAAAAACAAACTCGAATTAACTGTATATATAGTTGCATACAATGTAGGTTCATACATTGTAACTCTTTGTATATATTACTGTATATACTAATATTTTATTTTCGTGAATGGATTCTTATCTAACTGTACATTTAAATACATACATATATACATATTAAAAAACAAACTTAATTTATTCGCCCGTTTTGTGCGTCGTCCGGTTAGTACGACGTCGTTTTATCCGGACTCTACTTTATTTTGAATTGGATAAAATAAATATTGAAGAATAATTAACTCTTGTTGTTTCATTTGCACAGTCCGTTTAATAAAAAAAATTCATATTTTTCAGAAAAATTCACTGTGGTGTTGTGTTGCTTTTTAAACCAAAATTGTTGGTTTAAAATTTTTCAAAATACAAAAATCATACAATTAAAAAATTTTTCCTCATGCTCAAATTATCGCAATAATTTTCTTAAAAATTTCACTTTGGAGAGTTGTAAAAAAGAATATTCTCAGCAAAATGCAATGTTTCTTTTAGCAAAAGATGGCAAATTGTATTATTTTTAAAACAAAAGCAAATTGGTAACAAACGTTTTATCAGTTTCTTAGTTATATATAAAATTCTAAAGAAGAAATTGCATGTTTTCCGAAATAATGATTTCTTTTTTATCCAAAAACCCTTTAATCGTCTTGCGCGACCATTTACCATTTGTAAATATTGAAGTGTTGTATACCAAAATTCATATTTTTATAAGTAAAATCAGAAATGAGCGTGTCCCGGTAACTTTTCGAAAAAGTTCGAAAAATTAAACTGTCTAGTATACATATCTAAAAAAAAAAAGATAAAACATCATCAAATTTATTTAATTGATCAAATTTATATTTACAGTTTTTTTTGTAAATAACAATTAAGCTCTGGAGAGGACAGGGTTTGACGACTGCTACCTACTCTCAGCATTTTTTTTTGATCTGCAGATTTGGTAGAACCTGCACGAAAGAGAGAGTGAAAAAACAAGACAAAAACATCCCTATCGGAAATTTCAAAGCACTTTATTAAAAGCAAGTGAAAAGGACTTTATTCTAACTCGGCATAGTAGTTTTGAGAAGCTCTTTTTTTAGTGCTTCAAAAGAGGTCTTTGGCTGTGTCGTAAAAGTTCTTGCCACTATTTCGAATATCTTGTCAAGTTCGACAAAAAGTGAAAAATAGTGAAATGGAAAAAATAAACTGAAGCTGGTAATATTTTATGTAATTATTGCCTAAAGTGATAGAAAAGTTATAAAATGAGTGGCAAGTATTCGAAACGTCATTTTAAAAGATTGGTAGCAGCGAAAATAGACGCAATAAATAATGAAGCTACGCATGCAGGCACAAACGATTAAAGCGTAACAGACGTATATATTAAAAGTAATGAAATTATGCAAAACGATACATCAATTTCATCAGATTTCCCCATTGTGGTGCAAACTATGTTCAAAGTGTCACCAGTTTTGTTTTGGAGATGAAAAGTATTCGTGAAAAAGCAGTCTTGTCAATGGTAGAACGGTGTCTATAAAATTACGCGCATTTTTTTGGTGATGCTCCTGCGAGAGCATTTGTTTCCGCAACTGTTGGCCATAGTTCCTCAAAAGGATGCTACAAATGTTATCAGGAAGCTTAAAAAAAGAACAATCACAAAACAAGAACTGATGCCAACTTTCAAAAAAGAAAAGATACTAAATATCATTGCGAAAGCTTTGTAAGCTTCGCATAAATGTCTCTGTACCGTAAATTTTTTTGTATTCCCTTTTGTTCTTTTTGCATTGCTTTCAATTCTTGACCAATGTGAAAGGGGTCATTGGTATCGTCAAATTTTCTCCCTTTCGTTGCTTCCGATTTGCGGCGAATTGCCCACAAGCTCTGAAAATTGAATTCAATTCTTGACCAATGCGAAAGGGGTCAAGCGAGAACAAAGCACTTTTTTAACACTTTTTGAAGCGAAAACAAAGCCCCTTTTTTGAATCACTTTCCGAAGCGAGAGCAAAGCGCTTTTTTAACACTTTTCGAAGCGTGAACAAAGCCCTTTTTTGAATAACTTTCCAAAGCGAGAGCAAAGCGCTTTTTTGAATCATCATCCGTAGCGAGAGAGCAAAGGACTTTTTCCCAATGACATGGCAATGTTAAAAAATGCGCTTTTTAAAGCGAGAACAAAGCGCTAATGTGATTTAATAAAGTGCTTTTAAAGTGGTTTCAAAGCGTTTTGTTTCCTAAAGGGATTCTACTGCCATTCAAAAAATATCTTTTTCATGATTAATTCAATAAGTTGAGTCAGTAGCGTTTTTAAAAAAAAAAATTTATTTCGATGAAAATTTAATAATTTTGTCAAGTACTAACTGATTTTTTAAAGCTTATTTGCGCGTACATTGTAAATAATTATTTTTTATGAATCTATACAGAACCAGTGCGGTCTTTATATAATTAAATGCATAAAAACATCGTTAAAGTTAAAAAAGTTGGAAAAAAATCTAAAAAAAGTTGTTGTTGCAGAGTTAATACACACAGCTTTCTCAAGTTGTACCAAACAGTATATATATCGTTGAAAAGGTTAAAATATAGTCTTTTAGGATCCGGTTAAATTTTTAAAATTGATTGACAATCAGTTAAGTTACAGGCCAATAAGTGGGCAAAGGGACGTAAGTCCCGATTTTTGGTGTGTCCGGCAAATTTCAAGCATAGAACGTTCTTTAACTCGACTAGACCTACCAGAAAAATAGCATTATCTCCCAGGTATTTCAACTTAATTCCATTTTGTCGCACTGTATTATCTGCTTGCCTTGTTTTACACACCCACTGCCAGCTGTTTCACTAAACAAGCTCTTTTTTTTCTCGCTGTATATTTTTATATTTTACACGTAGTGTGCAATCAGTTTATGTGATAGATTGTGTTGAATGTCACAAAACCAAAGACAATAACAATAAGGACGAGCACATAAAAAGTAAGGACGACATGGTCATGCCTACCAGCGGCTGGCGTTGACAATGATTATGCATTCAGGCTCACGTGTACGCTGTATGTTGTTTTTTGTGTGAGTGTTAGTCTGTGTTTTTGCGATAGTGCAACTTTATGGAGCTGAAAATTGAATGATTGATCGGCAGCTGCGAAACTAATTAATTTGTGTTCTGTGACAGGGCGACAACGCCTGAAAATATGCAAAACTATGAAAAAATAGTGATTAAATACGCATGAGTAACTTGTGCGATTTTTATGTTGCAGGTGGCTGATGCTAGGTCGTTGCTACGTTGCGGTTAGAGCAACTAACTGCGCAACCCTCGTAGTGTTAAGAAAAAAAAAAAAATACAAATATTTGAATTGACATTATTTAAGGCATGGAGAAATTCATTATTTATGCTAATATTTTGTTACTTCTTTAACACTGCCGTTGCGAAGTTTTCGGCACATTTTCTGAGTAGAGATCTTAACTCACAACCACAATTCGCACTTTTGCGGTTCACTTAATTTTTCTCATTTAATTGAAACCTCAAAAATATACTTTAACATAAACTTATGCATAACTCAGGACTCAACCTTAATCCATGTTAACGGCAAAGACACGCCCCGGCAAGTGTGCGTTGGGCGGTTGAGCGGCAGTCGTAAAAGTCATAAAACATTTTCTGAATCCTTTGGCATTCGGGACCAAACTAATTTATTCATGACATCATCATTAAAATGTAGAAATCGTGCGACTTTCAGGTTTTAACCAAAAGTAACAACATTCAGCAAGTATAGCAACGACAACACTAGAATAACAACAACAACAACAACAAGTTGTTACGAAAGCAAAAAAAGGAAACAACAACAGCAAAAGGAGCAACATCAAATGAAATGAAACTTTTGCAAGTCTTCAAAGTTGCACGTCCTTGTCGTCCTTGATGTTGTTGTTTATTGTTGTTGTTGCTGCTATTTTTTTTGCTGTTATTATATGCTGCTTGGTTGGTTGTTCATTTTATTTATGTTTATTTTGCGTTTTGAAACTCCTTCCCGTTTGCCTTCCGTGCGTTTGTCAAGCCAAGAGGCAACCGTTTTCTTGCTCTATCAGTTTCATTTGCACGTGGTTAGGGATTATCTTGAATGGCGCCCGAGAACACGCCTCCCACGCGCCCAATATAACGTTGTTTGTTGCATGCTGTGTGTGGTGGTGGATGAGGTAAGTCAGTGGCGTTGACACACTTTGAATTTTAATGAGTGCCTTTGAGCTGTTTGTGAGCTTAACCCAAACACTCACAATCCAGACAAACACAGACACACACATACACTCGTACATAAGCCACAACATATATACTGTGCGCAAGCAAATAAGTCATAAATTCATCATGGTTGCAGCGTGTTTGCCAAAGTCAAAGGTTTGCCAACAACGCTTTGCATGCATAAGCAATGCCAGGACGCTGTATTAACAATTTTGGCATCTGATCTGAACTGTGCAAACTTTAGTAGCAAATGAATAAAATTTGGTATTTACGTATGAACATATGTTTTTTAAGCATATTAAGACCAACTGCAGCAACAACAGCGGCATCTTAGCTGCTAAAAATATATTGCTCTCTATTGATTTCGATTGCTTTCTCTATCGACTTGCAAGCTGTTAACCCATTGCGGCATGGCGGTTAGTATAATATCACCTTTGTATTTTTACCACCGTATGTCCTCAATGACAGTAATAATATTGGCTTTCAAAGCGTCGCACTGTAGTTTCTCTAGTGGACAAAACCCGAAAATGTTGTTGTCAAAAAATCATAAGCAGTGGGTATCATTGTAAGGGAAATACTCCAAATAAGAAGAATTTAAATTTAAGGTTCAATAAAATAATTTTTGGAGACACAGCACCTGTCTAAATTCAGTAAATTCCATATTTTTGTTTTCGAGCACGTAGGCATACATTTTTTTTTGTTAGCTCATTTTTTGAGATTTTAAATTCTTTTTTATTTTTATATAAAGTAAAAATATGGTAATAAAAAAATGCTCTCTGTTACGTAAAAAAAAACAGATTGAAATTTAAACAAATTTTCAAAAATGGAAAGTTCCGCTGAGTATGGCCTTGGGAACGACAAATATCGCAAGTATGGTTTATTATCATTTAGAATTTTTAAAAAATTCTCCGAAATGTACCGATTCTTTGTAAAATATAATTTCGAAAAATTGTCCAAATTTTCTATTTAACAGGAATTTTTTTCAAAAGAATTTTCCAAACTTGCTATTTCACAGGCTGATTTCGATAATTTTTGTGCATATCAACATATGAGTTGTTATCAAGGATGATATTGGCTTAGTTGTAAAAGGGCCAACATTTATACAAAAATAGGGCATTTTTGACAAGAATGGGGCCTTTAGGGGTAATTTAATATTATAGACTTTCTATATGAATTTTCAGGATATCAAAACAATTTGAAGTTTTTCATGTGTTTTGTTTTTGTTCACTGCTTTAACCTAAGCAGCGAAGTTATTTTATTTGCCATAGAAACAGCATACTTTAGTATAACGATCAGCTCTCAGAACCAAAAATATGTGGATCAAAGTTGTATAGTTTAGTTGTGTCCTTTAAATAGATTTTATTTCATATATTTCATATAAATAGGCACTTTAGGTCTTTTCACATTGCACTTTAGAAAAAAGGCTTGTGCATTGATTGCAAAAGTCAAAAATATGCCAAAAAAATTATCAATATAACGTACGTTCAAAAAGTCCATAGGATGACACATAGATGGGGTTACTAGATTTTTGTCTGTGGGCACTTGATGTAGTTGGCAGTGCCATCTGTTCGTGACGGGCTGATTGATAATGGTTATAAAAAACCACAACCAACTTTGCTTTTAATATACTTGCTTTGTTATATATACATAATTCTTGGATTTTTAAAACTCAGCACAACGCTCATTTTTGTCTTAGTTATTTTTCATTCTTTTATACTTTGTTAAGTTATCTATTTAAAATAAATTTAACGTAACGTAATTTGGTACGTCGAGTATTTATTTTATTGTTAGCTGAAAACCGAAACGCTACAGTGGTGACCCCGACGTGATCGGCGTATCAAACAGAAGGGTGCTGCCGACTGCACACGCTGAAGAGTGCTACTGACTGCGCAGCTATAAAAGGGTGCTCCCAACTGCGACTGCGGCCTTGATTGCGTTCTAGACTGTGCACAGTTGTGACGTAAAAATTCATGCAGCTAAGATAAAATAAAATAATGAGTTTGCAGCATTCTCCACTTAAAGAGGTGGGCCCAACGGCTCCGAAAGAAGTAGATGAGGGAAGTACGAGCAACAATTTAACTTCCACGTTTTCATCGTTTGATCAGGGTGCGACTGCCGTACATGCGGTTGCTGTGGTCAAACTTCCGAGCCCATTTTGGCGTGACAATCCAAGCCGCTATTTCACTGTTGCTGAAATGAAATTTGAAATGCATCGTATTGTATCAGATGAGTCAAAGTATAGGCACATTGCCACGCACCTTGATGGTGATTTACTCGACATTGTAGGTGACATTATCGATAACCCACCGGCTCAGGGTAAATATGATGCACTTAAACATCGTATCATCAACAGCCTTTCAGAGTCTCAAGAGACAAAACTCCGTCGATTGCTCCGAGGACAACCTCTGGGTGACGAAAAGCCTTCATTGCTTCTGCAGCGTCTTCGAAACCTGTCCGCTGGTCAATGCAATGAGAGTGTTTTGCGTAGCCTTTTTCTCGAGCAGCTACCTGAGAGGGTCCGTGGTGTGCTGGCCATAAGTGAGCTGGCAGATTTGTCAAAACTTGCAGAGCAGGCTGACCGTATCATGGAAGCCATTCGACCTCAATTATCTGTTATCAGTCACGACAACTTAAATGTGGTTCATCATGGCACATACACTTCTAGCGAAGAATCAAAAACTGAAGTTGGTCAACTTTTGGCAGCGATCGACAAGCTGTCCAAGCAGGTACGCCAACTAGGTCATTATCATCGTTCTCGTGGTCGAAGCAACAGTCGCGCAGGTGGCTCTCGTGTGGTCTCACCTGCGCCTGAGGCTAGTAAGGTAGACGAATTGTGTTTTTATCATCGAAAGTTTGGTGCAGACGCACGCAAATGTCGTGCTCCGTGCAACTGGGAGCGTTCTTTAAACTAGAGAGGCCGGCGCTTATTGAGGCAGCTGCTGGCACTGAGCAAACATCAAAACGCCTCAAAGTACGCGACAAAAAAACAGGCATTTGGTTTTTAGTAGATACCGGTGCTGATGTCTCGGTGGTACCAAAAATCGCCACCAACAGTAACGACTCCAGTACAAACAAATTATTTGCAGCGAACGGCTCCTCCATTGACACTTTTGGCACTACGAACATGACACTCGACCTCGGGCTCCGTCGTGAGTATGCTTGGGTGTTCATCATTGCAAACGTATCTCTTCCAATTCTGGGCGCAGATTTCATCCACCATTACGGGCTGATTGTCAGCCTTAAGCAAAAACGGATTGAGGACTCCACCACGCGCTTACAAGCTCATTTGCAGCGAGGTTATTCTGACCAACAAGCAGTTTATTCTATTGATAAAAAAGGTCGGTACGCCAGTATTTTGAGAGAGTTTCCGTCATTAACTACAGCAGCAAATCGCAACGTAGCCGAGCATTCGGTGCAACACCATGTCATCACGAGAGGCCATCCCGTAGCGGAACGTGCACGCAGACTTGCGGGCGACAAGCTTCAAGCTGCTCGCGACGAATTTAGATTTATGATGCAGCAGGGTATTTGCCAGCCATCAAAAGCGAGTGGGCCTCACCGCTTCACATGGTGACAAAAAGTTCAGGTGGCTGGCGAGCGTGTGGTGACTATCGTCGACTCAATGCCATCACTGTACCCGACAGGTACCCAATTCCACACCTGTACGATTATACGCATCGGTTAGCTGGGTGCACATTTTTCTCAACGTTAGACCTGCAGCGCGCCTACCATCAAATTCCTTTGGCACCTGAAGATCGTCCAAAAACAGCTGTCATCACACCTTTCGGCTTATTTGAATTTAAGGTGATGACATTCGGCTTATGCAATGCGGCGCAAAGCATGCAACGATTCATGGATAGTGTACTACAAGGACTTAATTTTTGTCATTGCTACATAGATGACATCCTCATTGCTTCGCGAGATGAAAGTGAACATCGACAGCATCTGCGCATGGTGCTCAAAAGACTCAACAAGTTTGGGCTTGTGCTCAATATCGCAAAATGCGTTTTTGGTCAGCCAGAAGTTCAATATTTAGGTTATACTCTAAGCCAGGATGGTATACGGCCACCGGATGATCGCATCCAAATCATCAGAGATTATCCCAAGCCAGACACAGTCGACAAGTTGCGAAAATTCCTCGGCACCTGGAATTTTTATCGACCCTGTATACCCAATGCTGCGCAAGTGCAGGCCCCACTCATCGAGCTTACTTTAGGAGCTAAAAAGAGGGACAAAAGACCAGTGCAATGGACTGAGATTTCAAACAGTGCATTCGAGGAGTGCAAAAGTATGCTACAAAAATCGGTTCAACTTGCTCATCCTAGGGCTGATCTGCCTCTAGTATTGCGCTGTGACGCGTCAGATACTGCTATCGGAGCTGCGTTGGATCAGCGAACTGAGAATGGACCACAGCCTTTGGGTTTCTTCTCACAAAAACTCACTGATCGAGAGAAGAGATATAAGGTTTATGACAGGGAGCTTTTAGCCATTTATCGAGCTGTCCGCTACTTTAAACATCTCATCGATGGTCGTGAAGTCATCATTCTAACAGATCATAAGCCCTTAATTTATGCGTTTGCACAAAAATCTGATCATGCTTGTGAAAGAGTAGCACGGCAACTAGAGGAGATTGGTCGCTATACTACACACATCCGCCATATTTCAGGAGCAGAAAATATAGTGGCCGATGCCCTATCCAGAATTCAAACAATCGACATGCCTGTCATCGTCAGCACGCAGGAGTTGGCTGCAGCACAACAAGATGACGACGAACTTCAACAGCTCATAGAGAACCCAAGTAGAACATCACTTCAGTTGCGTAGTTTACAGGTTAACGGAACGGAAGAGCTGGTGTATTGTGATATTTCTGGTTCTGCAATTCGACCATTTGCACCAAAATCGCTGCGGAAGCGCATTTTTGACAATGTTCACAACTTGGCGCATCCAAGCGGCAGGGTAACCAAGCGTTTAGTGAGCAAAAGTTTTGTTTGGCCTTGCATGAATCGTGATGTCAGCAGTTGGGCGCGTTCTTGCCTGGCGTGTCAACAAAGCAAAGTGGGCCGTCATGTTAAAAACATTCCACAACATATTGCAATGCCAAGCGAGCGTTTCCGACATATACACATTGACATCATCGTTATGCAACCATGCAGCGGTTACAGGTATGCACTCACGATCATCGACCGTTTCACGCGGTGGCCAGAAGCAGTGCCACTAAGGGACATCAATGCTTGCACCATAGTCGACAATTTTTACGCTTGTTGGGTGGCACGTTTTGGGGTGCCGACTACGATAACTTCTGACAGAGGTTCTCAATTCGAGTCACGGTTCTTCGATGCGCTTGCAAAACTCATCGGCAGCAACAGGATACGCACAACGGCATATCATCCTGCTGGAAATGGAATGGTTGAACGATGGCATCGTTCCTTGAAGGCGGCCATTAGGTGTCATGATTCGACAAATTGGGTTGACGTCCTGCCTACTGTTTTGTTTGGATTAAGAGTGAGTCATAAAGAAGATGTTAACGCTTCTGCGGCAGAGTTGGTATACGGGACTACACTCCGGATACCAGGTGAGTTTTTTATAGACGAAGAGGTTTCACTAGAGCCTAGATATTTTTTGGAAAAGCTACGTGAGCAAATGCGTCAAGTTCGATCGGCACCTTCGGCGCATCATAACAAGCGTAAGGCTTTTGCACATAGAACGCTCTACAGTTGCTCACACGTTTTTGTTCGAGTTGATGCTGTTAAAAAACCATGCGAGCGACCTTACGATGGGCCGTATGAAGTCATCGAGCGCATTTCAGACTACGTTTTCAAAGTTAACATCGATGGAATGCCAACGACTATTACGACGGAGCGGTTGAAGCCTGCATTTTTTGAGTGTAGTGACATTATTCAAGCTGCAAAAGATTTGAACTCATCATCGTCACAAGCATCGACTTCACAACCACCTTCAGATCCACTGAGGACATATCCAGCAGCTAGAAAGGTACATTTCGCGACTCATCTTTAAGTTCGTCACTCGGAGGGGAGTACTGTGGGCACTTGATGTAGTTGGCAGTGCCATCTGTTCGTGACGGGCTGATTGATAATGGTTATAAAAAACCACAACCAACTTTGCTTTTAATATACTTGCTTTGTTATATATACATAATTCTTGGATTTTTAAAACTCAGCACAACGCTCATTTTTGTCTTAGTTATTTTTCATTCTTTTATACTTTGTTAAGTTATCTATTTAAAATAAATTTAACGTAACGTAATTTGGTACGTCGAGTATTTATTTTATTGTTAGCTGAAAACCGAAACGCTACATGTCATATGATTTTTACTTAGTGCCAATCTTCAAACGATACATATAAAAATTTGACAACAAACTGACAATTGATTCGTGAGTTATAGCATTTTGTGTGCAACTATTGTTATTGAAAAAAAAAAAAAAAAAATGGAAAGAAGTGAATTTCGAGTTTTGATAAGGCATTGCTTTTTGATGAAAAAAATACAGTGGAAACCAAACAATGGCTTGATAAACATTATCCGGACTCTGCTCCATCGAGACAAATGGTAGAAACGTGGATTGCTGAATTTAATTGCTGGTACATGGTCGTACCAGCCCAAATGATGCAGAGCGCAGTGGACGCCCAAATCAGACTGTGTTATTCCACAAATCATCTAAAAAATCCACAAAATGGTTATTATGGTATGGTTATTATGACATATGGCTGACATTGTAAAAATATCAGATGGTACTGTTTTTACCATTATACACGAACATTTAGATATGCGAAAGCTCTGTGCAAAGTGGTTGCCGCGTGAGCTCACAGTCGACCAAAAACAACGAATTGATGCTTCAGAGGAGTGTTTGGCGCTGTTAAACTGCAATAAAATCTAATTCTATCGTCGATATGTGGCTATGGATGAAACATGGCTTCATTATTACACACCAGAATCCAAAACACAGTCAGCTGAGTGGACAGAAATCGACGAACCGAATCCAAAGCGAGCAAAGACCCAACAGTCGGTTTGTAAGGTGACGGCGTCTGTATTTTGGGATGCGAAAGGAATAATATTCATCGACTATCTCCAAAAAGGAACAACCATCAACAGCGACTATTACTGTGCACTTTTGGATCGATTGAAGGCTGAAATCGCCAAGAAACGGTCACATTTGCAAAAGAAAAAAGTGTTGTTTCACAAATCGATGAAAACATGGCAAAATTGAATGAATTGGTATTCATCCACCGTATTTTCCAGATATAGCCCCCAGCGGCTTTTTCCTGTTTTCAGATCTCAAGATAATGTCTGCTGGAAAGAAATTCAAGTCCAGTGATGAGTTATCGCTGAAACTGAGGCCTATTTTGACGAGAAAGAGAAATCGTACTATAATAGTGGTATCGAAAAGTTGGAAAATCGAAGCTATGTTGACTAATATAATCAAGTTTTATCAAAATTTTGTTTTTTTCTTACTAATCCTACTGAGTTATTGAATGACCTGTTAGTTAATTTCTTCAAAAAATTGTTAACAAAGTCATTTTTTTAATAAGTTAATAATACAAATAAAAATAGCAAAGCATTTCCACAGAAACCTGCAAATCGGATCGAATCCTTGGTTATACGCATAAGAATGTCAGAAAGATATGAGAAATTTAACGTTGTAAGAAGACGAATCAATGATGCAGGACAAAATGGGCATGATACGAGTAGCAAAACATAATCAGTTCTACCAAAAAATATATTCAGTATTGGCTGAATTTTATAAAGAATAATCTCATGATTGTTATGCAGTTTTGGAATATAGAGCAACAAAATCAAGCTAAATCACATCGAATAAGGTGACAAAATATGTTCCACCGCAGTTCCCGCTGTTTCGATTTTTTTTTTAAATAGTTTATAGTTATTGAGTTAAAGCATTCTGAAATTGAAACATTTCCATTTCGAATGCCATTTTGGGACAGCTTTGCTGATTTTTGTTTCAAACCTTACATTTCTTAAAATTTGTGCCTCGAAAACTCGAATACCGCATATTTATGCAAATAATTGTTTATTACTTCTTAAGCATTAACTTAAGATAAAATAAACTGAAAGAGCGTGGAGTTTTATATGGGATATCATGTGACGGAAATTATTTTTGCTACAAATAAAATAAAAAAATGGATGGAAAGTTATTGAAAATTAACGACATTAAATACTTAATCGGTTAAGTCTTCTTTTCGTCTATATGCAGGATAAAAAGATGTAAGGAATGTATCGTGCATGAAGCTGTCCACCTCAAAATACCATTTTTAAACCTATAGTATTACTTTGTGATACTATAAAAAGTAAAATTGGTTCGAAAAATTAGACATTCCTGCAAGGCTTGTAGGAATCTTCATACTTCCACCATTATAGTAGATATAAAATGTGTGTTAGGAGTTTCCCTGTAGATATCAATCAATAATACAAAATGGTGGTTATTCTGCATAAGACTAATATGGGCTTTATACAAAATACATATGAACGTAAGTTTTTTAAACATTTTCTTCAGTTTTAATAGATTTTTACAAGTGTATTATTTCTGTAGCCAACCAAAAACTTACCTGCGTAGGCTTACATATATATATCTCAAATATAGCTTACAAAAAACAAAATTGAGGAGAATTGTTTGAGTTTTTTTTTTCAAAAGCTATAATTTCAAAAAATTCAACTGAAATTATTTTACTGAGACAGATTAAAAATAATTTTATTAAAAATTTAAAGTTTGTACATCGATAACAAACTCTTTAGATGATATTTTTTCAGTAGAATTTTTCAAAAAGGCCTAAAATGAATCAAAAGGGCTTCAGGGCTTATGAAATAAAAAAGGGCCAAAAAAGCCCCCAAATATCATTTAGAACGAGTTTTGTTAAAATGGGTCAACTTTTGTATGTTCCTCCCATACAAAATCATTTTAAAAAATTAATATAGATCCAAGGGAGGCAACCCTAGGGACTGATTTATTTCAACCATTTTTAGTGCACATCTAGAACTGTATTTTTTTTTTTTTTTTGGTATTTTGACTGAGTCTCGTTGAGATTGGTCAATTTTTGAATATTCCTCCCATAACTCCCATAACTGTCCGTGTACATTTTATATTGATGATTTGAATGATTTTATGTCTCTAACAATTACGTAAAACTTTTAGATTGGTCTCATTGTTGTGGACACATCAGGTCTAATCATTTTAGCGGGCCTGGCTATCCCCGTGCTAACAAGTTTTTTGGACCATTGCTCTTCCATTCACAGGCTCAGTAAAAACGATATACCTATTTTCCATACCTGCTCCAAGGATGGCCCCCAACGCCGTGCTCCAAGGCAGGCCCTCTTTTACGTGGTTAAGACAAGATTGGTACATGCTAGGAAACATGTTTCTTCTTAAGCATAAAATGCGTCTTATCCACAATCATTCTCCTTTATCATGGCTTTGGACATGCCAACATCAGTGATGCGAACTTGGCGAAATTCAGTGGGTCTCATGCATAAAAGTGAGAAATTGCTTTTTACTCGATTGTTTGAATCGAATTTTGCTTTTACTCGTTAGTAAGATCTCGTTCAACGAGATGAACCTCAAGGCCTGAGAAACTTCTTAAAACGAAAGCTCTTGGTGAGTAAATTCTCAAAACGATATGCATAATCCTGAGATGCAGCTCGCTTATCTGAAAACTTTCTCGTTAAATGATGAGTCGTCTATTCAGTGAACTCGCACTTTTTTAAGTAGCAAAGACCGCCGAATACTTTAGAGAAAATAGTCCCATACAACTCGATAATCCTGGAAAATATTTATTATCTCATATCGATTCTAATTAGAATATTCTATATCGTTTTTCAAGAGGTTGAACCAGATATTGCTATCCCAACAAAATTCATGAATTGGTTCTTTGATTAAATAACGATTTTGAAATTAATAATGTCTTTATTAAGGTGTCTGGAAAAGAAATTATTTTGGCAATAACGAAAGCCTCTAGTGAGCTAAGCCATTTTTCAAAAACCTCCAAAAGTCATGTTTTTTTACCAATCATTAGCTGGTGGTTTAACAAAAAGTGTAAAGTTTGTTGGAATATTTTTTCATTTGACTCAAAAATGAACATGTAAGTTATGGTCACTGTTATGCAGAGACAAAAAAAAAAAAATAAACACTCAATTTCTCTGTTTGACTTCAACTGAAGACATAATTTTATTTTCTGTTATTTATAGTTTACATTTGATTACTTAGCTTAATAATATTTGCTTATTGTTATTTTGACATATTTCATAATAAGTTCCAATTAATATATTGCTTAATTATTATTTAAATGTTGCAATTAATATATTGCTGAGTAAGTTTGTTTATTGCTATTGAAATTACATATTGATTAATAAGCCAACGCAATTTAACAAAAAGAAATGAATTTAAGTTTAGGCCAACTTAGTCTACCTGTCAACAATGTTTGGCTGGCTTGTGACTAACAGTGGGCTCAACTATTTGGCTCGCTTGTGACTAACAGTGGGCTTAACTAGTATGGGTATTTATTAGAGCCCAGCATGAGTATGCTTTTTTGCCTCCCTGAATATATTCTCTTATTATAGAATATAAAATTTTCTCTATCCCTTTTCTGCTTTGCTCATACCTGATCTTACACTCTCTTCGTTTTATTCAGATATAAGAAACGAAGAGAATAAGAGCACGATGCTTTACTAACAACAACAAGTAGCAAATAAAGCAATAAAAAATAACAAAAATATCAGTGTTCACACCCTGAATATTTAGAGAATATTTTTTTATTCGTTCGTTCGTAGAATGAAAAGAATGTTCTTTGTATTGGGACCCAATGAAGGGTGTTTGATAGGGGGTAGGTGTGCTCGGGAGATATGTTGAGGAGCAAAAAATAATAGGACCAGCTCATACTTTTGACCGCTCTAGGAGTTCAGCTACGGCCGATATAAACTATTTTCGACAGCTTTTGTGTTTATTGTATGGGGAGCCAAAGAAGGGTGGCAGATAGGGAGTAGGTGTGTTCGGGAGAAATGTTGAGGGGCAAAAAATAATAGGACCAACTTGTATATTTGACCCCTCTAGGAGTCCAGCTACGATCGAAATAAACTATTTTCGACAGGTTTTGTGTTTTTTGCATGGGGACCCAAAGAAGGGTAGCAGTGGAGGGTAGGTGTGTTCGAAAGAGATGTTGAGGGGCACAAAATAACAGGTCCAACTCATACATTTGACCCCTCTAGGAGTCCAGGTACGGCCGGTATAAGCTATACACATGTTATACGTTGACTTGTTACTTTATTTTAAAATTTTCTTGCAAAATTTGCTAACAAAATTTTGGATTCTTCTCCACTCTGGTTAACTAATTTAGAAAAAACTTCCCAAACTTTACTCTTTTATTTAACGTCTTTCGATACGAACTCGCCATTGGACAATTTTGCAGCCACTAAATTGTTGCCTAATTCAATGTCACTTCCAGTTGGTTCAGTTAATGACTAAAGTTTTTTAGATAATAAAGGATTTACAATTTTATAACACCTTGAACAGAGTTTAATGGTACTCACTATATCAATATCCATTAAGAATGGAATATTTTTTACTAATATATATGTATTTTTATCTTAAACAAATGCGTTTGATTGCACCTCTATCCAACATCAAACTGACTATGAATTAAGAATAACATAAAGCTTATTGCGGGGAAAAACCAACATTCCTGATTCTTATTCAGGTCACTGCAGCAGATTCCTGAGTATTCGTGCAGTTTATTAAGTACTCAGAGAAATGAATGAAACAACGCGTAGATTGCAAGCTCACCTCAGTGGAGAAGTGTATAATAAGAGAACAGAGTACAAATAAAAAGTTGTTCTCTTGCGCTACACGACCTGTTGCTACACGATCTGTTGTTTACATTTATTTCCTTGCAGCTTTGCTTGCAGTGACTGCTACAGCAGAGAATCGGGGTATATTCACTTGATGAATATTTTGATGCACGGCTCTATTCCCTGTAGGAAATCAACTAATTTAAATGTAGTTGATAAAGTAGTTTTTTGTCAACCACAACTAGTTGAAATTCTGACTTTTTTCCATAGACCGAACTAACATATTTTGTATGGTGATGTCCGCTAAATAAGTCAATTGACTTTCGTCTGCATATATTTTCTACTACTTGTTAAATTAGTTAAATTTAAATAAGTTTTTAACTACTTTAAAATAGCCAATTGAAAACTATTACTGATGGCCTAAAGATAATAATATTTGATGAAATAACATGGTTAAATATATATAAACTTGTAATCTAATAAAAATTTGCAATTAAAACATGTCAAAATCAGAGTAGTTGCCGCCTTAATATAACTCAAAGTAGTTTATCCATCACTTGTTTTTAAGTAGTATTTCAATTATTTCATATATAATGCAAAGAAAACTTTTTAGAATTGAAGTGGATGCCGCCTTAATATAATTCAAAGTAGTTCATACACTGGTTTATTTTAAATTAGTTGTTTTTAAAAACAAGTTAGTTTGTTCCTATAGGGTTATTTATCACTCCAATACATACAAAGCACATACAAGTGTAAGTTCATTGTATTGTTTTAAATTTGTTGCAGAACAAACAAACTTAAGTTTTCTCTTTCTCAAACGCACATATTTAATTGTGCATCATCTTTTTTTGCTGAACTTGCGATATTTTTCTTCCAATCCAGATTTTGAGCCTCTATTGAGACAAATTACAATATAATCCAACAATTAATTGTTTTTAATTATTAAAAAGTCAGCTTGCTGAAGTTGGAAATGACCTCATCCTTTTAAAAGTTCAGAGCCCTCGCACAATTTCAGCAAACCATTTTTTTAAAACTCTTTGAAATAAATGTTATAACTATAAATATATTCACAAATTCAGCTATATTTCTTTTGTTATATCTGGTTATAGATAAAAATATATTAACTTTTTTGCCAAATATTTACAAAAAAAAAAAAAAAAAAATATATTTAAACAGCTTTTATTATAATAACTTCCACTCCATGATGGCTTTCTTCAACTTTTCAACAAAAGCACACACATTATAAGATACGTGTTGTAATTGAAGTTTTGAAACATTTTTCTTTTCTATTTCTACTTAAGTAAAAAACACTTCAGCTCTTGCAAGTTCCCTTACAAATTCAAGGAGAGCTTTGAGATCGATCTCACTTTTGTTGAGTAATTTGTCAAGTGCTTGATTTAATTTTAATTCATACATTTCTGAGTCTGAGGGTGTGTGTCAAAAGGAAACTTTTCACTCGTGGTAGGAAAGAAAATAGCAAGTTGAATAAAATTGTGTGTGTTGAAATAAATTTGTCTTTTTTGGTGTGTCAAATGGACGATGAAATTTTGACAATTTCAAAGTTTGACGTTCAACATTTCGGTCGTGTTTTAGAGCATTTTTAATGGTAATATGCGGCATTTTTTAAACCATTTTTGATTGATATTTATATGTCGCTCACAACGTTATTCGCGTCTACGCTTCATATGCTGCTAGCTTAGCTTATGCTATGCGGCTGCAGCAACCTAGTAAAGGATATCAATAAATTAAATTATGAATCAGGGGTAATTCGAGTGCCATGACCGATTGGATTGGAAGAGACATACACGACGGCTTCAAAGGCAGCTTTGAACAATCACGTGGAAATTGCGGACCGGCGGAATGTTTACCTGCTGGCGGCATTGCATTTGGCAGCGGAGCGGATGTATGCTGTAGCCGTGCATCATTGCAATAGCCTTTTCCCATTTGCATGCACCAGCAGTTCCGCGATATCCACGTGAGTGTGCCATCATTCTTTATTATCTTCCATTTGCAATATTTTCACAGCACTCGGATTGCCCTTGGTTGGTACTCGCTTAAAACAAAAGGAACAACACTTTTAAGGCACAATTTACTTTAAAATATATTTAACTGGAAATAAAAGGAACAACTAAAGCATCTCTCGCTAAAAGCCACAATTTATCATCAACTTTACCGCACAGAACTAAACACATAAAAATGCAGCTTCACAAAAACTGACAATTAAAAATTATATTAGTTTTTATTTATACCGGTTTTATCTTTACGTTAAAAGAACGATAGTTTAATTAAGAAATTCACAAATTAAAATAGCTAATCAAATCTAAATACAGCGCGGAAATGAATGTAATGTTTTTTTTCTCACTTTTTGGATGTGTCAAAAGTTCACTTTTCGATTGTCAAAATTTGTAGTAGCCCCAGGGGGAATTATATTCACCTCACAATTGCCAAAAACTGCTCTACCAACTGTCAAAATTTGATCATCAGAGTGAAAAGTTTCCGATTGACACACACTCTGAGAACGTAAAAAAATTCTTGTGGCTCACTGCTTGAGTTTAATCTTGCCAGATCGAACTCCGAGAACTATATCATTTTAATGCATAACGACCTAAGCACATTGATTGCGGCTGCAACGACAAACTGTCAAATTAGGAAAGATTCTATATCGACGACTAAGCCGCAGCGGCAAGGGCGGCATTACACAAGTTTCTCTCCATAAGAAATACATGTAAAAAATGTTGACAGATGCCGCACGGCCGCAGCCGCAGTCAATGTGTCTAGGCTATCATAGCCAATATACTGTTTAGTGCCAACTCTTCTTATGTGTCTCGGTACCACTGCATCTTGCAAAGTGGTTTCAGATGGTCGATAAATTAAGTCGACTGAACCATAATTTTGGAACTGAGTCTTAAAAGTGGAACAAAAATTGCATCTGACAATTGGTTTGACAAATATAACTGTCTGAAGTTAGTACTGGTTTAAAAAAAAAACCAACTTTATAACAAATGCATTTTATACTTAAAACGTTAAGTAACTAAAATGTTTCTTGTTACAGATGTTCTCGTTCTTTTATTCTTGCCAGATTTGGCGAAAAATCATAATATTTGAGATTTGTAGTCACATATGCAAATGTGACTAAATATATTTTACATCTACCCGTTCAACAAACGAGTACCGTATAAATTATGCAAATTATGAAACCTTTCATTCACCGCATTTAAGTCAACGCCACAGTTAACCGCAGGACCACGTCACTCAACTCTAATTCTAGTCGGAATGTAAGCAAGCTTAACCTTTATCATCAGACTCAGTTGAGGTAACTTATATTTACATAGTGCCAAGCATATTAAGAATATCCACAGCTGTTCAAAGTCAGAAACGGATGCATACAGCACAGGCATCAATTTCAGGACATTCGTTGCCTGTTGCCAAGCATTATGTGAAACAACACCTTGTGTTGGATTGGCATCAGGTGTACCTAGGTGCCAAGCATAACCGCCACCATAACAAATTTTTGCATTTTCTTATTGGCCAGCAAACTGCCATAGTTTTAGTTGTACGGAATATTTACGCAATTCTAAAATGTTAATTTTTTAAAACATCGTTTGATTTGTGGTCTTAGACATCGTACATAATAATACTTCAACTAAATTTTAAAATATTTTCAGTTATTTTCGGTTTTGTATGTTTAATGTAATCCCAAAATACTGCAAGGTACATAATATTCAAAACCGTCTGAAGAATACAGTTTTTTTGTCGCCTTTAGCAGTTGTTAATGGACATTTTTAGAATATTTGAATTAACAATATGGTATTGTGAATGAACTCATTTGTTCAAAGGGTTAATTGAGGCAGAGTCAAAAAAATTGGAGTGTAAAAAAGGACTTTGTTAAAGAATTTTCAATAGCCAACTTTTATTCACATTCAAATATTTATGTACATACAACCTTTTTTAATATATATAAAAATGTCGGCTAAGAATTTAAGTCCTTGTTGGCTAAGGTGTTAATTGAGCTTATTTGTTGCTCAATGATGTTGGTGTTGTTGTTGTTGTTTTTTTCCCAAAATTGTTTTAATTGTTTCGAATACAATTAAGCAAAATGCTGTGGTTAGCATTAAAATATTTTGTAATTTAACCCTTATTTTCTGAAACTTACTAATGTAGGTATGATTAAAGTAAAGATATTTTTTGAAATGCTTTGGTGGAAATTAAACAAAAATACATGCAACTGTATTCATCAGCTTATGATTTAGTTATGTTTATTAGTTAAAAACTAAATAAAAAAATTAAAACACTTGCTCTGCTTGAAATCTTTAAGTTTAGATGAAATTTATTTAAACGTATTTATACGGATGCAAATTATTGGAGAAAGAATTTTTACATTTAAAATCATAATGAAAATATCTTCTATCTGAATGAGACAGAATTTTTAAAAAAGTGTTTTTTAAAATGTATACGTACTCAGAAAACAAAAAATTGCATTTTTTTACTTGTTTTTTGTTTTAAATTTTGAATGAAACGATTTTCAAAGGCTATTTTAAAAATCAGTTTCATTCAGATAGAAGATATTTTCAATAAGTTTTAAAATTTTTCGTGTCAACCTAGGAGCTAACAGAATGCCCGCAGTGCAAAAAGAGATCTTTTACAGCAATCGCTGTAGCCAGCGTCATCTTTGTTTTTGAAAAAAACATTTTATTTTTTAAACTTAAATGTATATTTTACCAGTTTTGAAAATTTTAAAACTCTAAACAAATTTCTTCTAATAAAAACCATCACCTCAATATTGCTCTTTTTTACTCTCCTCTATATGTATTGCCGGCCTTAACGTCAATTTTTGTATAATCAAAAATATAGATTTATTTAATACTAACTGGAGTACTCTGTGACGCCTGGGGGTGATGTAGGATTCAGGCTGTGTATTATGTATGGAACGTAATACGACCCACAATGGACAACGATCAATGGGCCCAATGTTAATCAAATATTTTCTTTTTTTTGCATTATTTCTGGTTATAAAATTTCCAATTTTAGTACTTAAGCTACAGTTCTTATAAAAAAGTGGATCTTAAATCTTTTCTTAAATTTGTCCCTTAGATATCAATTTCACAAAGCTCCCGGGCTAAATTGTCTGGGATTTGAGTTTTATCACTTTAAAAAATTATGTTTAAAGTGTTGAAATTTGAATACAAATATTTAGCCAGATGCTTGCTGAAAGTATTTAATTGTCAACTTCTTATTGTTACAGTTATTTTTTAACATAAATTTACAGAAAGGCCAGAACATGTAAAAAAAATTAAAGTGTTTCGATAGTATCGTAATTGTAAACGCAGAATTTTTGTTTGATATTTTTGGTGATGAATTTGTTGTTCTTGTTTATTTTTATGTTGATTAAAATCAGAGCTGGGCATTTTTCGAAAGCAATTACTTTCCGATTACAAATACAGTCATCGTAATCTATAAAAAATTACGATAACAGGCTGATACAATTACAGTAATCATAATCGTTAATTTTTATAGATACAATGACAGTAATCGTTGTCGTTAATTTTTATAGATTACAATAACTGTAATTGTTGTATCAGTCTGTAATCGTTACAAAAAAAGTATTATTACAATTACTGCAATCGGTATGAACATAAATATGCAGTTGCAATTACACAAAGCAAAGATAGAAAAATCTATTGATTACAATTACAGTAATTGTTATCAATGAAAAATTCGAGTTAGGATTATCGTTATCGTTTACTTTTTTTTAGTTGAATTACTTACGGCATAAATGATGGTATCTCAAAAAAAAAAAAAAGTAGGCAGTGGGGGGACTGCCGACCGAAGAGAAAAATTAAAGCTATAAAATAACATAGCTGTTATGAATTTCCGAAGTACATAGAGTCGGCATATCAGACGCGTTCTACTTTTTTAACTCTTTTTATCAATTTATCCCTTATTGAATGTATAAACTGATATTTTTTAATGTTTGTATATACTATATTTGTAACACAATTATTTTGGTAATGTAATCGGTAATTGGCTTGGAAATCGGTTGGCAATCGCTTTGGTAATTGGTAATCAGTTGGTAATCGCTTCGGTAATCGGTTGGTAAACGCTTCGCTAATTGGTAATCGGTTGGTAATTGCTTCGATAATCGGTAATGGGTTAGTAATTCCTTCTGTAATTGGTAATCGGTCGGTAATCGCTTCAGTATTCGGTTGGCAATCGCTTCGGTGATTGGTAATCGGTGGGTAATGGCTTCGGTAATAGAAAATCGGTTGGTAATCGCTTCGGTAATCGCTAATCGATTGGTAAGCGCTTCGGTAATTGGTTTGGTAATCGGTAATTGGTTCAATAATCGGTTGATAATTGCTTCAGTCTTCGGCTTGGTCGATGCTAGATTATCCCTAAAAATGAAAGCTGTACAGCAATAATTGCTGTTACGATGATATCGCTAATCTATAGTTTTGCTCTCTACCAAAAACTGTTAAACGCGCCTAAAGAAGTTTTCACTTCAAAAATTAACTTAGGATTATACAAGCTTTTCTCAAATTTCTGGAATTGTTATGAAGATATATTCTGATTACGACCACAGTAATTATAATTATAATTTTTATAATAGCTATTACTGTAATTGTAATAAAAAATACTTATTAAAATTTATTTCTTTAAGATTACGATTGAAATTTGTAATTATAATTTATCCGTAATCTATTACGAAAGTTATCGATTACATTCCAGCTCGGGCTTAAATTAGATGTAATGCAATGTTTTGTTTCCTATCTGGAAATAAATATAAATTAAAATTTTTACAAATTTTACATACGTATTAATAACAACAGCAACACAAGCACCCTATAGGAACAAACTAACTTGTTTTTAAAAACAACTAACTAAAAAACTAATTTAAAATAAACCAGTATATGAACTACTTTGAATTATATGAAGGCAGCAGCTACTCTGATTTTGACATGTTTTAATTGCAAATTTTTATTAGATTACAAGTTTATATATATTTAACCATGTTATTTCATCAAATATTATTATTAACTTAGGCCATCAGTAATAGTTTTCAATTGGTTTTTTTAAAGTAATTAAAAAAAAAGTTTAAATATAACTAATTTAACAAGTAGTTGATAATATATGCAGACGAAAGCCAATTGACTTATTTAGCGGACATCACCATACAAAATATGTTAGTTCGTGCTATGGAAAAATGTCAGAATTTCAACTAGTTGTGGTTGAAAAAAAAACTACTTTATCAACTACTTTTAAATTAGTTGATTTTCCTACAGGGCAGCTACTGAGAAATATTCGTAAAACGATTCGTTTCAAAAAACAACATGATGTTGTCTTCGTGATTTAGGCACGAACTAAAGCAACAAGCACAACAACGTCAGCAGCAACTGCAGCATCAATGTATGATTTTCTCATACACAAATGTGAATTTTTCTTCGTTGACCGCATTTATATTTATTGACCGTTACTTGGACTCGTAGCACCAACACAACAAAACACGCACAACTCAGGAATTATAATGATAGTGGGCATAGTTATAGTGTGACCACGCCCATTTTTATGGCAGTTGCCGACTGTAACCATATGAACTAAAGTACAAAGTTTTAGTGTAAGCTAACCGTCTGAAATATAGGGCTTTAATTGTTTTGTGAGCGGTAAAAGTGGGGTGTGGCAGATTTTTTTTTATTTTAATCTTAAGAGACTCTAACTAAGGGTGTCCCAAAAGTTACTGACATTTTAATTTTTTAATAGAATACATTGTTTTGTTAAAATGCCTGAACATTTTTATTTTGTTGTAATGAAAAAAGAAAACAGAGGTTGTTGAAAATAGTACCGCTAAAAGGTCGCCTTGACCTTGCATTTATACGCGAGCCCCTTTTAATGATATATTCCATGAAATTCTGGCATAACTGAATAATTTTGGAGCGGGCGGAATGTGGATGACCACTCTTTTTCGCGTTGATTAAATTTACCATAGTGTTGCAAGACGGTGCATGCGTTATGGTGACCAAGAAGTGTGCGGGTTTTGCGAACCGTCTTCGCAAAATGTTCACTACACCGAAAAAAAGACTTATGTTAAATTGAAGAAAACCTAGTATAATTAATAAGATGGCTTTGGCAATTTTCAGCCTCCCAAGTACTTCATCAAAACGCCAAAGTTTTTCATGTTGACTTGACAGTTTTTATTTGGGTGATAAATTAACCAAGTATTTGGTATTTTCTTTTCAGAACATAGCTGAAAACTATGCTTAAGTCATCCATGCTAGTTGTCTTTTAATTTTGTATTTTTTGGATTGTGGGCTAAGGTGAATCAAATATTTTTTTTTGCAAGGTATCGAAGTATGTGCTTTAAAAGCAATGTATTAAGATGCATAAATTGCTTAGGTGAATTAGCATAAGTGTATAATTCCCACACAATTCTCTTTACCCAAGCTGACTTAGGTGATTTATCTATTGCTTTTTTTCTCGGTGTTCTTTTGAAGTGAATTCAGTTAGTACGCGTTACTTGACCTTAAATTTCTCCATGACTAAACCTTCATGCTTGTTGTTGACAGTTGCCATAGATTTTGTGTTCTATGCTTGCCACAAAAAAGTAATGCCCAAATCAAAATATCAAATGACTTCTGGGACATCCTTTATAAGCTCATATTTAAACTATAAAGATTAAGTAGGAAAATTAGTCAAATCGTATGAAAATTACTTTTAAAACCCATATAAAGTGACTTAATTGAAGTAAACATTGCGGATGTTTTAAATTCAATGGCCCATAATAAAAGAAAAATGGACATTGTACTCTAAAGTTTATTTAATGAATACAAAAATTTTTAATAAATCTATAAATAAAATTTTAAAACTCCCAAAATGTTTTTCTGCGTGCGCCCCACAGTGACGTGAGTTCATACAACAGGTGGACAAAAATAGAAAGCGTTGTCTTAAAGAGTTGCAATTTGGTGCAGATGAGCTTATTGCTTAAATTAAGACAAATTTTAATTTTGGCTAAAATCGGATAAAGGACATGCCATCCTGCCATATGTTCCTCAGTATAAAATCCGCAATAACAAAGTAATTACAATAAAATTCAACAAAAATGTTTGTGACATCAACATAAACCAATGTGTGAGATTATATTAAAATCGGGCAAAGAATACGCCCACCGCTCATATATCCTGAAATGAAAATTTCCCATAGAATCCGTAAAAAGCAATAAATAACAATACAATACGGTACAGATGCTTGTGTTAGCAGTGAAAATTATTTCGTAAAAAAATTTTTGAAATCAGTCAATGGACACGCCCACCGCACTTATAAAAAAAATTTGAATTTTTTTATCTTCACTTCTCCTGTTCCTATTTGTATTTGTGTATGGTAGGTATACTCGTATAATACAGAAAAAAATCAAAAATACGGTTTCAATTTGGCAAAATGTGAGCCATCTGCCACGCCTATTTTAAAAGTTGCCTGTAACACCCAAATTAAGAAATCTTGCCTTTGACATACAAATTAGTTCATGCTTTTTTGCCTTTTAAAAACTGTTGCCATTAATCAAAATAAACAAAAAATAAAGAATTAACTTTATATATCAAATAAAATTCATAACATTTTGATAACATGTTTTATCTATATTGAAATATAAAAATTACTTCATTTACTTAAATTTTTATTTATACAGATAATTTGATGATGAATCAGATGAAACGAATTTAGTGAAATCAACTTGTGATAGTGTACTCTTTTCCATATTTTCATTTTCAAGTTCTGTCTCTGTATCTTTTTCAAGAAATGATTATCATTTTTCTGCTTTATACTGCACGTTTTGCGCTCTGCTGATATAAGCGTCTCAGACGCCAGTAATAAATAGGACAAAAGGTCACTATTACTCGATTCTCTTGAGTTTTTCCTGGTGTTTTCTAATCGAAACCTTCGGAATTCCTTATGTCTGGCCTTGAGTGCGTCTTCGCTAAGACACGAAATAGGAATACTGACATGATTTATAACATCACACCCATGAATCAGTATTTTATGAGCAGTCATTGGCACATAATACTATGAGTAATGCTCAATGTAAATTGAATGACTTTCCTTTAAAAGTTTACTAAAACTGTTTAATTTACTTTTTCCCCACTAGCTAATGTGCGTAAAATTAAACTACAATTTTTTATCAAACTAATTATACTTGATATCAAAAAAATTATACTTGCAGACAATTCAATATTTTGAAAAAAAAAACGACGAGCTGTATTGCCGTCGTTGGAAGATGCTTTAGGAAAAAGGTTCTAAAATTCTTAATTTTCACTTTTCCAAGCAAAATTTTTTGGAAATATGTTTAAAAAGAGATGCTATTATACATACTTAAAAAAAAAAAAAAAAATGTGGATTTTTTTTATTGCTTTTGAAACTTTGTAAAAAATGTGTTATTTTTCCGTATAAATATGCTCATTTTCGCTAAAACATGCTCTAAGAAAAATTTCATAAAATCATTAGTTTTCACTTTTCCCGGCAAAAAATCTTTAGAAACGTGTTCAGAAAGAGTTGTTATAATACATACTTAAAAAAAAAAAAATAAAATGCGGATTAATTAATTTTCACTTTTGCCAGCAAAAATCTTTAGAAATGTATTAAGAAAGAGTTGTTATACATAAAAATAAAAAAAAAAAAACGAAAATTCGGATTTTTTTTTAATTGTATATAAAACTTTTGATTTCATCTGATTTCTTGGAGTTTTATTCTTGTATAGGAAAACTTTTTTATTACTTTATTTATCTCTCTTTCTTTTCTACTACAACTTAAGAAATATACATCTTTTAAAGTTTTGGGCATAAATTGTACTAAAGTTGCAACGACATTAGAAAATATTCAGTACTAAACTGTAAAAACTTAAATTTCGTAAAATGTTTAAGGCACTATTTAAAGAGCATAACTTCACACAAATAGGAAGATATCACAAAATCCTATTGGATTCATATAATTAAAATTCTTTTCTATAAATTTGCATACTTTTATTTCCAAATGTACGACTTTTTTTATATGAGCTATTTTTGGCCGCCTCGCTACACTGTGCGCCGCTGTCTAATGATACGCTAAGATATCTATTGTAGACAGGCCCGTAGCCAGGACTTACCCAAGGGGGGGCGGGTTTTTATATCGATACTTTTTTATATCGATGAATCAAAGGAACCTAGTATAAAACTTTAATGAATTTTTGTATTAAGTCTTCTCTTTTTTTTTTTGCCAATTATGATAGAACATCATCCTCTGTGACTTTGCTATCCCTATGTATTCTTAAGGATGCACAACCATTGTAGCGGTACTCGCCCATAGAACTTCCAGAAATATATTTCAAATATCAATTGCACTCCTTCATCTATCACACTTTCCAAATATTTGTGCCAGCATCCGCTGCTGAATTCTGATTTAATTTATTCCTATGGTAGTGTTACCAGAGCAAGGTAAAATTCTTGCATATTGTTTAATTAAAAATTTTGATCGTTCCTCGTTTTCGGATGTCATCAAAATCAAGTTGATCGATGACAAAAGCCAGTTGTGCTTTTTAAATAGTACTTCCATGTTGTAAATTGTTGCACCAAGGAGAGGTATATAAACAGTACTTCTGTAAAAATTTACCTTACCATTAGAAATGTGACCTACAATGCAAATTCCTTTCAAACGATATTTTCGTAAGCGTCTTATTATAGTATTCTAACAATTTACCTACAAGCTGCTATAAAATTCTGTATAAAGCAATGTTAATCTATAAGCCACTTGTGAACTACTAGAAAAATTACCACGATAAGAAAACTAACATTTTCTTATATGTAAATCAGTAACCAACTCCTAAACTTTAACAGATCACTTAACAAAATTTTTAAATTTAATTGACTTTTTCGACAACATTCAAACGGTTTGAAAATTTTATTTTTAAAAATTTTTGTTGTCCCAAGAGGTTGAGATCTCGCATCAGTGCTAAGAAAAACGCAAAACTTACAATAAGCTCCGTTTTTCAATTTGGAGTAAGGTAACTAATGCCAACGGTTCAACCAAGACTGCTGAAATCGTAGATTACGCGAACCACTGAGAGGAAAATCGAAAATTGGTGGTTGGGGAGGGGGACGGAAATTTTAAATGTTTTGAAAACTTGAAATGAAATTAAATTCGAAATATCATTGCTTGCACCTTTATGTACTGCCGAAGTCGAGGCAGTTCCGATGTAGCAAATGAAATTTCTGTTTCTGGAACAACTTCTACAATTATACACACAAAACGCACGAACTTAGAATTATTTACATAAAATGTGAAATATTCTTAATAACACTACTTATACGACCGCTTTTAACAGTACTGTCAATACTACCACCTCCTGCAACTGCCGGTTCCAAATGCAGTTCTGGCAGTTCACTTTTCAGGTTCTAAAGATTCTTGAACGCTTTCTACAATGCAAACGAAATACAATATAACATTATTATGATTTAGCTAAAATCGTAACCATTAAATAATTATAATATAGAATGGACACCGCACACATTGACCACTACAATATTCTGGCAGCGCTGCACTCGGTTGGTACATCAGCAAAGTAGTTCTAATGTCGCTTCGACTTCGGCGGTGTCATTTCCTTTTTATAGTTACTCGTATTTAATTTTGTAACATTGGATTAAAGTATTAAAGAATATCAAGAAGTCGCCATAATAAGGACGGAAATTGGTAAAAAAAAAATTTTTTAAAAACAAAGATTTACTTTTCTCCTTTCTGGTCTTTTTTCTTTTTTAATGGCGGTTTCTGCAGCTAATTAAGTGGAATCGTTTTAGTATTTTGGCAAAATAATATAATCAATAGAATAACACTTAACACTAATGGATTAAATTTTAGAAAACCACATTTAAAGCAATTGTAAAAGGTACATTTTTTCTTCACTTTCATTTAATTCTTTCCAACGCAATAGATTCTTAAATCGCTGGTGATGGACAAGGCTCAATTGAATGAACCTTTATTCGATATCTTAAGCGTGTTGCTGCTTATACTGTTACTAAAGAGAGACGTAGGCGCATTAAGTATGCGCATTTATACGTATAAAAGGTCATATTAATGATTATATTAAATATTTGTATACTTTCTGGACCCTAAGGGGGGGAGGGGGGTTTGAACTCCCAAAATGCCTCCCTTGACTACGGGCCTGATTGTAGACATCATTGCTTACAGTCAGCAGGTTATCAGTACAAATTATTTTTATTTTTACAACATCAGTTATTGATATTTTCATCGGGGATATTTTCATAAAATCTGTTAGATTTCTTGATCTAAAGCTTCACTGCCAATAATTTCGAACTTAATCGGTTCTATGCAAATAGAATTCAAAGCAACACATAATTTTAATTTACCTGCTCAATATTGTTTAATATGATCTCTGCATCTTTATACGCACTTTTATATTGGTAGTCGAATTCAATTTTTTGGTTCGAAAAATTCTTAAAAGTTGAGGCCCGTCGAAATCGAATTTTTAGGGCCAACAACAATTTGTAAAATCATCTGAAAACGGTCTTAAATTACAAAACTTTGAAATCGATGTTCTCAAGTTTTAAGTGAACCTATTTTATACATCAGTTGTTGACCAGGATGATTTCCTTCAAGTTTAAATCATAAAGTATTCGAATTTAACTGACAGTAAATATCCTACTTTTTTCAATATCACATCATCCAACAAAATAAGCTAGAGCGAAATTGGTAAGAACCACAATTTTTATCCAAGAAAAAAAAGCTTTTCAAATTCATTATCGCCACCGAGTACCACACAATTTATTTTTTTTCAATCCTAAAACATTCCGAATATTTTAATGAAAATGTTATTCATCTCAAAAAAGCTTTATTATCGGCCTTATCCATAACTAAATCAATCAAAATTCAAAAGTGTCATCAATGAAACGAATAAATTTTTAAAAATTTTCTGTCACGCCTCACTGCCTATCATCTCATCTAGGCAGATTATGTAAAGCTTATGACAAGTATTTCAAGTCTTTATTGAAAAAATATCATCAAATATTCATGACGCACTAGCTGCTCACATGAACTGACCCCTCAGATGATTTTGTATAATTTTGGATTCATCATTGATACTCTTACTTAAGGTTGAAAAAATTATTGATATATAAGTTATTCATATATTCCGGAATCGCATTTCTGGACATCGGTTCTATAAAACTCATTTCTATTTGTTGTGCAAATTTCTTGACGTACCCATTGAATGTTTTATGTTATGCGTGCGTATCCTTGTAGGCAGAAATGCGCACATTTCCAGCTCTTTAGGTACAATTATTTTCTCACGCACTCGCTCATTGCTTTTCAATGAATTCAGCGTTTCTGTTTTTTTTTTCTCCTTTTATTGAGTCAATAGCACACAGTCAATGGCTCACAAAATATTTGAAGCAACTAAGCGCCAGGATATGCGGCATAAGCCTTCAAGGATATCCTGTGCAAATATCATTTTCAGTCTTTCCTTCACTTTTATTTGCGGACGTATGTCAGCGGCTAATCCCGGACTACCGCTAAATGATTTTCTAGTTACCAACACAACAACAATAACAACAAAGCAACATTTAATCCCGACACAGCCCGCAAGGACATCATCAACACGTGTCAATTGTTTGTGTATAAATAATAATATAAAATGTTCAGGGCCAAGTCGAGCTGCATGATGGACCTAGGCTTTGAATTGAGCAAAGTTTGTCATTGCTCCGAGCTAGAGTTGTGAGGGTAAATTTAAGGGGTTGACTGACAATGATCCAGCAAGCAAATAACTAATGCGCTCTAAGCTCAGTGAAAGACGGTAACGCCTGCAAAGCTGCCAAGAAATCTCAATTATGAAGATATTTATGCTAAGCAAGGATTTTTCCTAAATTGGGGTTAAGAAAAACTGCAGGAATTTGGTTGTAGCATATAAAAATGTAAGGAAAATAATTTACAGTAAATAACTTAGAATTGTGAAAGAACAAGCAATTTTCTTACTTTATTTTTAGCAGTGGTACTTATAGGAGGGTGAAAATCACTTAGTTCTTCTGTTGTTTTGGTTTAAATTCTAAAATTGTGTTTATTTTTCTTAAAGGTCGTTGTCGAAGTAATCAGTATTTCTTTTTTTCATAAAAATAAAAATTTCGATTTTAGAACTTTGACTTATAAAATATGCTTAACCCATTAGTGCGCAGATGAAACTGCTCCCATTGAACGAATTATTTATTTTCCAGACCGTCCTTTTTTAAGAAATATCTACACTTTACAAAAAATGTTATGTATTGAAATTTTCTTTGATTGAAGATTAACGGCTTTCTTCTGGTGATTACCAAATCTAAATTTATAAACAAAGTTGTCTTTTATATGCTGTTTATCCTAAACATGAAGATAGAAAGTTCGAGAACATTTGTGGTGCTGACAGTTTTGTAATGCTAGGTAAATTAATTAACTTTCGTAAACTTTTTTGACTGAGAAATCTTTATAATTGTAAATAAATGTACAATTGTCAATCACCAGAATAAATCTATAAGTATTCATTCATAAAAAAAAATATTTTTTATTCGTTTCACGGTATTAACGCATTGTGGCAATGTGGTAACTTTTTAATGAAGTGGGCGGACATAAATATATTTCGTTTTTATGCCACAAAGACCACAACGACGTTGATTAGCAACTAAGTCAACTCGATGCTGCTACCCATCATACATAGCATAATCGGTGATAGTAGTAGGTCTGGACCCAGGGTGTATCTTTGGCGCTTCATTCATTTCTAATAGCGCTGTGGCCAGATCTCTGCGAAAATTTCACAAATTGGCACACATCTTGGATCGTTTGGACAAATCTTTCACATGAGGTGCTATGCACTTGTTATAGATGTACGAGACAATTTTTTGGCAATTTTTTGGAAGGACCACTGTGGATTTTCTTGAAAAATTTTAATAATTTGTTTTCGCACTTCCAGTTCGTTTGCCATTTTCGAGTTAAATAAATTTTCATAAAATTAAAACAACGCATAACATTTTCTGAAACATATTTCAAAGCTACTATGATTAAAATTTTGAAATTTAAAACTTTGAATTGCACAGTAGGTAAAGAAATGTATGGGACAATTTATTCGGCGCAGTCCTTAGATGTACGAGACAATTGGCCAGCACCATATACCACAGGTGACAATTCCACCTAAATACAGCTTGAGTAAAACTTTATATAAGAAACTAGCAGACCGCAGTGGTTCGCGGCTTCGCCACGGACGTTTTCTTATATATATAAAGAGCGCTAACACATTTTTGTTACTCTGAATGAGTGGGAAGAGAAAAAGAGCGCAAAAACTTCATATAAAAAAGTCCTAATTATGCTAAAGGTGGTCAGTCAATCGGCTTGCGTTCAAAAATGAACAAATTTTGATCGCTCACAATGTGCTTATTCGCTCTCACTCTCACTGTTTTTTGACAGTTTTCATTGAAAGCAACAAAAACTTTTGAACGCCATTCAAACGATCACCGTGTTTTTGTTTTGTTTTGCAGCTCAGCACTCCATTTATCATGGTAGAATAATCGAGGTAGGAGCAATAAGGAGAGTCGCTTACAGCTAATGCCGATAAACACCAAAACTTAACATGTTTGCATTGGCCTTTGGCAATCATGGTCAGAGCAAAGATAGCACAGTCAAAATTGCTCCTACTCATGGCATATTTATATCAGGCAGCCTTGACAACTGGCTTTTTTCTCAAAGCGGCGACCTTCAATTGTCAAAATCAATACAAAGTTTAACTTGTCATCTGTTTTGCAGCTTATTCGTTTTCTCTTTTTCGATGCGTTTTTGAGATATCCTGATCGCCTACAGGACATATATATCATGCTATCTCACTTGTATATGTATCTCATATTCCACCAAGAATGCCAGTTATGTGGCAAAAATCCCATTCGTGGTAATTTTTAATTGCCCTTGGGAATTTTTTTTTTGGAGTTCCCGTAGTATTTTTTAATTCAGCGTAGTATTTTTTAATTAGCGTGGGAATTCAGTGTGGTATTTTTTAATTGCCGTGGGAATTTGGGATTTTTTTTTCAAATAATTTGTTTCACATTTATTAAGCAAAACTTCATATGCAATCATTGCCATTATACGCATTAAACGCTCTGTTTACACCACAATTTTATATCGTAAGTTACCTATGTAAAATTCCTTTGAAATTCCTTTGATTGAAAACTACTACTATATCTTCGGTTTTTTTAATGTAAAGTGTTAGGGTAAACGAAGTGTTACGACCTTGTTCGTACGTTTTCTATTTCTTATTACAAAATTTTTTCTGAACATCTCTAGATTTTTCGAAAATTTTGATTTATTGTGGTATTTTTAAATGCGTATGGGATTTTTATTTTGGGACTTTTAAATACATATGGGATTTTTGGTGGTATTTTTAAAAAGCGCGGATTTTTTGTGGTAATTTTTAATGATCGTGGGATTTTTTGTGGTATCTTTTAATTGCGGTGGGAATTTTTTGTTTATTTTCACCGTGGTAATTTCGGTGGTATTTAATTTATGGTACTGTGGGAAAAAGGTAATTTCCGTGGGAATTCTTCCGAATTTTGACTGGCAATCTTACTTTCCACCTTGCGCTAGGCTCATCTGTAGTTATTTTGCGCTGTGCTATCTGAGCAGAAAAAGAGAAGAGTAAAGAACAACACAAGAGTAAAAAACAAAGAGCATTGAAACTCTTGCAACACAAACTAGCGAAAATAAAATCATCAAGTAATTCGTGGCAAAAAATCTTCTCGAATACTTCCTAAAAATGGCACCTTGAATAAAGTTTTGTATAAAGAACAAGCCCTGTGGGCTTCGCTTCACTCCTCGCTAATCTGAAATTTCGCATTTTAATTGATTTGTGGGCGGTAAAAAGTGGTGTGCCAATTTTTTCTTTGTCTGCTACCTTTGTACCGTTATCATCTACATTAAAAAAAAAAACAACTAAATTGATTCAAAATTACGGGCAGCAGAAAGAAACAGACGCTTTTTGCCTTTTATAAGATTTACAACTCCGAAATTGTACTGATTTATGAAAATTCACTGCAGATATAGTGCGACCACGCCCATTTTAACCATTACATTTGCTGACAGTAACCATACGAACTAAATTACCTAATCTTAGTCTAATACGACCAAAGCCGACCAAAACCGACATATACCATTTTTATTGATTTGTGTAAATACTTAAGGTTTCACCGTGCTTGGCGTTGCGCCGTGGGAAAGGATTTTCCCCAGGAATGGAAAAAAATTCATTGGACAACTTTTAATAAAAATATCAACTTTTTTAAAAATGGTCGTGCAACCAACTTCCGTTTCTTTGGATATATTCATATGAATTGACTCTACATAAAAAAAAAAAATATTCTAATTAAGTTTTTTTTTTTGGTAAAAAAAGAAAATTTGGTAAAACATTGTGGAATTTTTTTTATTTATTTATTTATTTACTGGCCAAACAAGGCAATTTACTTATTCTAACTTAATTTATTTTATTTTATTCTTATTTATTTTATATTTTTTCTTCTATTATTTATTTTTATTTTTTTATTTCTTCTCCACATTTCTTGTCTTGGTGTTCGAAGATGTGCGAATTGAAGTGGGCGTAATCAGCCCACCTGAATGACATGATTTCACGAACACGTCAAAAAGGAGAGGCAAAAAGAGAATTAAAAGTAAGAGTACTTAGGTACTTCAGGTACTTATATACTAGAAAGAGGGGAAGAAAAGAAAAATGAAAAAGGCTAGGTTAACTAGGAAGAGAGAGAGAGACTTTGATAGAGATCGCTTGAACGAGGGTTTGGACATGGATGGTGAGTAATGCTCGGATATATTATTAAATTCTTTACAGCAACGGCTGATGCGTTCATTTCTTGCATATGCAGTATGATGCTGATATTCTGTTAACAGCCGATTATGCCTTGTACGTCTTATAGGGTCATTGAGGGTAATCTTGTTAGAGATGTGTTCGCAGTTAGTTACATCGTTCAGAGCATCGAAAGTAAAGCATGAATCCAATACCCTTCTTCTTATTGATAGTGGCATCAAATTTAATAGGCTGAGTCTGTGTTCATACGGTGGAAGGCTACAATAATCGCGGGGGTTAAAAGTTTCTCTCAGAACGAATAGTAAGAATTGCTTTTGAATGGATTCTATTCTATCACAATGCGATTCAAAAGCTGGATTCCAAATAATGCAGCCATATTCAAGTATTGGGCGCACTAGCGCACAGTACAGGGATATCGTGACCCACACATTCTTTAATTCACATGCCTTTATGTCTTTAAATGAAACCGAGCTGTTTATTGGCTCTGGATACCATCTTATCATAGTGCAGATTAAAGCGTAGTTTGTTGTCCAAGACAACTCCAAGATCAACTTTATTATTGACCCGGTTAAGTTCGATATGGTTGAGACGGTAGTTAAGAATTATGGATTGGTTTCTACGGGGAAAACTTATCACGTTACACTTATTTACATTGAGGTAAAGTTCGTTTTGTGTACACCAGGTCTCAAGAAATGGAGGTTTAACTGTAAGAAGTTGACATCTTCCTGCCATTTAATTACGTGGTAAGTTTTTAGGTCGTCCGCATACATAAGATGTGGAATATCCTTCAACACTATCGACAAGTCGGATATGAAAATATTGAAAAGAAGAGGCCCAAGGTGACTACTTTGCGGTACTCCAGAGGAGACCTCGATTTTCTTCGACACAATTCCTTGGAATTTAACATATTGGGATCTACCACGGAGATAAGGTGATAGCCTACTAAGTAAAGGTCCAGAGAAACCAAATTTTTCTAATTTATGTATTAAGATGCCATGATCAACATGATCGAAGGCTATACTGAAATCAGTATAAATAGCATCTATTTGGTCTCCTTTCTCCATCTTGCTTAAAACGTCAGAAACCTGATTATAAATCAGGTTAATGGTGGACCGACGTTTTCGAAAACTGTGCTACTGTTCATTTAGTCGCGGATTGATAAGGTGTGTTAGCTTTTCGCAAATAATTTTTTCGAATAGCTTTGGCATGGCTGACAAAATTGCTATGCTTCTGTAATTTTTAACTGAACTTTTACCACCTTTTTTGCATATTGGTAATAGGTGGGAAGTTTTCCAATAAGAGGGGAACACTCCAAGAGAGAGTAATTTGTTAAATATAAGGGCGCAAGTAGTTGGTCTAAGCATCACACCAGTAGCGTTGGAGGAATAAGGTCTGGTCCAGGATCCTTGGTTGTATCTAAACCTTTTATTGCACTTGATATGTCTTCTTTCGTCAAGTTGAAGTTTTCAACTATATGTTGCAAGTTCGGAGTGGGGGGAAAAACATCAGACTGAGTAGTTGGTGGACAGAATACCTCATTAAAATGATCCGCAAAGAGGTTGCATATTTCCAGAGGGTTGGAGGACACAATATTACATTTAAACATGGATGAAGGGTAACCGGCTGATTTTCGCTTCAAATTAACAAAGTCAAAAAATGTTTTGGCGTCCTGGACAATTTTTTCTACAATTAAGTTTGTGTAAAACTTATACGCTACTTCAGATTTGAAAGCGAACTCCTTCGACAGCTCATCATATCTGAGCCTCATTTTTTCGCTTACATTTGCGGTACTTTTGAGGAGTTTGTAAAATCTGTTTCTCTGGTTTCTCAAATATCTGAGATCTGCATTTAGCCAAGGTTCTGAAAGTTTGTTTTTCTTCCTTATTTTAGACACATACCTTTCGATAGCTTTCGATAACTCGAAACAGCGCTACCTAAGTCTAAGTTCGATAGAACGCAATCCCAGCTAATACCATCTAGTAGAGATATTATGCTTTCGTAATCGGCATTAAGGAAGTCGTACGCAATGGAGTTATTGAAAGACTGGGTTAAAGAGATATTTATAGCAGAGAAAATAACTGTTAAGGCTGTATGATGGATAGTGTTAGTAAACAAATTTTCTGCTTCGTTGGTTGGACCAACCCTCACTTCGTCGTTCGGGTTAGTAAAGATTAAGCATAACCACTTGCTGTTTTGGTTTTGTGTTGCAGAGACTTGCTGTAGATTATTGCTATAAAAGGTACTCAGTAATATAAAGTCTATGCTACTAGAGAGGTCTACAGGCAAAATATAGTTGTCATTTTCGTCAATGACAAATGATATATTTGATCGGTTGAAGTCACCAAAAATAGTAACTCTATCTTCATCATTTAAGGTTGCCGTAAATGTAGTGATTGTTTGGCATAAGTCATTGTATGCTGACTGACTAGAACTTGTGGGGGATGTAAATGACACCAAAGTATGATACATAAAGAATTTTTTTCCTATATACACTTTTACTATACGGCGATCAAAGAGTTTGTGAGTAGGGGTTTCTATAAGCTCACTTGAAATAAAATTATGGATTGCAATTAGTACCCCACCTCTTCGTGAGAGACCTGTGGAGGAGTAGTCGCGGTCGTTTTGGTAGATAGTCCAATTGCAGTCCAGAATTTCCTCATTTTTAAAAGTCTCCTCATTTAAACAAGTTTTCGTAATTACAAGAACCTTGAAGTGACAAGATTTGGCGTCAATAAATAGTTTATTTAATTTACCCCTCATACCACCACAGTTGTGATAAAATATTTTGAGAGAATTAATTGAGGTGGCAGAATCTTTGGACATTACTTGAGAAATGTTGTTATTTAATCCCTATTATGTCTACTTTAAAAAGATGTAGTTGGCTGTGTTATCGACACTCCGTAGGTTCTAAGACGTGACAACGTATCCTTATCCTTGTCATTTTCCTTGTCTTAGTCAATAAGCAAATATGATACATATTATAATATTTTAAGAAATTTTTGATTCTATTTTAAGTAATTCTTATTCTTAACTTGTTCAAATCCTTGCCCGAAGCCTTGTTCTAAGACCGTCGCAATCATTGTACTCATCATTGTTCAAATTCTTGTCCTTATCCTTGTCCTAATCCATGCCCTAGTTCTTGTCCTAATCCTTGTCCATATGTTTGGCCTAATATTTATCCTATTTCTTGTTAAAATTCTTTGCTAATACTTGTCCCAGTTCATGTCCGAATATTTTTCTATATTCTTGTTCTAATTCTTGTTTTTTGAAAGAGGTTTAAAAGTGTTTTAATCCTTGCCAAAATCCTTATCCTAATCCTTGTCCAAATTCTTGCCCCAATCCTTCTCCCAATCTTTGTCCAAATCCTTTTTTAATTCTCGTCCAAATCCTTGTTCTAATTCATGTCCAAATCTTTGCCCCTAATCTCTGTTCTAATCTTTTTCCCAATACTTGTCTTAATCCTTGTGTTTGAGCCCATTCTTGTATGAATTATTATCCTAGTCCTTGTCTTTTTCTTTTTCTAATCCATTTTCTGGATCTTTTCCTAATTTTTGTCCCAATGCTTGTCCTGATTCCTGTTCTAGTCTTTGTTTAAATGATTTTCGAATCCTTGCCCCAATCCTTATAATTCTTTGCCCAAATACTTTCCAAATCCTTGTGCTAATCCTTGTATCAATCCTTGTTCTAACTCTTGTCAAAGTCTTCTTTTTTAATGAAATAATTATTCGAATTGTGTTCAATTTATGGGAATTTTAAGAAGCACGTACACGATATTTAGACGCCTTATTTTGTAAAACCAAAAAAATGCTTACAAACTCTAAAGTTGTGAAACAAGAATTAATCCTCCTCCTACTACACCTTCATGTTTCAACAAAAAGTTTTCAAGTTGAATAAAATCAAAGGGATGGGAATCAAAATAGTTCACAAGGATATCAAATGATAATATTTTCAAGCTACTATGAAGTTGCTCTATGGACTGCAGAGACCAACGTTGAGATGATAAAATGAAAGACATAAATAAATAACTCAATTGTTTGTTGACATTTTATTTGACACGTGACTTTGACTGGTAGCCATAGCTACAGCAATCATCCGGACATCCTTTGTGCTTTTTGTGGTTCACAGAGGCAATTAATTTAAGTCTGTGTTTGGGTAACTGTGTGAGTAAGTGTGGCTCTATTAAGCACTAAATATTAACGGTTGAACAAAGGTGTATGAAGTTTTATTGCTGGGAATTAAAGCAAGCCAAGTGAACTCAATAAAGCAATTTAAAGCTATATGTATGTATATATATGTATATATGTATGTATTTAAAAAAAAAAAAAAAAATACACAAAAACAGCAATTGTGAAAAAAATTTTACTTAAAAAATTCCAAATAAAGAAGATACTGTATGCATTCTTTGATTTTTGTTTTAAATTTTGTTCAGAATTATATTCTGAAGATTTTCAAGCCAACATTTTTCCTACTGTAAAGCGACCTATTCTCCCTCACACATACCAATGAAAACCTCAAAATGTCTGTCTTCTCTAGAGAAGCAGCTCCAAAAGATATATATATATATATAAATATATATATTAAAGTACCTTCTCGGAAGCGGAAGTGGTAGGAAAAACCCTTGAAACCGCACGATACACGAGTAGGAAGTGCAAAAATTCAAAGTTTCTTTGTAACAAAGTTTTTCCAGCTCTAAACGACTTTTGAATTTCTTTGTTGAATTTTGTTGCAAGTATGCGCGTGTGTGTATGTGTTAACACACATAAATCTATATGTATGTATGCTTGATATGTTCACAACATAGATGTATTCAATTGAAGTAGTATGTGTAAAGTGGTTAGAAAAACCAAACAAAAATACAAACTAAAACAACAAAACAGTCGAAATGCCTGACTTTTAGCTGCTGTTGATAACAACATTTGTTGGCTAACGGAAACCGCACACAAACGATACACCCACACAGCTGCATAGACACACACACGCATGCTTTCACACATAAAGAGTCAAGCTTATACGTAGATAAACAAACAGGCAGAAAGACAGACAAGCAGACAGTCAGTCAAAGAGGCTAGCGCGGTTTTGAGCACACTTCAAGCCAACACACCGTAAACAGTTAAGACTCGAGTATATTGTTAACAGCCAACAACAATATAAGTTTTCAAAAAGTAACACAGAAGAAAAAAAAAAAAAAATACTTGTTTTTTCTTTCTTGTGTGCTGGCATCAAAGAATTTTGTTTATGTTACAGCAACAGCAACAGCAACAGCAGCAGCAAGTGGGCAACAGTTATAGAAAGGCAGCAACTCAATCTTTAATGAAGATAAGCTTTAAATGGAATATGTTTTGTTTTTTTTTTTGGTACTTTTGTGTTTCAAATGTTATAGCAATGTATTGGCATTAGCTTATGCTAGATTATTTTTGAAATTTATTTTTCTTGAGAATTTTTTTTAAGAACTATTAACCCATTTTAGTCCGCTGGTCGATTTTCCGACCACTAACTTTCAAATTAATTTCTGGAAAAAATATAAAAGATTAAAAAAAATAAAATAAATTTTTGAAATTTAATTTTCTTGAGATTTTTTTTTTTAATAACTATTAACCCATTTAAGTCCTCTGGTCGATTTGCGACCACTAACTTTCAAATTAATTTCTGGAAAAAATATAAAAGATTTTTTTCAAAATCTTTCCGCATATACACGGTTCGTAATGTAAAAATGGAAATTCAGAAAAAAATAAATTTTTAAAATTTTACTCATTTTACCCATTCTACCCGAATGCGGTTCGAAAAAAATATATAAATGTAATGTATAACAAAACTTTTTACGTAAACAGGTCGCCAAAAGACTAAAATATGAGAATCAGTTGGCTTTGGACAACACAGGTAAATTTAACCATGTGTTACCTGTTGATAAAACACAGATGGTCGATTTTTCGACAAATGGCACTATATGTATACTTTTATTATAATATTTTCACATGTCTCTTACATATTTTTCATTTAATAAAAATAACAATATTTTATTAAAAATTTTTGAGTTTTTGTATATAGATTGGGTCATTTTGCGGTTTTTCGACCACTTCGTAGCCGAAAAATTTTAAATCGAAAAAATCTTAAACTTTAGAATTTTCATAATTTTATACCTGATAACAAAATCTGAAAATTTCATTACGAAATTTCAACGCGTTCTGGTAGCGGACCAAAATGGGTCAACTTATTGTACCAAAGAACTAGTAGACGAAAATAAATTTTAACTTGTCTTCACTGCACAAATAAAAATAAATTTTCACTATTACTATATTTACAAAAAAAAAAAAAAAAAAAGAAAAAGTATAGCGTGCATACAGTAAGGAAGTGAATCTTCTCTCTGTATCAGGGGCGGATCCAGGAAAATATTTCGGGGGAGGGTGTTAAAAATTTTAATGTACGTACAAATTTTTAATAAGTTTAAAGTAAATTGTGAAATTTTTAGGAAAAAATTTTGACATATAAACCTCTTTATTGAAAAGTTGTTTTCCAAAAAAATCCCAATTAAGTTTTTTTAAGATCAAATTTTCTAAAAAACTTTTCAAAAACAAAAAAAAAAACAACCGACTACAAAAACACTACAAAGTAAACTTAATTTTAAAATTACTTTTCCTTTTAATTTCTTGGACATTCTTGGAAACTTATTATATTATTTGTTTCTAGAATGTTTTATTATCATAAATATATTCATTTCTTTATGAATACAAAAGCTTTTAACGCCGGTGCTAATATAATCAGACTTTTAATCAGAAGCGCCTACTTCAAAGCTTTTGTATTCATAAAGAAATTAATATATTTATGATAATAAAACATATTAGAAACAAATTAAATAATAAGTTTTTCAATATAATAATATGTTTAAATTAATTATTAAATATGACCAAGAAATTAAAAGGAAAAGTTATTTTAAAATTATTTTTTACTTTGTAGTGATTTTGTAGTAGGTTTTTTTTTAAAAAATTTGATAAATTTTTGAAAAAAGTGTATAAACTACATAAATACAGTTGTTCTTAAAAAATTTGTTCTATTAAATTCTGAAAGTTTGTTGGTTATTTCAATATTGAAATTGGCTGGTTGAAATAATTATACCCATTCTTGTAACTAGTTTTATTACCCTAGTATCAATATTATTTGAGATATAGTGTAGCACCCACTTTCTTGCGCGATATTTGTAATAATTGTGCCTGCCCCTTTACTTCATTTCAGTACTCCAGCGTCCATATTAATACTATGGACACACATATGGTACCGATACCATAGTATTGAAACCATTATGGGTATACCATACACTCAAAGAAGTATTTTTTTACATTGACAAATTCCTCGGTTAAGTTGATACATTTTTAGTCATTATAGAGTCAACAAAAGCGTTTGTCAATTTGATTGAAGGTGAGAGGTTGCAATCATATTAACAAAATTTTATTTTGTTTATTTGATAAACGGATATTTTGATTTGATAAAAGCCTTTATCAAGAATGCCGCGTTTGCATTGTACATTTGATAAATGAATTTGTCAATATGAATAAAGAATATTTCAACCTGAAAAAATGGTTTGTTGAATAGAAAAATGTTTTTCTGTTAAAAATATATTTTATTTATCAATCATACAAAAATGTTTTGCTGTTTTGATAAAATATTTTATTATTTCAAGCAATTTTACAAAAAATAACAAAACGAAATTTAATAATGTATCACTAGAAGCATGTAGTTTTTACATTAGGTCCACTACTTAACTCCTTACTCTCACTGAATTGTTATTGAAATAATTTTTTGTTTCACAAATTAAATAAAACGTACTCAACTCACAAAACTTCTTTTTACAATTTCTGCGAACAACAAATAACGTCACCGAAATGCCAGACATCTATTTTTGTTGTAATGATTGAACTTTTTTAAATTGATAATTAATTTCATCATTACGAAATTGAAATTTTATCAGCGTGACTCAAGCGATTATCAATTTTATAAATAATTTCTTCAGCACAACAAACTTATTTATCAAGCCAGCGAAGTAAGTTTGTTAACTCTATTTACAAAAATTATAAAATTTTATTCCGACTGATTGGCGATTTTGTTATTGTGGATAAGTTTTTATCAAGTTGATGAAAGCATTTTTCAAACAACTAAAACACATTTTTTCAAATCAACACATTCAGTTTGTTAACGCGTTATAATATTTTTAATCAAATGGATAAAGTTTCTTTCGAATTGATAAAAATATGAAGCATTTATGATAAAATTTAATCGACCGCACAATTTGCTTTTGTTAAGGATTAACAAAAGTTATTTATCAATTTTACCAAGAAAGTTTCGCTGAGTGTATGTATGTATGTTTTCATTTCAAAAACATTTAATACAAATAAAATAACTGCTGAAAAAAATGGAAAAACAAGAAAACTAGAAAAGTGTTGTCAAGCGGAGAGACCCCCAAATTCAGAGATGTGTGGCGCAAAGAATATGTGATTTGCGTAGCCAACGAAAAAATAACCACATATTTAAAGAAATGGTGTACGAACTAGTTACATCTTATGGGATAAAATTATCAGTGGAAGAAGTAAGAGATATAGGTAAGTAGATTTCACAAATTTAATTTGATAGGGTCATGCAGTAAGATTATCGAAGTGCTACAAAAATAAGAATGCTAAACTTTTGACGCGATTGCTTTCTTCTTCTTGCTTGCAGAGGATAGTACAAGTGCAGCCGCGTAACTTCCAACACTACGCAATCAGCTTTGATACATGCAACTCGCACGCAATCTATCATGCAATTTGGCCTGGTCCTCATAATAAAAAACACTGATCTTATAAGATATAAAAACAGTAAACTATTTGTAATATATTAACATAGTACATGTGTTAAATGAATGAAATAACACGTCTTGTACATTCAGTGTAAGCCACTACACAGTGTATTGCATTAATTTTTCTTTATTTCTGGAAGGAAAAATTGAATATGGGAGTAACCGGTGGATCTCCAAGTGAATAATGGGAGTTCTATGATGAATTTATTGGTAACTTTAAATCTGATCAAGTTAACGAGCTTCTTACAGAAAGTATTGGTGTGTAAAATTATATCTCGATATATAACATACAAAAAAAGAACTATTTATTTTTTTATTTGTTTATTTGGTACAAGATTTTATAGAACGCAGGATTCCTTGGAAACAGAAGATCTGGAGATTATATGTCATTCGCCAGATCCTGAAGAGGTATTGGGTCCCTCGACATCCTCAGCATCAAAACAGAATACATCGGAAACAAATCCACCATCAAAAGCTAAAAGAAAGAGAGATGAAATAAATGAGGAAATCTTAAAAATAGCAATTGAAGAAAAAAATATCTTCAAGCAGTTTGTGGATCAATCGCAGAAAAATGAGGAAAAACGGAATGAATTGCTGCAACAAAATATTGATTTGCAAAAGGAAATGCTTCGTTATTTTTTAAATAAAAAGTAATTATTTTTTTATCTTGTAAAATTTTTAACATAAATATTGTCATTATGCTTTTGTTGAGTTTTTTGTTTTGTGTTGAGTTTTTTTTTATACCATTGCAGTGATTTTTATTTTTAATTTGCATATGTATGTAAAAACTGAATAAATGAAAAACACTTTTTTTAAAAACAAAGAATTACCAAAGTATTCCATTATTGCGTTCCTTATTGAATTTCCATTCATATCAGCTGCGCTTGACGTAAAATTAGGTTGCCTTCGACTGTTAATACTTGCAGACTCTTCTAACCATATCATGTTTATATGGTAATTTTTTTGTTGCATACATTATGCATTATGCAGCAAGCTTTTATAATTATTGATGCATTTTTTATGCTTACTTCTAAACCTTTGCCTATGCGCCTAAACCGAGCCTTTAATTGTCCACTTAATAATACATTTACTAAGCTGGAAATTATATTTTCTTTCTTTTTCGTCTTGACATATAGCGTAAGGAAATGGTTTCATCATTATTTTCGATAGTCGAAACGCAGAACCACCAATAAGAGAACAGGTACATTGACACTTTGAATGTTTTTTGCATTATTTTGAAATTTTGAAATTTCACATTATTATCGGGCTGCTTCTTGAGCATTGAATTGTTAAAAATGGTTTTAAAATTGTTAAAAATCGTTGCATTTTCCAGGGCTTCCTACATTTATGTAGGTGAAACGATACCTATATTGAAATGAAAAACTGTACTTCAAAAAATTCCTAATATACAGTGAGTCCTGCAATTGAGTGCAACTATTTACGGAGGTGAAAGGTTATGTCGAGCTGAGCCAAAAATCATGTGGGTCTGTGGGGGGTCTATTTTCAAATTCTTAGGATATGCAGGATTAATTAATATTTCACTACTTTGATTCACGTTATTGTTACTAGCAGAAAAAATAACTTACATAAAACTTATTTTGATAGCTAATTGCAAAGGCAATTAAATCACCTTTCTAACGGTATATCAACAAGCCGTACCAACTTAACCGTTATCGAACCTTTGAATGAGTTATCAAAATACGTTTTTTGTAAGTTAATTTTTCTGCTAGAAACCATAACGTGAATCAAAGTCGTGAAATATTGATAAACCCTGAAGTTCCTAAGAATGTGAAAATAGACCTCCCGCTCCCATACGATTTTTTGCTCACTTGACACAACCATTCACCTCCGTAAATAGTTTCACTCAGTTGCCGGACACCCTGTATATATTTTTATATATATCTTGAAAAGGAAATGTAGAACCAAATATGCAACTGGTTGAAAGTGATAAGAACTTTTGCTTGTTTTGTATATTATCCTTGAAATTTATTGAGTAATTATCCTGATATAGTTTACCAGTTTTGGACTCGGATATGAGCTCAACTCAAATAAAAATATTAAAAATGAATCCATATAAAAAAGTTTTAAACGAATCGATACCTATAATCTGCAGCTGCCAACAATACGATTGAGTGCCATCCTTTATAATTGTAGTAATACACAGCTTCGTCTTTAGGTGAATTGACTTCGATGTGGCAACCATCAACTGCACCAAATCACTGTGGAAAACCAAGACTTTGAAAGCCTTTAATAATTTCATTAATCTTAGCCTGAGTTGGAGGGTAAATATTTAGGAAACTTCGCGACAAAAATTCAACACAATTTCTCCCACAGTTGTTCTACCAACTCCAAAAAGCTGAGCTATTGTTCGGTATTCAGCAGAAGAACCAAGTGCATACATTGATAAGCTAATCCTCTTGGGTAAAATTATAGCAGCGCGCCATGTTGTATCCGATTTTTTGAGACTTCGCAAGTGTACTATCCAAAATTTTAACGTTGCTCTAGTCACTCTAAATGCATTTTTGAAGTCCTCGTCACTTAAGTTCGGAAACTCCTCTTCACTATATTTAGAGATTGCAACCTAGCATTTAAATATTTATTGGTTTGTATTAAGCACTTGTAGTCCATGTATATCATTTATTGAACTCACCTTTCTCCAAAGCCGACGATTAATCCTAGAATGATTGTTCAAATACAGCAGTTGCCTATACATAAGAGCTCCCCTTCTACTCTTGAGCATCCATGCTTTTATTTGCTCATTTCATCTTTTAAGAATGCTTATGTTTATCAAATTATTCAAGTACAAGAAAACCAGTTCGCTTGAATTCATTTTTGTTTACATTTTTTTCTTTTCTTTTTGATATAAGAATTTTGTTTAAATGTACATCATTTTTTGAAGCAATTGTCAAGCACAACTATTTCGATATGTGTGTCACTACTTTCATACCACATAGTATAAAGTCGTTCATGGTTTCAATACTATAGTATCAATACTATATGTGTGTCCTTAGTATAACTGAGATAGTGTTTATCTAGTATTGCCACGCCCATTTATCGAATAACGCCTACTTTATTGACCGTGATTTTTAATAATTCTGCCTACCCCTGTACTAAAATAAATTTCAGTGCCCTAGTGTCAATATCATTCGAGATACACTTCTTTTCTAATATTGCCAAGCCCATTTGTCAAATAACGCCCATTTTCTTTACCGTAATTTTTATTTACTGTGTCTACCCCTACACTTGATTGCAGTACACTAGTTTCACTATTATTCAAGATACACTGTTTCTAATATTGCCACGCCCATTTGTCGAATAACACCCATTTTCTTGCCGGTAATTTGTTATAATTGTGTTATCAATGTTATTCGAGATACAGTAGTATCTAGTATTGCGAGATCTAGTATTTCCACGCCCAGTTTTTAAATACCGCCCACTTTTTTACGGGCACCTCTATGCTTATGATATCTATCTGTTTACCAAAAATTTTGGCAATTAGGCATATGGTTTAGGAGTTATCGATGTACATACATTTACAAACAAAAAAAAAAATAAAAAAAACAGAGAAACCGACGAACTTGAGAACCGCCTCCTTTTTGAAGTCGGTTAAAAATACTCAAACTCGATATTTCCAAAAATGCGTACTTCTAACAAAAAATTTCGTAAAATTATTAAACGTAATCGCACCATTTTTAGTATCTGTCTCTTTAGTATCTGTATTATCTTTAGTATCTGTATAGTCTCAAAAAATATTTCCATGGCATTTCACTGAATTTTTTTAAAATTTGGATTTTTGCGATTTTTTTAATACAACAGAAAAAAATTTAGATTTTTTGTTTCGAAAATAAAAATCATAACTCTGGTTATTTAAGTCTGATTTTCATGTTTGATAACTCATTTTAAAGATATATGAAATGAAAAACGGAGTTCGTACCAGTTTTTAGAAAATTTGAGCTTAAAAAAATGTAATTGAGATTTTTTTTTCCCCATATATACATATATAGTAAATCAAATGGATAATTTGATCTAAAAAATTAATCCGTGTTCTTGTGACTTCAGGTTGCGGTTGTCTGTATGTATGACTGCAAGCACAAATTGTGAGGGCAGAAGCACCAACAATTTCTTGTGATGAAAAATATACTTATTTGAAAAATTGTAGTGCTAGAATATTATAGGTGCTTTTAAAAAAGTCCTGACATTCAAGAGAAAAACTGAATACACAGTCTTCCAACAATTGACCTCTTGAGTTTGACATATCTATCAATATTATCAAGTGTTACAAAAAATTCAATATATGTGGCACCATGTAATAGATTAATAGAGTAAAATAATTTCAAAAAATTATTTTACTGAGAAAAGTGCCAACATTTTATGCTGCCACTTTTTTCAGATCCTAAGTTAAATTTCATGGCAAGTGCAGCCTCAATTTGTGCAGCTGTGCTTTGTATTTCTTAAATGTTTTTTCTAATTTTTTTATTATTTTGCTTTTTTTTTACAAGTTCTGTACTTCTATCACATTCATATTCCGTTTCCGTATCCTGTACTGTTGTTTTTATGCGCTGCAGACAAATATTTGCTTTCCGACAATAGTCATAAATACCAAAAGCTACATGTTCAGCATACTTGGCTTTGGCCCGCAGGACCATGGAAGTTGCTGCAGAGTAACAATAAAAACTAGAAGAATACAAAAAAAAAAAAAAAAATGGAGGAAAATGTTCCAATAGTGTCAAAGCACATAAAGTTCGAATAGATTTGGTCAGTAACCAAGAGTAAAATGAGTAAAAGAGATAAAAAATATACAAGCAAAGGACTGCTACAAAAACTAGCCAAACATAAAAACCAACAGGAAAAATAGAGAAAATGAAAAAAAAAATAAAATAAAACAACAGCACTATGTAAAAATCTTGGTTTTGTTATAGACAAAAAAAAAAAAAAACAAAAATAAAATGAGTCAAAAATAAATGTTAAAATTTGGGGTGTAAAAAACGCATAACTAGCCGTTGCAGGACATTTTCGTTTAAGGCTACACGCCAGAATATGGCTTAAAGCCAACAATAACAACAACAAAGATTTGCTACAATTGGTTAAAATTACTTGGTTATAAAAATGGCGCATTATATGCGAACATGTTAGGCTGCCGCAATAACAACAACAATTCGCTATCTGTTACTCCTTAAAAACGTTGCTAGGCATACAAAATTAATTTCGCTTACATAATGAGCATGTGAAAGAAACACTTCAAAATCTCATGCGACCATTTTACATATTACACCTTCTTTTAGAAATCAACAACAAATCAAACAATATCAACAGCGGATCACGTGTCCGATACCAATCCGGATCATCCGCGCACAACACAATCAAAACATCAACAAGCAAATGATGAGTATCATACGAATGATGTGCTGCTTGCTACACTTAACGTTATCGCATGCCTAGCAAGGACCTGTTTGGAGTTTTTTACGCGACCAACGTTTGGTCACACGGCCACTTAACGTAAACCTTTCAACTTAGACGAGGGTTCATTCCAGATGCTAATCTACCTAAAATGTTACAAAATGTTCGGCAATTAAGTAGCGACACGCGACAGTGACAAGGCGCAGCTTTATCTGCAGTCATCGATCTGTTTGAGTACAACAACAACTATAACAAAGAAAAAACCAAATTTTGAATAGCTAAGGGGCGTTTTAAGTAGGCTTATTAAACGCTACGAATAAAATTTTCGCTTCGAGTGCGATATTAATAGCCCATATTTGAGAGCGTTGAGTTTTGATTACTTTTCAATGAGTTCGAAATATTCCACTTTTTCATACTTAAAGTACTCGAATAATCAGTATAAATCAGAAGTATTTCTAATGGTAATTCAAATATATATGAATTATGTATGGAATATATTGATATGTTTTTTTTTAACACAACACTTTATAATATGATGATTATAATGAGGATCCTTGAGGTAAAATTTTAATATTCAATATCTTGCATTTTATAAGAGATACTTTAAAAGCAATTAACTACATCTGGTGTGCGGAAAATGTAAAAATGTTGCAATTTTCTGATTCTAACAGGAGAAATTCTAATTATATATTTGTAAGTTACTGGATGATTGACCCGGTATAAGATCTCTATCCAGTTCTCAAGTTATTACTCAAGAAAAAGTCATCAAGAAAATATTTATTGGGTGTGAAAAAGTAATAGGCTAGTATTGTTGATATTTTATCTTTATATCTTAGCGCTAATTTGTTTTCATCAAATAATATAAAACATAATTTCATCAAATAATTGCTGTAAATATTACAATAACTCATTAGTTGAATTATGATTGAATTGCATGGTAGCTGTAGCTTTCGCTCATTGCCGTCCATGCCGACCTACATTCACTTTCTGTGTTCTGTGAACTCACATCGACGTTTGGCGATGTATCGACTAAAAACATCGCTGTTTCCGTGCATCGCATTGATTTTGAGTGGAACTTCAAGTAACGAATTAATTGAATTTAAATGACTTGTTAGTAGAAATTAGGGGAGTAATTTATTAATTTCTTAAGTGTCCCAATATTTTTTACTTAAGCTTTGTTACAATGAATATTTTATTAAACATTTTAGCTTATAATCTGCTTCTTTGCTGAGTCAAGACAAACTATGCCTTTGGAAAAAGCCTTTCAGAAGGCACGGAACTGGCTACCATTGTTAAATATTTGTGCGCTATATTGTACAATTTGGAAAACTGCATTTTGTAATCGGCCCATAATTCCACCTGGTTTTCATTAAACCGATTTACCGAACTTCACAAGCAAATTGACAGTTAATTTGAAATGATTTCTTCAGTCTTATTTCTTTTCCAATTTCGGTGAACTAGTTTATGGTGATTATTCCAGAGACTGAATTGTCCACTATCTTTTCTGAAGTATCAGAATCGCACTCCCTAAACTTGTCTTCTGGTATGTGTTTTGTCATAATTCTTTAATTTTTTCCACGCCTTTCGAGCAATCAAGTGGGTCCATAAAATGCAATTGCTTAAGGCGTGGATCCAATAAAGAAGAAATTCAATAAACAAGAAATTTCTAGCAATGAAAATGGTTCGAGGTTTTGTTTGAGAGTTTGCAAGTAATGATGTCGTCCCAGATGTCGGATTGTTTGAACGCTCGAAAAAATTGTCCTGGTGCTTTACCATCCAGCACTGTTGGTTGACTAATCGTTAAAAAGGGCTTATGAGTTGCCATAAAGTACTTGAACATCTCAGGAATTACAATGATTTCTGAAAAGCGGGCGTAGATATAGTGTGACTTCGCCCATTTTTTGTACAGTCACCGAAAGTAACCATCTGAACAAAATTAACAAATTTTTGTTTTATATGATTAAAACCGTCTGCTATATAGCATTTTTTTTGGTTTGTGGGCGATAGATCCAATTTGGGTTGTATGGGAGGTACCGCTCCCCCTTCAACACTAAACTTCACAGGAAACTCTTTCACAAAGTTGTTTCAGTATTCCTAAAATTTTACATAAATTTTCATAAAGATTGGTTCGGCGGTTTTGGAGTCTACACGTGATACACACACATACCTACATATCAAGATACCCACATACCTACATACATATATCCATTTTTTTATATATATAAATGATTACTGTCGGCCAATGTACAAAAATGGGCATGGTCGCACTATATCTATGCCCACTTTATCGAAATCATGCCTATTCCTGTGTTGTACACGTTTTGATAGTGAATCTTAGTATGCAACTGCTATGGATCCAAATGGTAGTCACTATGCACATATTAATGTTGTCACGCCCACTTTTACCGCCCACAAATTAGTAAAAATGCTTTCTATCAGACGGCTTTTACTGTAGAATACTAAGATTTGGTAATTTAGTTCATATGATCACTGTCAGCAACTGTTAAAAATTGGGCGTGGCTGAACCATATCTACGTCCACTTTTTCGAAATCGTGCTTATTCCTGAGTTGCACACGTTTTGATAGTATTGATACTAAACATTTGACATGCAGGTTCTCTAAATGGCAGTCAATATATATATATAAAATTTACCACGTCCACTTGTACCACCCTCAAATAAAAAAAAACCCAAAAACGGAATGGCCATTTCAGCCCTTGAAAAGACTTTGACCGAGCTTCTTATGATCAATTGTGTTGTGTGTGTAGTGAAATATTTGAACACAAATGATCGCGAACTGGACCTACAAGTTTTATGCCGACTCCGAACGGCTTAGGTTCTCAAGAAGCTTTGCATGGCAGTTTTTACTCTCTGAGGTTTGCCATTGTCTGCAGAGAGGTGTCGGATAGAGGATTCGAACCTGGGTTCTCTGGCACACACGCCACGCACCTCAACCAGTATGCCACGGAATGGTTTGAAATATGCTCTAAAAATCGAGTTTTTTGTAAAAATATTTACTGGTGTGGTCGTTAAAAATAACAAACGGTCAGAAATAATAGTAATGAAAAAGTTCTTCCAATCTGCACCAATAAATTTTTAATTTTTACAGTCGGACCAGAGGTAGTGCGGATTTTCATTAATTTTTTAACTTCTTTTTCTATTATTTTCGCTAAAATTCAAATAACATTTTTTTTTTGTCAAATAAATTATCTATTGATGATAAAATATAGTGCAAAGTGAAGAATTAAATGGAATGAAATTACAAAAAAATTACACATTTTTTACATTTTACAATTTGACTAAAACGAGTATGGGAAAAAAATTCATTTGAATTTTAGTGAAAATAATACGAAAAAACTTAAAACAATCCATAAAAATCAACATTATCTTTGGTCCAACGAAAAAAATTTAAGATTTTTTGATGCAAAAAAACTTTTTTATTACTCTTATTTTTGACCGTTTGTTTTTTTTTTTAACTACCATACCATCCAATATTTTTAGTCGAAATATTTTGGGGATCATCGTGACAAAAGCCATGTATTATTTTGAAGAACCGGACTGAACAACTTTTTTTTTCTAAGAAGCGTGAGGCGACTTAATGTATGTACGTGTGTGGGTATATGTGTATACCACGTAAAGACTCCGAAACCGCTAAGCCAATTTTTATACCAAAGCCTTGAGAGGGTTCCTGTGAAGTCTGGTGCCGATCGTAAAAGGCAAATAATCGAGAACTGGACCCACAAGTTTTATGCCGACTCCGAACGGCTTATGTTCTCAAGAAGCTTTTCATGGCAGTTCTTACTCTCTGAGGCTTGCCATTGTCTGCAGAGAGGTGACGGCCGAACAGAAAAATTAATTCAATTAAAAAAAACTTTCTGTGTCAGATAGGATTTGAACCAGGTTTCTCTGGCGTATGGGCCACGTGCTCTAACCACTGCGCCACGGCCGGCCACATTTGTTCTGATAGGGACAAATGTTTTTATTTTGAAGGCGACACTACTGTCACTGACATCTGTGTCAAATAACACGTTTACGCTCAGAATAGTGAAATCTCGATTGGTACCAGAAACGCTAAATTTCATGAAAAAAAGCGCCGCTTTGATGTGTGTGAATCAATGCTTTCCGACTATCAAGACAAAATGAAAGGCATCATAGCTGCAGATGAGACCCAGATACAGCCGATCAATCCGGTGAATATCGTGCCAAAGATGAGCCGAGACCGAAAAAACCACGACAAAGCAAGTCAAAAATCAAGGTCATGTTCAGGGTTTTCTTCGATTATCGTGGTGTGGTGAATTACGAATTCCTTCCAACCGGCCAAACTGTCAACAAAGAATACAACTTGGGTGTTGTGCGTCGTTTGCGAAATGGTGTGCGTCAAAAAAGCCTGGATTTGTGGAGAGATAATTCTTGGTTTTTGCATCACGATAATGCACCATCTCACACTGCACTCATTTTTCATGATAGTTTCGCCAAAAAATCGACACATATCGTTCCGCAACCACCGTATTCACCTGACTTAGCACCATGTGACTTCTGGCTAAACTCAAGAGACCGCTCCATGGACACCGTTTTGAATCGATAGAAGAGATAAGAACCGAAACGAAGAAGGAATTGAAGGCTATACTGGAAGAGGACTTTGTAGCAAGTTTAGAAAATTGGGAAAAAACGTTGGCACAAGTGTATTTCATCCGGGGGGAGACTACTTTGAGGGAGATGAATTGAATTTAGAAGAATAAATAAAAGTTCTTTTGATTTATAAACAAATTCCCGATATTTTTTGCCCACAGAGTATCCATAATTCAAGTAGGTATCTACACCCAAAAAATAATTTACTAAAATCAAGGAAATCAAGGAAACAAGTTTTCTTCCTTGATTTTAGTAAATTCATTTTTGTGTGTAAATAGTATTTAGATTTTTTAATCAACTATTATTTATATTATTTATAAATTATCTCCTAAAACCGAAAACCCCTTGCATTCCCATTAAATTTATGCCCATTTTATAAGTCCAAGTTTCAACCAATTTTCTCTAGCTAAAAGTGCTGCCAAGTTAATAACTGCAATAACTAACCTTATGAGTAGAAAGTCAATATCCAAGTAAGCTTGATTCGAATAAGAAACAAAAAATATTTTACCCTAAATTGCGCTTAAGTCCCGATTGGGAATAATTTTCACACAATCAGTGAGAGCTGATCGGCACACGCACACAATGTTTGTGTATCACTTACTCAACCTACCAATAAGTGTTACCAGATGTCAGTAAAAAATTTTGAATACAAAATAACACAGTGCATCTTATAATTTTGGGAGTCAGGTTTGTTAATCTCTCGTTAAAATACTTGCCAAAAGTAGAAATTCTGCATCAATACTATTGCCTTCTACGTACCAAGCAGTGTTGTCAGGTATCAATGAAAAAAATTCCCCTTTGCATACGAAATAATTGTTTTTGCCGTTTTTAAAACTTAGTTTTTCCGTTTTCGAATATTTAATAGCTTTTGAAAATGAAAACAATTTTAATGACTTATTTTTACATTATTAAAAAAAGTACTCGTACATAAAGAGCAAGTGTTTACGTACTTTTACGACACATAAAGGAAAACATTCAATTTTGTATCAATATCCCGAAAAAAATATCTGAGATCAGCTTTGCAATGTTAGCTAAGTAGCAAAGATATAAAATATTGTCTTCTTTATACTCATTTTAATATTATGAACAATAAAATATTCCGTAGTTATATTGATTTCAAAACAATTTTTATAAATCGTCAAATATTCTTTTTTGTCACTAATTAAAAATTCAAGAATATTAGCTTTGTTCTGAAAATTCGGTAATAATCATTTGCTACCTAAAATTTTTCACCGTTCACTATTTTTCTACTTACCACAGAAAGATGAAAAATTTTTGCTCTATGTTACATTTCCCAATCAATATGATGTTGAATTTGCTTTTGAATTGACTTTTTAAATATTGTAAAAGTTTTATGAAAATTTGAATTCAATTCAATTATAATACTATCTACGTTCAGACTGGGAGATAAATGCACATTTATAGCTTAATTCGCATTTATTTTCTAAATGCTACTCTTAATAAGAACTTACACATACCAAATTCTGTCAAGTAAATTCACTTAAATGCTACTTCAAATAAGCTTTTAGCAGTTTGCGACCCTGTTTCGATATTCGAAAACTTGCTTTCTCGCTGCCTTTGGTTCAACTCGTTCTATTTTCTGTCATGTCAGCTTATTTTGTTTTTCTCATCATTTCAACGGCGTGAATAATAAAAATTTGCCTGGTATCACCTGAAAAGACTATTTGTTCTAAAAATTTTTCATTAATTGCTGAAATAAAATCTGGAATAGATTCCTAAAAATGTCGACAGGTAGCTCAGGTGACAAGCAAGACAAATCGATTTAGCGATGCTAAGTCTAGAGCAATTTGTGCAAATAAACTCAGAGTTCGAGCAGGAAATCAACAGTGTCCAGGAATCGCCTCAGACATTTTATATTTATAAGGAAAAGTACGCGACCTCCAAGGAATCGTTTGAGGCATTTAACCAGACTGGCAGAACCACCAAATTCTGGTGCCGCTGACCGCAGCATTCGCGTGCTTGATAAAAGATCCTGATCCTTTGTCATTGATGTACGCCCTGGCTAATATGTGAAAATAAAACCTTGAGGGTTCTAAGGATTACTTCAAGCATCGTGTGAAATACGTGCATGAGCAAATAGAGAAAATTGAACAATTTCAGATGCAAAAGAGTCGCTTCTTGAACGCGATCATCAGCATAAGAGAGATCAAACAAAATGTGGCTGTCAAACAAATGCGGCTGACGGAATAAACGCGAGATCTTTGGAAGCAATGCAGTAGAGCGTTAAATATAACATTTCTCATAATTCATTCACTCTTCTTGTAAATTTAAATTATATTTTTCTTTAAGAGCTCGGCACCTCAGCCAGGAAGAATTTGCGGGCATTTATAAAAATATTTATTTTAATAAAACATTATCTAAAAGTTGAAAAATTAGTTTAATTGTACAAATTATGTAAAATTATTAATATACAAAAAAGTTAAATAAATTGAATTATAAAATGGCTAATTTAATGAGCATTTGCTGAAAAATTTGTCTGTTGGACTTGCATGCCGTCTTAGGATTAAAGTCGAACAACTTTCCAATGCGTTCCCACTTGGTGCTTGGTTCCATGTCTTCACCATTATTCAGCCAGACTTGGCCTTGGCAATCGACACTTCATTCTGGCGCAAGCAGTATTTCCAGCTTCTGTTTGGCCTGCAGATGCAGTTCCTTTCACGTATATTCCTCCTCGCGATTGTTTTCACTTATTGCTTCTGTTCTTTTGACTGACGCATCTCTCCGGGTCCTGCGAGTGAAGATGGTGAGCCATAGATCGACAATATTATCGTTGTTTTAACCACTAAATCGTTTCATTTCAAAGCTACCGATCGTTGAATCCAAACCGCTGATGTTGGGTGCCGACAACTATGACGCAGTAGCAGCTTCATCACCGCCAGACAGGCAACCCAATAGCAGTGTATCATCGTTTCTGACAGCGATTACACTAGAAACTGTTTAGATACTGGCAATTCATTTTCCAATTGATGAAAACTTTCATTGTCTAGGCAATGCTCCGTCGTGTTGAAGAATAAAATAATAAAGTCGTTTGTCATTTTAAATGCTTCTCGATAATGTGAACACTTGGCATTAGATTGGATTTTCGAACATCTAAATGTGCATTTAAGAATCAGTCTGAACATAGTATAACATAAACAAAATTTTACTCGCTTAGAGGTAAGATTTTTTTTTTACTTTTGTTACTACAGTATGCTATTGTGACTTTGTTGACAATTGTTATCGTATTAGAATAAGACCGTTAATCGTTAGAAGGCATACAAAAAATCTAAGCTGTTTTTCCAAAAAAATAAAGCTTCCGAATCAATGAAATAAAATTATTTAATAACATTCCTGAATACTACGTATATTAACAGTTGGTATGAAAAACAAAAAAATATTTTTTAGAGAATTATTTTGAAATTGAGAAATAATGTGTGAGAAAAATGTGACCAACTGAATCAATAATAATTTAATTTAATTTAAAAATTAGTGATATAAAATTAAAAAGGTTTAAGACACTCTTGTTATAAGGGAGGTCAAAACTATTTAAATTTAATTTAAAATTGGAGATGATATACGTATATTTCAGATCGACAAAGTGGTTAAAAAAGAAAAATATAAAATGACTTATTGCTGCTCTACGTTTTCAACGTTTTGATCCCTATTTTTAATGTCATCGAAATGTCGAATGTCGAAAAATCCCAAAAAAAAAACGATGAAAATCCCACCACCTGGCAACTCTGCTGCCAAACAACCCTCTGTCAGTCTTTCGTACCAATCAATGAGTTGATATAGAAATCCACTTGGAATCATCAGAAAATCTCTACACAAATCCGTCTCACACAACAATCAGCTATTATTTGATATTTATCTAAACTTGTACAAATATTTATACAAATTCCTTTCATCGAAATCATTTTAGTGGCGTATCTCATGGGAACAATCTATTTAATAATTTTCGATGTGCAGTGAAATCGCATCTGAATTGCAGGGTTTTTGTTGTTGCTTTGTTGAGCGGGTAAACAGTCGGAAAGTGTGACTTTTGTGAAGTTGTTTTTATTTACTTTAGTGCTGAAAAACATTCACTTATTGATGCTAACAAATCACTGTCAATCAAAATATGTATTTAAATTTATTTTAATAAATTAGCTTTAAAGCTATTTTCAGGATTTCGAAACATGTCGATATTTCTTAACGCAAGATAGACTACACGTAAAACTCAAATGACTTTTTGACTGCTGTTCTTTAAAGTGCTGAACGTAATTAAACCCAGATAGGATTTTGCCAGTTTGGCTAACGGTCAAATTTTTTTTATCATTTGTCTTTTGGCTCGAACTAGATTTTTCAAGAAAAAAAAAAAATTTTTTTTCTCATGGCACATTTTTTCTCATTTTCGTTGCTTAAGCAAAGTTTAAGCCACTGAGTATTAGGAAAATAGTGCGAAACAAACTAACAAAAAAATTGAAACTGAAAAATTGACGCAAAAGTTTAAACGTGCCTCTAGCGACCTCTATATTGAAGATTTTATTTATATGGAAAAATAGTGATGTTTTTCTAAAAAAACCCTTATTACATCTTGTTAAGCTCAAATTTAAAAAAACTGCTGCGCACTTAATTTTTTATTTCATTATCTTCAAAATGAGTTATTAAACATCAAAATAGGACTTAAATTACCAAAGAAATGCTTTTTGACTTTTGGAAAATAAAGGGTGTTTTGCTTAGAGGCATAGAACTTTAAGTTGGCAATACTGTTTTAACCCATTACTGGCCATTGTACTTGCACAGGTACAGAAAAACACTCATATTTGAAATGCCATAAATCCACTAAAAAATGAGCTTTTTCAGTGTTTGTTTTGATTTTGCGTTATGTGTACCCTGCTTAATAAAAGCACATTGACAAAGCAGCGGCAGCAAATAACAGTTCTTCTAATTTTGTTGCGTTTTGTTCAGCCTTCTCCAGATTTGCGCATTTTGCTTAGGTCAGTGGTCGTTTAACTCAGTCAAAAGTGTGTCGTATAACAATTAGAAGAGTTTGCACTTGATTTATGGATAACAAGGAGTGTTTTTTTCTAATTTTGAAAAATTTGTTCATAAATAAGTGATTTTCCAAGCGAAAGGTAAGTTTGAAAAACAGTGTACTCGCTTGGGTACAATGGCTTATAACGTATATATTTTGATTAGATTTTTTTTTATTATATTTTTCTAGTTTTTTTTCTGATTGGCATGGCGTTTGAAAGCATCAATCCATCACTCTTTTATGGCAGAAGATTTAATAATCTTGACAGCGCTTTGGCCTTTGTGGAAGGGTCTTCAAATCATAATGTGTTTGATGTTGCGTATATTCCACCAGATGCAGATATCAATACAGATGAGGAGGACGGTGATGCTGAGGATCTTATCGCTAACATCATGCCGCAAGATATTCCGGGTGATGTAGAGGTTTTTTGTAGCAGCGATAGCGAAGACGATGTACCCCTTCAAGAGCTGCGTCGCAGAATCCAGCACTCAGAACCAGGTCAAAAGTCTCCCACATGGTCAAAAAGAGAATGTTCCATTGAAATGTCAAATACAAATATTTTTATGCACAACAAGAACGAAATGATATCGCACTTAGGAGGAAAGTCGGAGCTTCAAGTGTTCGAAACTTTGTTTGATTCTGAAGTGGTCGATTATATCGTCGATCAAACTCGCCTTTATGCTTCACAGTGTAATGCGCATTATTTTTCATTCACAGAGAACGATTTGAAGGTTTTTTTGGGAATTCTGTTGTTTAGTGGTTATCACTCTATGCCGAGAGAGAATATGTACTGGGAATTATCTGAAGACACCCGTTCACCACTTGTTTCTAACAATATGTCCCGAAACAGGTTCAAGGACATCAAAAAATTTCTTCATCTTGCTGACAACAATAATTTGATACTAACTGACAAAATGGCAAAAGTTAGACCTTTGCAAACACTAATATGCCAAAAATTTTGCCAATTTGGATATATGCATGAAAAGCTCTCGATTGACGAGTCAATGGTTAAATATTTTGGAGGTCACTCTTCAAAATAATTCATCAGAGGCAAACCCGTAAGATTTGGCTTCAAAAATTGGATGCTTACTAGCAGTTGCGGGTACGTGTACCAATTTGATACATATTGTGGAGCCAAAAATGTGAGTGCGGAGAAATCCAAACTGCCACTCGGATCTAGAGTCGTTTTGGATTTTTTAGACAGTGTTCCTATTCCAACCGATCACGTTGTTTTCTTTGATAATTTTTTTACATCCCATGATCTATTGGTTCTGCTGAAACAAAAAGGATTTCGAGCTATTGGTACTACACGCGATTCGAGAACAAAGAAATGTCCGCTGAAAACGAAAGCAGAATTCAAAAAAGAACAAAGAGGTTTCTACGATTACAGATACGATACAGCTAATGAAATTGTTTTTGTAAAGTGGAATGATAACAGCGCTGTAACCGTCGGATCAAACTTTGAAGGCATTGAACCGATGAAATCCGTGAATCGCTGGTGCTCGACCGCAAAAACTAAGATAACAGTCCAACAGCCAAAATTGATTGCAGATTATAATTCAGGAATGGGTGGCGTAGACCTTCATGATCAGGCACTAAATAATTACAGGATAAAATTCCGTGGAAAGAAGTGGTGGTGGCCTCTTTTCACTGCAATGATAAGTTCAATCGTCGTCAACGCATGGAAGTTGTACAAGGAAGCCAACAGCTCAAAAATGGACTTACTGGAGTTTCATCGTACCATTGTCCGGCACTACCTACGAAACTACACGCAACCATCAATATCTAAACGATCGGTTGTTCCTAGTGTAGCACTTACTGCTGGAAACCATTTTCCGAAAAGAATATAAAAACCGTTACGCTGTCGTCAATGCCACAACCGAATAAGATGGACTTGTGAACTATGTTACGTAGCTCTGTGTGTAGAAAAGGAGTGCTTCAAAAATTTCCATACAAAAAATTAAGCATATTTGAATACATCCATTGAGCCATTGTACCTGCTTGGGTACAGCCTCAAAAACCTTCAAAATACACTTTTTTTTTTATTTTTTCATATTTTATAAGTTCTTTACGCTCCTATCATTTATAATAAAAAAACAAAATGAATGATTTTTAATTTTAAAGACAGTTGGCTTTTAATGGGTTAACTAGCGGCCATTTTGTCAACTGTCAAGTGATTTGTGTTAAGTTTGGCTTGGCATTCCAACATGAATAGACTGACGCCTGAACAACGCTTCCAAATCGCTCAAATTTGTTTTGAAAATAATGGTTCTGTTCGAAATACGTATCGCGCACTACGTCCATTTCACTGTCAACATAATCGTCCATCAGAGCAATTAATTCGACTAATTATGGACCGTTTTCGCATCACGCTTACTCTAAATGATAAAACGCATACATAGAGGCGTCGCACAGTGCGTACGGAAGAAGCCATTGCTGCTGTAGAGCGTAACGTAGAGGAAGACCCGAATCAGTCTATCCGCCATCGTGCACAGGAATTGGATATGTGTCCATCCACATTATGGAAGATTTTGCGGAAAGGTCTTGGGATGCGTGGTTACAAAATCAAACTCGTGCAAGAATTGAAGTCACACGATCACCTAGCAAGGCGTTGATTCGGTGAATGGGCCCAAAACAAGATTGCCGTTCATCCCGATTTTCATAAGAGAATTTTGTTTAGCGATGGATTAGTCACTTTTGGTTGAATGACTACGTCAATAAACATAACTGCCGTATGTGAAGTGAAGATAATCCTCAAGTGTATGTTGAGACACCGTTACATCCAGAAAAACTTACTGTTTGGTGCGTTTTATGGGCTAGTGAAATCATTGGACAGTACTTCATTAAAAAAGATTCTGGCCAGAACGTTACATTCAATGGTGACCGCTATAGAGCCACGATTACTGACTTTTTCGTTCCTCAATTGAACAACCATGATATGCAGGAGCTGTGGTTTCAACAAGACGGCACAAAATATCACACAGCTCGTGCCACTATTGATTTACTGAAGGAAACGTTTGGTAGCCGCACAGGATTTACCTTAGGAGGGAATTTTGATAAAAAAATATATAAGTAGATACCAGTAAAAACTCAACACAAGGATATGGAAATATTTTCTTAACAAATCCGTTTCCTCTTAAGACTTCTCATGAATATACCCATTTTTAAAAGACCATTCGAGAGATGACAAGAGTTTATTGAATTTTTTTATCAAATTAATTTTTAGTACTAAGTTTTTGATTTTTACGTATGGCTTTTTTGAAAAACAGTCCAAATTGAGAATACATAATTGCCTTTTAAAAAGTATAATTCCGAAAATTAACACAAAAAGTAAAAGTTTCTATGACAAAATTTTACTAATACAACAATATTAGTTTGAAAGATAAAAATAGGTAAGATTTCTCAAAAAAATCAAAATTAAAATTAACTATGAAAAATGAAAACTTTTTTTAATAAGTTCACCTGTTGAAGCTTGATTCACAACTTTTACGGAACATTTAACATAAACGGGAGAACAAAAAAATGTTAGCCTTTAAATTTGGTTTCTTTTTGGCTATCTTTTAGCTTTAATTGATCCCCAGCTTGTGCACAAGTATTTGGACCTGTGTGAACCCTAGTTCGAGTTATCATTAAAGGCCAAAATATTACTGCTCTCGAAAACGATTTCGACAATTGAAACTATATTCAAAGGAAAATATTTTAAAATCTGACAAAATCATTTAATTCCAATAACAATTACTATATATTTTTTTTTTTTTTTTTTTTTTTGAGCAAAGGAATCGACACCGATAAAAGTCATATTTAAATCTCAGATTATTTTCAAAATGCCGTAATTCGGAAACTGGTTTTTGCACAGCACCAATATATTATACCCAATTTATTATTTAAGTTATTCCATCAAAATAAGTCTTTCTTTGAAAACTGGATACATTTTTATTAAAGAGTTACTTTGTTTTGTGATATTTAAGAATTTTATCAGTCGTGGACTTAAATTTAAGCTATTTGCAAATGATAAAATTAAAAAAAAATTTTTCATCTTTTAACTTAATTTTTTAATTTTTTAACATAAAAAATAATTTTACAAATACCGAAGTTCAAAAAAATAGTTATTGTTAATTTTTCTTATGAGAATTTGTTAACATGATTAAAAAATCACCAAATCCCCTAAGAATTGAACGGTATAAAGTGTTTTAAGAAAAGTTTTTATTAAGAATTTTTTTCGAAAAAAAAAGTATATTTAGATTTAAGATGATTTTTCGAAACCAAGTTTGAGATCTTAGATATCTTATATACCAAGAAAACAACAAAATAAAATGGGCAAACTTTTTAATCATCCACTTTACGTGCAATACCCCATAATATGTTGAATTTCGTGGTTCATTTTTTTGCATTATATAGCTTTTAAAAATTTTAAAAAATCCATTCAAACAAATGCTTTTTCAAAGGTTTTGGGTCCAATAAGCTTAGATATTGCATAAAAAGTGTCAAATTTATTTTTTTAAATATACATTCAAATATACATTTTTCCGGATATCAAGGTCTTTTTAAGCATCAAAATCCACAATTGAAAACGGTTCTTTAATATACAAGCTCCTTGCAGCTAAATTCCAATATACTGATTATGCCATAAGCAAAGTTAATCTCTCATTTGGCCAGACAAATTTTTCATTAATTAAACGAAATTTTTTAAATTGGTTTTGAAAATGTTGAAAATTGGTTTTGAAAACTTTTGCATCTTCAAGTAGATTAACATCATTATCTCAGTTCATCTTGAAAAAAATTACTGTTTTGTGAGGGAGTAAGAGGGCTAGTATGTTCCACAAAAATATTTGCCTTTATGTTTTCCACAAAGCTTCTGAACATATTCTTTACCTCAGATATAAAAAACGCATCGTTTTATATGGTGATATGCTGCAAGAATAGGCCAAAGAGGAGTTTCTTAAAATAAAATCGGTAGGTAACATTATACACTTTTTCGTGTAACGTTAAAGATCACACATTTTGGCTCCTACAAGTGTAAGACAACATAGTTTTTTCATTATTTTGATTTTATTCGTTTACTTGATCCGTCTTTTTCGATATAGTTCTTTAATTTAGGGTTTTTCATTTCCAATTCCGTTAATTTTTTTAAAATGCAGACCTACCACAAAACTCACTGCCAAAAAATGTAACGTTAAAGACCACATAAAACTGGTTATACTTCAAAACAACAAAAGTTAGAAAAAAAGTTAGTTCACAAAAAATGCAAGTTCAGAGGCATACTTTCATGAGCACATACAAAAGTTTTTGGTTTCATGGAATATTTTTGCTTTATTTGCAGAAAGAGAAAAAAAATTGACCATATGTTGACGTGTATTTCAGGAAATTTTTCAATCCTGGATTCTTTTCGTTCTTGTAGACCCTCGGAGGTTGGCGACGCCCATATCAAGACACTAGTGGAGACAAACAATCATTCGACAGTCGGAGAAATTGCGAGTGCTCTTAATATGTCCGTAGGAAGCGTTCACAGTCTTTTATAGTCCGCTGATCTCATCAAAAAATTGGATGTCTGGATTCCGTACGAATTGAAAGAAGTTCACAGAGTTAATCGAGTTGAAAAAGCGACCCATTTCTCAAGTACTTATGTGGTTACGGGTGAAGAAAAGTGGATTATCTACAACAATGATAAGAGAAAAAGAAGTTGGTTCAAGAAAGATGTAGCGCCGGAGAGACGCTACGGTAAAAGCAGGCATTTACCAGAAAAAGGTGATGCACTCTATCTGGTGGTATTGGAAGGGTGCTATCTACTACGAGCTATTCCCACAAAATAGATCCATAAATTCTGAAGTCTACTGTGAGGAGCTACAGAAATTAAGCGATGCTATCCAACAGAACCGTCCTGAGCTGGTCTTTCAGGAAGAGGTTGTTCTTCCATCACGATAACGCCAGGCCTCATAGCCAAGCTTGGTGGCTAGGAAAAAATTGCTTGATTTTGGATGAATTTCGAATTATCAACTATTTCGCTCCCTGCATAGCTCACTGAATGGTACAACTTTTAATAATGAGGGGAGTAACAAGAGATATGGGAGTAAATGATCGAACAAAACAGCGAATATGTAATTGATTACTGCAATAAATAAAAAACCGTACTCATTTTTCGAACAGCCCAATATATATCCCATTTGATTCATGTTCTTTTTTTTAATAAATATATGTAAAACAAAAGAATAATTAATGTTATTTCATAAATATTATTTTTTTTTATTATTGTATGTATGTTAGTATGTATGTCCATAGTCCGGATAACCTCGATAATCCGAACATGCCTAAAATTATTTGTGTGCAGATTATCGAAGTTATACTGTACTCTATTCAAAAGAATTAAATTCTATAACAAAAGAATGCAATCTCAATTCATGAACAGTAGTTTCAGTACTAGTGAGTACTTAAATATCTTCCCTCTTAGATGGTACATTAGTGGAAATATTTTCAAAATATATGGTTAAACTGAATTCCAACTAATTGTCTCAAAACTAATATCATAGGATTTTATAGAATTGTTAAAATTCCTTTGAATTTACAACTGACTTCACAATGACAACGTCAAATTCACCAAAAAATAAAAAAAAAAAGATAGACAAGTTTACTTTAACGTAATGTCGTCACCCATAGAGGGGGGGAGTATAAAAAAACAAACCTGCAATGCGCCACAAACACCCATTCTACCTACCTACCCCTACGGTAAAAATAAACAAGTTAAAATAAATATTTGAACAGTGCTTTTTGGGGTTTCGCACATAAATCCTCAAATGAAATGAAACTGATACACTTTGTGTTAGAAATTCAAACATTTCAAATGAACAAAAACAAGTAAAAAAACAAAAACAGAAAAAAAAAACCATAATAAAATAAAACCATTCGAAAAGAACCCAAAAGTCATTCATTTCATGCGCTGCCTTGGTGTGGCATCCATCTATCCCCTTGGGATACGTTTGGCAAAAGTTTATCCAGCTCTAACTCCAACAGCGTCGTCATTCATTCATTCATTTCTACTGTTCGCTCCGCTCTGTATTTATTGACTTTTTCGCTGTCGATTTGTGCTGGTGGCGCGGGTTCAAATCGCTTTTTATTTGATTTTTGTGCGCATTTGACATGTTATTTCAAAATCCTTCAAACGTTGGCCATTTTCTTTTTCTGTTTTTTTTTTTTTTTTTTTTTTTTTTTTTTTTTTTTTTTTTTTTTTTTTTTTTTTTTTTTTGTTATTGCCAAATCCGTTATAAGAGGCAATAAATTCACTTTGGTCGTAAAGGCCAAAACCAAAAGCAAACCAAAACCTAACTTATTTCAATAGAACTCGGGAATGTTTGCAAAATTTTTATAACTGACCAATTTTGTGTTTGTGTGTAATTTCGGATGGTTCGATTTTTTGCGTTTAGAATGTGAAAATTGCATATTTTCTCTACTACTATCAAAGCACCCCAAGCCCAAATTTATGAACGCCCACAAAAATTTTGATTTAGCCTTGCTTATTTTTTCACGATTATAAATTACATTTTCGTAACATCAAGCTTTGATCATATTCAAACGCTCAAAAAAGAAAAAAAAAAATCAAAGCTTTTGCTTTTGTGCGATTCTTGTTGAAGTGTAAAAATTGTTTGTAAAACCAGTCATTGGATGAAATTTTGGTCATATTTCAATGAAGGCCTGATTTGAGGGTGGAATTCATGCATTTGGCTTATGTTCAGTCAAATAACAACTTTAAGCGTGTTCCTGGCGGAAGTTCAAAAATCTGCCTTTTGAAAGCATTTTTAGGCAAGTTAAGTAAAGCTCATTAAATCAGATTTCATGCAAAACACAAAGTTGGTGCACCACCTTGAAAAAAAAATCGGCCTGGCGACCGAAGTGGAAGTTAAAGCTATGATAACAGTGTTTTTTTTTTTAATTTTTAAATAAATTGTAGTATGAAATCTTTGTACAGACTTGTACTCTAGCCAAAAATTAAACAAAAATTCAGTCCACTTTTATTTCGGGCCAGATTTTATAACGAAATGTATTCGAAATAAAAATTGTTACTTAGACCAGAAATCAAAGATAAACATTTAAAAAAAGAAATACCAAATATAAGGTCGGAAAAGGCGGACACTAAATTCCAGCCTGATGATGCATTACATTTTCTGTTGACCTAATACAAAACAGTTTGATTCTACACCCATACAACTACACACGGAGCACTTCAAGTTTAAAAGAAAAACATTTCATTTTATAATATAAAAATATGGCCTTAATTTTTAATTCTATATGTAAAATGTAATATATGAAAATAATATGCATTTAAAAATTCTTAATATATTCTTTTTAAACTTTAAGTTTAACAAAACTCTCAATAATTGTTTTTAAACTTCAGTTCCACAGAGAAAAGCCTCTTTGATATCTGGTCCGGCATGGTATACCAACGAACTGAGAAATCTGAGAAATCTAAAATCAAAATATTATAAAAAATATCAAAAAACTCATAACATTTGTTATTTTGCTTCTTACACCTCAACTAAATATATGTACCGGCAATTATGCAAGCAATTCTATAGCATATATATATAACTTAAGTAAAATTAAATATCAAGTCTGATGTAAAATATTTTTGGAACTTTGTTAATACTAAACGGAAGATAAATTCCTTTACATCTTTTATGAGATATAAAACATTTGAGTCTGATGTTGATATTACTATGTGTAAACTTTTTGCAGTTTTCTTTAAGACCGCTTATTCACCTGCTTCTTACGATAGTCTTAGTTATCCTTTGAATGTGCAACCTGGTCATATTTGCTCCCGGTTGTACTACAAATGCAAATACGGCAGCCGCTGCGCTCTACTTTGGTTGAAAACATTGCAGACTCGTAGAAAGTATTTTCGAATTTTATTCTAATGAACCACATAGACTGTATGTGTATACCTCTTTTAAATCTTATTAAGTTATATGCACCTGAAAGATATATTGGGCAGCGAAATATATTCCTTTTTGAGTTTCATAGAACAAACAATGGCGGTAATGACTCTATTATTAGTTTCTGTGCTGCGTTTAACTCGGTATGCAACGAAATAGACATAAGTATTGATAGAGAATATTTTAAACGTTTATTGTCATATATTCTTTAGGAACTAATGTGTAGATGTACAGCCGTGGACACATAAATAGCATAAAAATACATGTAGGGTGTTTCACATAAATTTAAATAAAATACATAGAGAAAAACAAGAATTTATTTATGAAGAATTTATTAAGAATTAAGAATATTAGAATTTATTAATGAAAAATTTGAAATTGCTCCTTAGCTGAGGTGGACGTATAAATAGCACAATTTGGATTCTGAAAAAAAGGTATAGTGATTTATTTTTATTTTACAATGAGCTTACGAATATGCTTTGTTTTACGAATTGTCCAAAACAGCCCATCTTCGTCCCATACTCTCCACAAGCTTTCTGACCCTATCCTTCGGAATAGAGTACCAAGCCTTCTCAATTCCACTTCATAACTCATCTTAATTTCGAAAATTTTGGTTGCTTATGCTGACCTTTACATCATTCCATAAATTTTCTATGGGATTGAGGTCTGGGCTTTGAGCCGGCCAATTCAAAATATTTATTATAGGTGCATAAAAGTCCACCTAATAGGCATGTTCTCAAATGCAAATGGTTCCATCTGGTTATTAAGAATATGTAAAGACATATTTTTGTCCATTATTCCTGGTATACGCAAAATTGGCCCAACGCCGTGCCAGGAAAATGGCTCACCAAGCCATTAAATTCCCTCCTCCATGCTTTAATGATTTTTTTGTATACTACGGATTCAACTCTTGGCGTTTGGGGCGACGAACAAAAGTTCTTCCATCTAGTCCAACCCTATTAAATTTAGTTTCGCCAGTCCATACCACGTTCTTCCAAAATTGATCTTCTTTATTCACATGGGCCCTTGCAAACGCTAAACGATCCTTTCAATTTTTTTTTTGTTAAGAGCGGCTTTCTTCGGCTAATGCGTCCATAAAGATAAGCTTCATGTAGTCTCCTAGATACTAGTTTTCTTGAAACATTAAGGTTATTTTCTTCATTTATTTCCCTCATAATTTGCTTTGCTGACTTGAAAGGATCAGCCTTACTTTTGCAAACTATAAGTCTGTCAGTAGAAGCGGTGGTTTTACACGGTCTAGGATTGCGCGGCTTATTCTCGAAATTATTTGAACCATTTGATGTAACCAGCTTAAGTGCATTATAGACCATTTTTCGAGAAATTTTGAGAATATCAGCGATTTCAGATGTTTTTTTGGCTTTTCGACTTAGTTCGTGAATTATAGACTTTTTTCCGGGGTGCAATGTTTGCCACGACCCATTTTATTTAGAATCGGCGAAATTAACTGAATAAAACTCTTAAATTTTTACAAACACCCGATCTTGTTAACTTTTAATCACTAACTAACATGTGTGCTATTTGTATGACCACAGCAGATCGTACATGCCTATAAACAAAGAGATGGCCTGAGCAAATAAAAGTAAGTAACGTTATATCTCTCTCGGAGTTTTAAACAACGTCAGAATGCAGCCTCAAAAAATTATAACTACGATTAATGAATGCATTATTAGTTTCAAACGAAACGTTTAAAAAATAAGTTGATGTTTGTGCTATTTATGTGTCCATGGCTGTATATACAGGGGTAGAGGGGTGCCTTTTATATTTCGGGATTAGAGAACAAAAACAAATATTAATCATCGAAAATCACTTTATTGTTTTTCAAAATATTCTCCATTAAGATCTATACACTTTTGCATGCGTTTGAACCAATTGTCGAAGCACTTTTGCCACTCTGATTGAGGTATCTCCAAAACATGCATTCTGAATGCCGCAACCGCTTCTTCGGGCGTCGAAAATCGTTGTCCACGCAGTTTATTCTTCACGGTTGGGAATTAAAAGAAGTCATTCGGTGCCAAGTCAGGACTATACGGCGGATGACCCATCAAATCGAAGTTTTGGGTGCTCAAAAATGCAGTTGTTTGAGAGCTCGCATTGTCGTGGTGAACAGTGATCCGTCTTCAGCGGTTGGTTTTCCTGATTTCTTGGAAGACAACTGGCAAACAAATGGTTGTGTACCACTCAGAGTTGACTGTTCTGCGTTGTTCTAGTGGTACGGTTGCGACATGTCCATATTTTCCGAAAAAACAGGCGACCATTTGCTTCGTGCGCGAACAACTTTTGTTAGACGTGTTTCGAAGCACCGCGATCGTATTTTTTGAGCATTTCCTTCGACCAATCGACACGAGCCTTTTTTTGAGCGATTGATAATTGTGTGGGATCCAACGCGAACAAATTTTTTTGACAGTCAAATGTTTATGCAATATTGAATGTATGCTGGTCCCACTTATACCTAAGGTTGCCTCAATCTCACGATAGGTAACATGACGATCTTGCAATATCAGTTCGCGCACAGCATCAATGGTTTTCGGAACAACAGCTGATTTCGGACGACCTTCACGAAATTCGTCTTGGAGTGAACTACGACTACGATTGAATTCACCATACCATCGATAAACACTGGTCCTTGATGGAGCTTCATCGCCAAAAATTGAATTAAGTTCATCCATGCACTGTTGCTGTGTTAATTCACGTCGAAAGTTGTAAAAAATAATCGCACGAAAATGTTCACGATTTAATTCCATTATTAGACCGAGATGAATCTTTTAAGTTACTATAAACAACACAAATAGCGCTCGTATGTCAAAACGTTCTGAGTACGTATAAGCCAACAAATGTCAAACTTTGCGATAGAGCTTTCAGTTGACAGATTGCAACACCAGGGTTGCCAAATCCCGAAATATAAAAGGCACCCGAACATCTCAATTCCTCAGGAATTTAATTGGATAAAGTCGTCAATTCCATTCCAGGAATAATAAATTGTTAATTGAACATCTCAATTCCTCAGGAATGAAATTGGAAAAAAATCGTTTATTCCATTACGGAATTGTAATTGGTAATTGAATATTTTAATTCCACAGGAATGGAATTAGAAAAAATGGTGAATTCCATTACGGAATTGTAATTGGTAATTGAACATCTCAATTCATGAGGAATTGGTAATTGAACATCTCAATTCCTCAGGAATTGAAATTTTCAATTCCATTACAGGAATTGTAATTGAGGTTACTGCAATCCAAATACAATTGTAATTGGATACCTGTAATCTCAATTACAATTGTAATCCAATTACATCTACAGTAACTTCCAATTACAATTCCTATAATGGAATTGAAAATTTCATTTCCTGAGGTATTGAGATGTTCAACTACCAATTCCTGAGGAATTGAGATGTTCAATTACCAATTATAATTTCGGAATGGAATTGACGGTTTTTTTAAAATTGCATTCCTGAAGAATTGAAAAATTCAATTACCAATTACAATTCCTGCAATGGAATTGGCGATTTTTTCCAATTCAATTCCTGAGGAATTGAGATATTCAATTGCCAATTACAATTCCTGGAATGGAATTGACGATTTTTTTCCAATTCAGTTCCTGAGGAATTGAGATGTTCAATTACCAATTACAATTCCTGGAAGGGAATTGATAAATTTTTTCCAGTTCCATTCCTGAGGAATTGAGATGACCAATTACCAATTCCTAATTCCAAGGAATTGGAATTGAAAAGTCATGACTACTTTTTGACCCAGCTCTGTGTATATATAGGTACATATTTTCTTGTAACCTAATTGGTATCTATCTGAGAGACTTGTTCTACAGATAAATAAATAAATAAATATTTGATGTTAACACTGTTTCAACCTTCTTAAAACATCTGAAAACATCTTATAAAAGTGGTCCTGATAACATTCCTTCATGTATATTGAAATATTGTTGTGAAGAACTTGTAATTTCAATTGTAATTCAAATGTAATTCCAATAGCAGCAATCTTGCTATTTTCCAGTGGCTTGGAAATTTAGTTATATTATTCCGCTCCATAAATTTGGCAACAAGTCTTTAATAGATAATTATCGTGGAATTGCAAAGCTAAGCGCCCTACCTAAACTTTTTGAGTCAGTTGTAACCTCACAATCATCACATAGCGTCAAATCTTTAATGTCTCTATTCCAACATGGACTCTTATCTGGAAAATCCACTGTTACTAACCTTCTGGAATTTACATCAAAGACTATTGAGATTTTCGGAAGGGGTCTTCAAACAGATGTTATTTATATTGACTTTAGTAAAGCCTTCGATGTTGTAAATCTTAAGTTCCTAACTTTAAAACTATCACTTCTTAGGTTTCCAACTCATTTCTTGGATTGAATCATATTTATTAAAAAGAACACATATTGTTATATATAACCCCGTAAAATCAAATGAGTTTCCTGTTATTTCTGGTGTACCGCAAGGAAGCCACCTTTGGCCTCTATTGTTTTTACTTTATATAAAGGATTTACCATCTGTTGTAAAGCATAGCGATCTGTTATATAAAAATGAGCATGACTGTTTATTCTTACAAACTGATCTTGACCATCTATGTAACTGGTGCGAAATTAATTGCATGAAACTCAACTTGAAAAAGTGGAAACACATGGCTTTCTCTCTTTGAGACACCCTTTTAGAAGTAATTACAAAAATGGTGACTCTACACTCGAGTTCTTAGAGGTCTGTAAAGAGCTTGGAGTAACCATGGACACCTAACTTTGCTTTCACATTAATAAAGCAGTCAACAGAGCAAATACACTCTAGGGTTTATTAACCGATGGTCACGAGAGTTTAATGATCCTTTAATAACTAAAACCATATTTATATCGCTAGTAAGACCCATTTTCGCCCATTTTCGAATATTCGCCAATCATTGGTGTCCTTGTTATGAGTGTTATATTGGCGATATAGAATCTGTCAAAAAAAAATGTCTTCTGTTCTGTTTACGCAATCTGTATTGTGATTCAAACTTTCATTTACCTCCTTATGAATATCGATTACAGCTTCTAAGCCTACCTTCTCTAAAAATCGGAGAATTATGCTTAATGTTAGTTGGATTCTTAAACTTTTATATGGATATGTCAACAGTCCATTTTTACTTACAAGGAAAGGTCCCCAGGTGTCACTAGCCGAATTGAATCATTTTCGGATATGTGATAGAGGACACAAATCTTAAGTTGACGTATTTTTTTAAACGTGCTCCATGGATGGTTTAGGGTTTCAAAATGGCGTTTTAAATTCAGCGGAAATCTCGTTTTTTCGCCAGAATTTAACTATTTTCCATAGACAGATACACATATTTGGTATTAAACGAAAGGTATTGAGAAAGCTCACATGATGGCGTCTTATTTTTTGAAAAAAGTTTTATTGTTATTTTGTTGTTGAAATTTTTAACAGTATTTAGTCGATATAATGAAGAGCCCGTACTCGAGATTGTTTCATTTTCACTTATGTTTAATTTCAGCTAATTTTAAAGTTACCTTTTTTTTTGTTTTTTTTTTTATCTTTTACTTGTTTATAACAAAATTTTCTTTATTAGAAAATGCACTAATTTTCTTATATATAAAATATTTTGTTATAGATAACGACAACATAATGGGTATCAAAAAATTTGTTTTTTCTCGAACTTTCCGTATGTGTAGATATTTGATCCGAAATGTTGATATTTTACAGGGATTATATACAAACTGAGTGCTTCTTACTTGATTGCCTGAAGAATGAGAAAAAATCATTTGAAATATAAAGATATGATTTTCGATACAAATATCTCCGCTGGATTTAAATATATCAGGTTGGCGACTAAGTAATTGTGGATTTTTTTTTAGAAAATAAAAGACAATTTTTTCATGGAACGAAATAACTTTAGCAATGATCTTTTGCCATCTTTCAGGCAGCATCATAATTCCACGTTCATAAAACTTCTGGTTTTTATCAGCAAAAAACTGAACCAGGTACGATTTGACATCATCATTATTATTGAAATTTTTACCATTCAAGGAGTTTTGCAAAGATCGAAATAAAAAGTAATCAGATGGTGCAAGGTCAGAACTATATGGTGGATGTGGCAAAACATTCGAACCAAGCTCCAATAATTTTTACAGAGTGACCAAAGATGTGTGTGGCCTTGCATTGTCATGGTGGAATACAACACCTTTTCGATTTGTCAATTCGGTCCGCTTTTCTTCAACTGCATTGTTCAATTTTGTTAGTTGTTCAATGTAGACATCTGAATTGATCGTTCGGTTGGGTGGTAAAAGTTCAAAGTAGACAATTCCTTTGTAATCCCACCAAACTGATAACATAACTTTCTTTTGATGAATATCAGCTTTTGATGTTGTTTGAGCTGGTTCACCTGGCTTGCTCCACGATCTTTTCCGATTGACATTGTTGTAAGCAATCCATTTTTCATTGCCAGTTATCAATCGTTTGAAAAATGGATAATTTTCATTACGTTTCTTTAACAAATCGCAGTTGTTAAAGCGTTGTGTTAAATGATTTTCTTTCAGTTCATGAAGAACCCATATATCGAGTATTCGTACATAGCAAAGTTGTTTTAAGCGATTTTCAATGCATAAATGTGATACATGAAGCTTCTCTGCAATCTCACGTGTTGTACTGTGACGATCCGAATCAATTATTGGTTTGATTTGGTTGTCATAAACTTCAACTGGACGACCAGAGCGAAATTTGGCAAACCAATTTTGACACTGGAGTTCTTTTAAAGCTTCGTCACCATAAACAGCACATAAATAAAAAAAAAGCAAAATATGACGAAAATGTTCGTTTTGATTTTCCATTTTTCAACAGACGCCAAACAAAAACTACACAATCGATCAAAAAAACGTTTTTACTGATTGACTGTTGAAGTACCAACTATCAAATAACAAAATGTGTTTGACATTTCGATTACGTCAGCAAACCTAAAAATTCAACTAAAGCCATCTATGAGTGAAATCCACAATTACTTAGTTGCCAACCCAATATTTCATTTAATTCTTTTTTCTCGAAAAGTTCAATAAAATTAAAAAAAATATAAAATGAACATTTTTTAAAAAAAAAATTTCATCAAAAAAATCATAGGGGGGTTCTTGTTTTTTAATGACAGGAATAGCGAATTAATTTTTGTGTGAAACTGAAACAAATTTTGTTAATAAATATTATTTCATATGAAAGCAAATTTAAAATGCAATTTTTGTTTTAAATTATTTTTGAGAAGCATTCATTTATCATTGAAAAACAAAAACTGTTTTTACATTACTTTTTGAAAAACATTCAATATTTTGGATCATTTTTGAAAAAAACATTAAAAATATAAATGCACAGCAAACGGTATCCTTGTAATAGTTTTAATAAAGTAATTTTATTGAACTTTACGAGAAAAAAGAATTAAATGAAATATAATTAAAAACAGCGGAGATATTTGCAACGAAATTCATAACTTTAAATTTGATATGATTTTTTCGCATTCATCGGGCAAACAAGTAAGAAGCACACAGTTTGTATGGAAGCACTGTAGAATATTAACATTTCGGATCAAGTATCTGCACATACGGAAAGTTCGAGAAATAAGAAAATATTTGATTCCCATAATGTAGTCGTTAGCTACAACAAAATATTTTATTTTTTAGAAAACTAGTGCATTTTCTAATACGAAAATTTTGATATTAAAGGCGAAAGTAAAAAAAAGACAAAAAAACGTAACTTTTAAAATTACTTACTTACTTAGGTCGGCCGACCTCATCAGCTCTCGCCAGGCGTCTCTGCTTTGCGCGCGACTTCTCCAATCGGATACACCAAGTGCGGTTAGGGCTTCCTCAGCCTGGTCCATCCATCGGAGGCATGGTCTCCCTCGTCGTCGTTGACCAGCGACCCTCGCCTCGAGCACCTTTTTCGCTGGAGCTTCGTCGTCCATACGATGGACATGACCCAGCCAGCGTAGTCGCTGCACAGTTATACGCCGAACTACGTCAATGTCATCGTAGAGCTCATACAGCTCGTGGTTCATTCGGATGCAATAGCCATCGCCGACTCGAACAGGACCGAAGATTTTGCGAAGAACTCTTCTCTCGAACACCCCCAGAGCGGCTGCGTCAGTTTGCGAAACTACCCATGCCTCAGCGCCATAAAGCAGCACAGGTAGAACGAGCGTCTTCTAGAGTGTTAGTTTTGTCGATCGGGAAAGGGCTCTGGAACTTAGTTGCTTACTGAGCCTGTAGTAGCACCTATTAGCAATTATTGTTCTTCGCTTTATCTTCAGGCTGATTTCGTTGTTAGAATTAATGGCGGTGCCAAGGTATACCAGCTCCTTGACTACTTCAAAGTTATAGCTGCCGGATGAAACTTGGGAGTCAAAACGCCGCGCTCCCTTGTTTGTAAACAGCATATACTTTGTTTTACCCTCATTTATCGTCAAACCCACTTTGGCTGATTCCTTTTCGATAGCGGCGAAAGCAGCAGTAACATATCTCTTGGTTCTGCCAACAATATCAATATCATCAGCGTACGCAAGGAGCTGGACGCCTTTGTAGAAAATGGTGCCATTACGATGTACACCGGCCTTTCGTACGATCCCCTCCATGATGATGTTAAAGAGATCGCAAGACAGTGGATCGCCTTGCCTGAAACCTCTTTCGGTATTGAAGGTTACGGAGAGGTCATTTCCTACCTTGACGGAGCTGCGTGTGTTGCTCAACGTCATTCTGCAAAGTCGAAACAACTTTGCAGGCATACCGAACTCAGACATTGTTGCGTATAGGCAATCCCTTCTCGGGCTATCGAACGCAGCTTTAAAGTCGACAAAGAGATGGTGTGTGTCAATTTGATTTTCGTGGGTTTTCTCCAGGATTTGTCGTAGCGTGAAAATCTGGTCTATGGTGGACTTACCAGGTCGAAAGCCACACTGATAAGGTCCAATCAGTGTTTTTGTAATCGGCTTTAATCTTTCACACAGTACGCTTGAGAGAACCTTATATGCGATGGAAATAAGACTGGTACCTCTATAACTTGCGCAGATTGTTGGGTCTCCTTTCTTAAGTATAGGGCACAGTACGCTGAGGTTCCAATCGTCGGGCATGCTTTCTTCTAGCCATATTTTGCTGATGAGCTGATGCATGCACCTTATCAATTCATCGCCGCTGGTTTTAAACAATTCAGCTGACAGGCCGTCAGCATCCGCTGCTTTATTGTTTTTGAGTCATTGGATAGCAACTCGAACCTCTTCATGGCTAGGTGGTGGTACTTCCACTCCGTCATCGTTGATTGGTGGCTCTGAACTGCGCTCTCCATGGGCGGCATTGGTGGAATCGTCGTCAGTAAGTAAATTGGAGAAGTGCCGTCTCCACAATCTCAGCACACACTGCGTTTCCGTATTCAGATCTCCATTTTCGTCTCTACAAGTGGATGCTCCGGGCTTGAAAGCTTGGGTTAGACGCTTAACCTGTTGATAGAATTTTCGTGCATCCTTCTTGCCCTGGTATATCTCTAATTCCTCACGCTCACGCTTTTCCTGCTCTCTTTTCTTGCGTCTGAAAAGGCGCCTCTCTTCCTTCCTCTTTTCGCGGTAGTTTTCTAGCACGGCTCGCGTTGCAGCTCACTGCAGCGTTTTCCGATATGCGGCGTTTTTTACTGCTGTCGCGATGCGACACTCCAGATCGTACCATTGGTTCCGAGGTTGCGGGCGCCGGAAACCAATGACTTCTTCAGCGGCACCGCGCATGGAGTGGGATATATGTGCCCAAAGTCCGCCGGCGTCGTCGGGTCCAGAGGTTGGTTAGTTGAGCTTAACCGAGAGTTGAGCGGAGTAGGCCTCGGCAGTTCGTTGTAATTGCATCTTAGCGACAACTAGCTTTCGTTGCATTCCTGTGCGTATGTTCTTCGCATTGCATAATCGCATGCGGATCTTGGCTGCAACAAGATAATGGTCTGAGTCAATGTTGACCCCCCGAAATGTACGCACATCTAGAACACAAGAGGCATGCCTTCCGTCGATTACAACATGATCAATTTGGTTTCGCGTTTTTTGATCCGGGGACATCCAAGTGGCCTTGTGGATGTCGAGGAGCTTAAATCTGGTACTACTAACTACCATGCTTCGCGCCGCGGCGAAGTCGATCAGTCTTAGACCGTTGTTCGTGGAGGTCTTATGAAGACTTAACTGACCGACAGTGGGGCCAAAGATGCCTTCCCTTCCGACTTTCGCATTAAAATCACCGAGGACTATTTTCACGTCATGGACCGGAGGGTGGTCGTATACGTCCTCAAGACTAGCGTAGAAAGCGTCCTTGACGGCTTCGTCCTTTTCTTCCGTCGGGGCGTGAGCGCAAATAAGGCTAATGTAGAAAAATTTTGCCTTGATGCGGATCGTGGCCAATCTTTCGTTCACTAGTGTGAACCGGGAAACAAGGTGGCGTAGTTTCCGGTTACCGACGAATCCACATGTGAAGGTTCGCCCCCTGTTCCCCTAACTAAAACTAAACTTTTAAAATTAGCTGAATTTAAACATAAGTGAAAATGAAACAATTTTGAGTACGGGCTCTTCATGATATCGTCAAAATACTATTTAAAATTGCAACAAAATAACAATAAAACTTCAAAAATTAGATGTCATCATGTACGCCATCCCAATAACTTTCGTTTAATACCAAATATGTGTGTGCTTCTATTGAAAATAGTTAAATTATGGCGAAAAAATAAAATTTCAGCTGATTTTAAAATGCCATTTTGTAACCGTAAACCATCGATTGAGCACATATAAAAAATATGTCAACCTTAGATTTTTGTCCTCTATCACATATCCGAAAATTATTCAATTAGGCGAGTGACACCTGGGGACCTTTCCTTGTAAGTAAAATTATTTCAATGTTCCTCGTCGTTCTAGTAGGTATTTTGAGCTACTTTTTATGAAGTTTTGCAGAACTAACACCTACCAAAAAGTATTCAAAGCGCCTTAAGAAGTTTTAACTTCAAGAAACTTATTCTCCTACGGGCTGTTATTCTGGCTATGCCTATTTATAGACTGGCACTTTTTAAACGCCTGGTTTTATAAGGTTAGTCATACAAAAGTAATGCGTCTCCAAAGTCATATATTGTGAAAAAATGCCAGGAATTGTTTATTGCTCCATTATTAACTTTTAAGAATACAGCAAACTGATGTTATATCAATTTAGCCGTCAATGAGGACAATGAGAATTAAGTTGCTTTAAGCTGGATTCAACATAACTTAAATGTAAACAATATTTCTGAAATACCACTCAAATGTTTATTAATCAAAGTCACACAATAAAGAAAAGTTGATGAAGAATTCTCAGCATATTTTGAAAAAAATAAACCAAAGGATTAAAAAGATTTGCAAAGTGCATTTTAGCATGCTGGGAATTTTTTTAATAAAAATAAAATAACAAAAAATATGAACTTCAGACCAAAAAAAAAAAAAACAGAAAGAAAAGAAAAAAAAAATTGAAATCAATGCAACTAAAATAAACTTGAACAGAATCAATAAAGCAAAAACACAAGAAGAAAGAAAAAAAAACCAATAATATGTATGAGTAGATACCATGGCGATGAAAGAGGCAAATATTCCGACGGATAAGCATACAACTAAGCAGACTCTTGATTTGTTGACGGTAACAACAAGCATCTAACTAGATGCTGAAACAAAAACGAGACGACGACGCTGGACAAACAAACTTATTATTTATAGCTAAGAGGACAATGTAGCCCGAACCAAATTGCCTTTGAAATGTAAACAAATAAAGTAGCGCAAGAGTGTGGTAAAGTGCAGAGCCACGGCAGACTGCATGTCTTCGACGCGACCCAAACATGGACCAGTCAATATTAACACAAGCAACAGGAGTACCAACGACTACAACGTCGAAACGTAAACGTAAATAGCAGCCTATATGACCCATATGGAGTCATGGCAATGTCGGGGGTTGCCTCTAATGAAGCTGCTGATGACTCAAGTGAGCTAATTTGGCAGCAGAGCAAATTGTTTTGGGCGCCGAAGAGTTTGACTGAACAGAGCAGAAACAATTTTAAACATCTGCGAAATTATCCTTTAACACGAGGCACATAGAGAATGCGAGTATAAATCCTTTATCACTTTGCCTCACATGCCAACCCCAGTTGAGGGTTAATTTTACTGTTACACCCAAAATTAGCGCACTCCAATGGCAGGCCTGCTGTGCAATGTCGTTTATGTTGTTTATCCACACGACGAGAGCTCAAAAAAGGACAACACAAAACAACAACATTGCTTAAACAAACTCTCTCACGAACGCAATCGAGGACTAATATCAAAGATCACTGTGCGACTGTAAAGAGTGTTGAGTGATCCACAGCTGGTCGGTCTAGCAACAGACTTAAGTATTCTTTAGTTCTCAAAGCAGAAATCTTATGAAATGCTCCAATGGACAAAAATAGTCAACCCAAAAGAAAAAATCCTTGGCTTCTTGAGCGAACAACAACAACGGCTAATGACACCTCCCGCTAGTCTCTAGTTGTTGTTATCTTTAACCAAATCAGCGTCAATATTTTCTTTGTTTCAAATTGCAAACAGAAGAAACAGAGTCCTGAGCCTACTACTACCTGCACTGCCCGTATTCAGCCTCTTTTTACTGGCTTTGTGACCCTTACAATTTCTTTAGCTATTTCTACTTCAGTGAATTTTCTGTATGAATGAGTTGAGTGTCTACGCTCTTGTAATCTATCCCAAATATAGACCACAAGGTGGTCTAAACCACTGCGTTTGTGCCCGGCGGCAGCAATTTAGTCACAAAAACTCAAACTCGTCGTTTTTTTTTTGTCTACTTTACTTTCAAGTACTGTGGTTTTTCTGTGTTAATTTATTTTATATATTTTTTTTCTGCTTTTCACTTCTTCAAACGGAAGGGTATCTTTTATGATCTCATGCCCAAATGATAATTGAAGTGCCTTCAATAAAGACTACCCGATAGTACGTAGTTCTGCGTAGTTCGCTTTGCTGTTGTTCAATATTACATTTCTTGTTTTTTGGCTTGCATCACTTTTGTTTTTTTTTTTATTTAATTTCATTTATAGGGGTGTCTTTATGACAGTTTTTTGTTGTTACCATTGTTGTTGTTTTCAGTATGGTTCTATTATGATACCGTGTTTATAACTGATTTAGATATCATTAGCTTATCGATGATTGTACTAAACGGTATTCAGTTTGTTGTTATTTTTGTTGTTGTTATTTTGACATTGTGTTATTGTTATTTTGAATGGATTTGTGTCAAAAAATTCTGTAATATTTTTATTCTCTTGAGGATGACACTGAATTTTTTTTTGTTGCATTCTCAATTTTAATATCATTATCACATGGAACCTTGGTTTTTACACAATTTTGTTGTTTCGTATATTTTGATCTGAACATCAGAGAATTTTTACAAATATTTACATTGTGAAGTTATCTTTTAAAGAATAGTCCCATTCACGGGTGTAGTATGGATATCAGCCAGGGGGATGGGAGTTTCTTCTTGTAAATGTATGCATGAAGGTATAGAGTTGTTCAAAAGGTCAGCACGGTTTTTATTTAGAGTTAAGGCTCATTTATTTTAGGGAACAGGGGGCGAACCTTCACATGGCAACGTGTCTGACCGCCTCAACCTGGCGAGGCCAGCATTATGCATGTCGAAATCGTCTCAAGTCGACTCAAACCTCCACGTGGTGTTCCCTGGGCAACGGCAAACTGGCATCCGTCAGTTTGACGGCTAATTTGAGCGGCGGGTCACTCCATAGACCTTAAACATGGAATGTGCGCATGGTTTGGGTCCCGCCACATTACTACTGCCCAATGAAAACTAAACCAGCCTCGGATAAGAACCCCAATTACGTTGACGAACACCGCAAACGAAAAACGGACAATGATTTACGGATATGCACCTGGAATGTCCGGACCCTTTATAGGGAAGGTAACATTATTCAACTGGCGGAAGCTCTCAAAACAATAAAATCTGACATCACCGCCATCCATGAAATGCGATGGAAAGGGCAAGGCTGCTCTAAACAAGCACACTGCGATATCTACTACAGCTGCCATGCGGAGAAGCGAGAATTCGGATGTGGATTCGTTGTTAGCCAGAAACTACGCCACCTTGTTTCCCGGTTCACATCCGTGAACGAAAGATTGGCCACGATCCGCATGAAGGCAAACTTTTTCTACATCATCCTTATTTGCGCGCACGCCCCGACGGAGGAAAAGGACGAAGCCATCAAGGACGCTTTCTACGCTAGTCTTGAGGACGTATATGACCACCTTCCGGTCCATGACGTGAAAATAGTCCTCGGCAATTTTAATGCGAAAGTCGGAAGGGAAGGCATCTTTGGCCCCACTGTCGGTCAGTTCAGTCTTCATGAGACCGCCACGGTCTAAGACTGATCGACTTCGCCGTGGCACGAAACATGGTAGTTAGTAGCACCAGATTTAAGCACCTCGCAATCCACAAAGCCAACTGGCTGTGCCCGGATCAAAAAACGCGAAACCTAATTGATCATGTTGTAATCGACGGAAGGCATGCCTCTAGTGTTCTAGATGTGCGTACCAGAGAACTGCACAAGCCTACTTGAAATTCAAGCTTTTTCAAGTACTTGAATTCAAGTATGTATCCAAACTTGAAAAAGCAAGCTTTGGCCTGCTTATAAAAATACCAAACAATTACAAGTAATATCCAAGCTTTTTCGTTGGCTTGCTTGTTGAGGCTTACTATGTCGGGTAAGAAAGTTGAAAAGCTTGAAACGTTCGGCAAATGCTTGTAAGCTCGCAAGTATCCAATTAATTAAATTTAAAGCAAGTATCCGAACAAATTCAATTAGCTTGTTTAGGAAAATTTTAAGCGTATTAAGACTTTTAAGGGTTCTGTGGACTCCGTGGTTGGCAGTTTTAGGCGGTAGCTGATTTTGAAATTGATGTAAAAATTTAAAACTCAAGATGGCGAATAGAGTTGCCACCTTAATTTTTTTTTTGTATTTTTGCGAATTCTTGTTATTTTGAATTTCTGACAACGGATTTGATTTCGAATCTAATATCACAATTTTAAAATTTAAGATGGAGGATAGGCTTTCCACCTAAATTTTCACCATAGTGTTGCCACCTAGTAAAATTAATTTTAAAGAGTTTTAAACACCATTTAACAGTGTTAAGGGGTCGCTGACTTCGAATCTGATGTCAGAATTTTAAAATTTGAGATGGTTAATAGTGTTGCCACCTAAAACTTTTATATTTTTACGAACTCGGTGCTGGAGCGAACAATAGGTAAAAATAGGCCCCCCATATATTTTTAAGGGGGTCCCGAAACACGTGTTTGACTGACAATTTGACTTACATTGGACAGTTTAACACGTGTTTCGACGTTACCCCCCTAAAAATGTAGCAAATGGGGGATGATAGACGCCTCTGTTCTTATAAGCCCCCAAAAAATGGTTAGTTTTTACCTATCTTGCTTCCCCTTCGAAATATGGCACTTTTTCTACTTTTTCGAAGAATTTTCGAGGATTCTTCGATATATTTAAATTTTATGTTGTTCCATATCTCGAAAGGGTAGCAAAATAGGTAAAAATTAACCACTTTTTGGGGGTTGCCAAGGAAGGAAGCATTCTTGAGACCCACGAATAGGGCGGTCTATGTTCCCCCCTTCCCCATATTTTTAGGGAGGGGCCGAAACATGTGTTTGACTTACAATTTGACTTACTGTGAACAGTTTAACACGTGTTTTGACGTTCACCCCTTAAAATATGGCAAATGGGGGCACATAGACCGCCCTATTCGTGAGTGTTAAGAATGCTTCCTTCCTTAGTCGAAGGGGTCGTCGCCCTTAACACTGTTAAATGGTGTTTAAGACTCTTAAAAATTCATCTTACTAGGTAGCAACACTATGGTGAAAACTTAGGTGGCAAGCCTATCCTCCATCTTAAATTTTAAAATTGTGATATTAGATTCGAAATCAAATCCGTTGCCAGAAATTCAAAATAACAAGAATTCGCAAAAAAGAAAAAAAAAATCTAGGTGGCAGTTCTATTCGCCATCTTGAATTTTAAATTTTTACATCAATTTCAAAATCAGCTACCCCCTAAAACTGCCAACCACGGAGTCCACAGAACTCTTAGAAGTCCAAATACGCTTAAGCTTTTCCTACACAAGCTCATTGAATTTTTTGGATACTTGTTTTTATATTGGATACTTGCCTTCAATTTCAAGCTTTTCAAACTTTTTGCCGAAGGCATCAATTTTTAATTTACTTGGGACTTCGTGCTGTTCGCTTGTAAGCTAGCATACTTGCAAGTCGCAAGCTGTCGTGGGCTTATTTATTTTCAATCACAAGTCAGACTTGATTGAAAATTATTAAGCTCAACCTAGCTTGAACTTGTATTTTAAGCAAGTACTTGAAATAGATTTCAAGTAGGCTTGTGCAGTTCTCTGGTGCGTACATTTCGGGGGGTCAACATTGACTCCGACCACTATCTTGTTGCAGCCAAGATCCGCATGCGATTATGCAATGCGAAAAACATACACACAGGATTGCAACGAAAGCTAGATGTTGCTAAGCTGCAATTACAACGGACTGCCGAGGTCTTCTCATCGCTTTCAGATTTTCTATGAGCTGACAAATTTGTTTTGACAGTTATGGCAGTCTGCCTCTCCGAAATGCATATACCTTCTCTAATTTTACCATGAAAGCAGCATATAATAAAATAAATTTTTTGCCACTTTTGAGTTCATGCAGATTTTAGAAAAAAAAAACACTAATCGGAAAGAGTCGGAAAACAAGTGCATATTTTTTACAATATTTACTAAAGATCTGCAGAGAACCATCCATTCTACTTGTACAAACAGATAAAGCAAGTAAAAACTTGATATTATTGGTACAAATACAACAACGAGTTGACTCTTGCTTATATGTTTTGAATTGAGCAGAGAGCGTATCATCCTTTCTCTGGCTCTCATTGTAGTGTAAGCTTTTTTTCTCTTCATCGGCTCGACTAAGCAAAGTAACTGTTTTAACTCTTTTTTAAATGGATATATTCATTTAAAATGGATATTCCAGATAGTTTTCTTTGTGTTAAAAGTAATGGTATAATGGATATGGATTCTGTGAATCAATATTTGGTACTTGTGCCAAATTTATTAATTTTTAATTAAATAATTTTTATTTTCATTAAGTTATCGACAAAATGCCTTTGTTATGTTTATTTTTTTTTCTATGAAATAAATTAAAAACTTGAATGCATTGCACTTATATAAAATGTTTCTTCAATTTGTTTATTGAAAATATTTGCTCTTTATTCTTTATGCATTTGACGTCACACATGCAGATGTTCCAAGTATAGGTAACAATATTATCGATATATCTGTTTGTTGCGTATGTTCTCAAACTAGTATTCTTGATGCTTGATAATTTCACTCTCTCATACATGTTCTATTGGTATGTAAGAGAGAAATATTCCATGCACACTCAATGCTTAGAGAGCGGAATCGAAACGAGTTGCTATACGAAAAAAATAACAGCACATAACTAGTATGCTTGGATGGTTCTTTGCAGAGCTTTAATGTAAACACCTCGACTGTAAGTTAATGAAGAAAAAAGTACAGCTGCGGACAGCCACATATAACAAAATCCTTCGGATCTCCAAAAATTTTTTTATAAAAATACGACTACTTATTTCATATAAATAAAATGTTATCCAAAACACCATGCATATAATTTTTCACTTCCATAAATATTTTATTCTAAAAAAATCTGGAAAAATACGAGGTTTTTAAGTATGTACTTCTCTAAACAGCTAGCAACTTAAACAAAAGTTCAACTAAAAATGACCAACTTAAGAGAGGTGTAAAAATTTTTTGAGTTAAGCTAAGTGAAAAATAACTACTGTTCGTTATTCCTACACTATTCAACAAAGTGAAAATAGTTTTTTTGAAGCGAAGCTTTTTACTCCACGTTCTGTGATTTGCTTGGAGTGAAATCTGAAAAATGTTCGACAGATTTTTTCTTGGAAATTTGATGGATTTTTTGTTGTTAGTGCTTATTACAACAAGAAAATTTTATTCTTTAATATTAAATACTAAAAATATTTAGTTGCCTTCTCCGTGGGGATCGAGATCGAACCCACGTCCTCTTACACGAGAGTCCAGCGCTCTATCCACAAGGCCACAAAGCCATGTTAGAAACATTTGTTAATTCAATTATATTTTTTATATTTTTAATTCCTAATTATAACAGAAGCTATGCTGCAGTATATCGTCACCATCTATCAATAGATAGAGGATTGTGTATTTGCTATGCTACAACTGTTAAAAATATCAAAAATTTGCTTTTATTTGCCACAAGGTGTCTCCAGCATCGGTTTGTTTGTATTGTGAATGCGTTTGTGGTGCTGTTGGCATAGAGTGTAAATTATGATCTAGAGATTGCATCAACTCTGCTAAATCTCTGGCATGTGTTTACAGAGTTATTTCACTTAAAAACATGAAGAAAAAAACTCTGTTAACCTCTGTTAACACATGCCAGAGGTTTAGCAGAGTTGATGCAATCTCTAGATAATAATTTATACTATATGACAAGTGCGTTGACAAGTGCGTTTTTAAGTCAAAAAAATAGATGATATCAATAAATATGGAATTAACAACATAGAGTGTAAATTATTATCTAGAGATTGCATCAACTCTTCTAAATCTCTGGCATGTGTTAACAAAGAAATTTTACTTAAAAATGTGAAGGAAAAAAACTCTGTTACCCTATGTTAACACATGCCAGAGATTTAGCAGAGTTGATGCAATCTCTAGATAATAATTTACACTCTATGTTAATAAACGCATGTTCACGTCAGTGCAGCCAAGTTCACAACCATGTGTGGAGAGTTAAAATGGAGAGTCGCTGGCATTATATGCCCGTATATGTAATTCGCGTGGAAATTTGACATTCAACAATAAAAAAATAAGCAGTAAATATGTGTTCTGTATATATGTAATTTATTTTATGTTATTTTAAATTTTTGAATTTAAAAGTTAATTTATTTAAAAGAAAAAATTATTAAGCTATCAAATCTATGTAACTGCGAAAAAGCTTCGCTTCTCTCGTGTGTCCAACGACGCACCTGTGTTTTTTTTTTTTAAATCAGCACTTGATAAAATTGAGTTTTGGTCGCTTAAATTGATTAAATATCCCTTAGTGCGATGTTGCGTTCGTGATTTTGGCACGAACCAAACCAACAGCCATAACAACAACATAAGCAGCTACACTGAACCATAAAATCAAAGAATTGGTTAAAAGGAATGATTGTTTGACTCAATAAATCTCTGTTCATTGGTTCAAAGTAGAAGTTTATTGATTTAATTAACTTTTTCTTACTCCCAAAGAACGCATTCTTCAAATGAATGTACGAGTTCATTGATGCTAGGGTTTTACAGTTTAATGAATCTTTTCTTTAAAATTAAGAGCTATTTCCTTGATTTAAAGAATCGATTCTTTGGCTGTAAGAAAATGTTCATAAAATGAAAGAACGGAGATTGATTAAACCAATAACTCGTACATGGGACCATTTCATTAGAACAAAGAACTTTTTCTTGTATATTAAGTACGTTTTTGGTTCAGTGTACTGAAGCATTTTCTGCATGGTTTTTCTCATACGAAAATATGAATTCTTCTTCCTAGATTTTGCTATTTTGTGACTTTATTTAAGAAGTGATAAAATCCAATGATAGATATTTGTTTCATCCGGCATGAAACCGATATTTTGGTATATATATGGTATATCTTTGTACGATGAATATTTAAGGCTGTAGGTATACCCCAAAAAGTGAACAACAACGTTACATGTGCTTGAAAATTTTGCGAAAAAGTCAGGGGGGACAAATTTTAATTTTTGCTAAATTGAAGAAGATCTCTGAGTAGCGTGTTATTTGGCATGTTACCGTACTTGAACATTCTCACGAATTGGTGATATATTCTGAGATTTCCTGTTTCCGAAAATGAGAAACCCAGTCCTTTTCAAATGTTGCTATTTTATGCTACACAAATTTGGTGAATCAGAAATTCGCAACAATTAGGAAAGCTATAATGTTTTGACGGCTAAGGTGAAATGAATATGCCAGCTATTAAAATATTTATTCTTTTGATTCGAAATTTTTTCCAAAATTTGTGCAAAAGAAATAAAGAAATTAAAAAAGAAAATAAAAAAGTTTTTGACGTTTCATCAAAAAATGCAACTTTTTGCGAAAAACCTGTACTTGCCGTACTTTTTGCAATTTTTCTCGCAGAGATTATTTTTTCTCTTACTCTCTAAAATTTTGCTCAAAAGCGTCAATACGCTTTAAATTTTAGAATATGTGGACATCGTGCAGAACATGTTGCAATTCACCTAAAGCACTGTTTCAATTTAAAATTTTAGTTTTTCTGGATTGTCGGCATGGTTTCAAAATTTTCCACTAATTACACTGCTCACAACGTTTTGAAAATTGACGAAAATATTTTCGAGAAATTTGCATACATAATTTTTACAACAATTTTTTGACAGGAAAAAATTTTGTCTCACCTGGCCAGCTGTAGTTTTTCACACAATTTGTCGATTTGAATATCTTTTCAAAAGCCTTAAAAGGAATGTCGTGCACATACATATCATGAAATTCTGCAAAATGTGTAAAAATTTAGCTTACTTATTTGAAATGTATGAGAAAAAAAGTTAAGAAAAACTAAACAAAATCATTCGCTTAAATCAAATAAGCCGTCTAGTAAAATATATTCAACTTTATAAAATATATATTTTTTATTAATAACTATTATTTTGTATTCATAAATTCCAAAGAAATATGTATTTGGCAAATAAAAAAAAAAAAGAAAAAAATATGTAATGCACATTTGGCACAAATTTGAAACTTTTCTAGCCAACTTTTGGTTTTGCCAAAGAAAATATTTTAAAAGTACTCAAAGTGTTTGTGTGTGTTGCATCTATGACCAGTTGACAGCATTTTTTAAGGATGTACCAGAAAAAAGCAAACAACTTGAAACAACAACAACAATAAAAAAAAGTTAGCTCCAAAGAAAAGTTCGAACTTTTTGAAGCTATAAGCTAGAAAAAAGAAAGCTGTTGAAATTTTTGCCGAAAAACTTGAGTATTTCCAATATTTTATTGCAAAAATAAAAGAATGTTTTCGACTTTTTGTTTTTGTTGTTGTACAAATCTGAAAATAAAGTTTTTCAAAGTTGCACAAACAAGAAACAAGTTCTTAAAGGAAAAAAAATAAATGTCTTCTGACTACATCTTGCATGCTTTGACGTTGCTCTTAAAACTTACCACAGCTCAAGACACAGCTACCCAACTGGGTGACAATTCGACACCCATTCACTCGGGTAGCCATCAGCTGAAGTTGACTCCAGGCTCCTGGTGCTGCTACTGCTGCTGGCTGGTGCCAACAGAAATGCTGACAAAAACATCTCTACTGAGCAAAACAGCTTCCACATCAACAGCTTTTGGAACAGCAGAATAACAAAAGAAAAGCAACTCTTAAAGCCAACGATAACAACAACAATCACAAAAAAAAAAGAACAACAATTGCAAGCACAACAATAAACTTAAGATGCCCAAAAAGCACAAAAGAAATGCCAACTTTTTTTGCTCAGCGCCATGTTTGGTTTGTCTTTCTAGCTTTAGTCTTTTGTATTTGTTGTTGCTAGAAAAAAATTACAGGGTGCTGCTGTCTCTTTTATTTTATATTATTTTATATGCAATTTTATTTTTTAAGTGAAACTTCTTAAGCGGCGTTGTGCCAATTTTTTTTGAGGGTAAAATTTTAAAAAAACACGTATACATGTTTATAAACATGTTACAAAAAAGTGAAACGTTTTTTGTAAACATTGTTTATAAACACGTACAATGTACAAAACAGAGAGAAAGAGATAGGAAACTTCATGTTTTTTAAGGTAATTCAGGTTTCACTTTTTTCAAATCTGTTTCTTATGCAAAACTCACGCATTGTGTATATGAGTTTGGATATCCCATCTTTGAGGGCAGTTTCTGTGGTTTATCAACCTTTTACACATTTATTGTGAGCTTGAATATCCCATGTTTGAGGGAAGTTTTTGTGGTTTTTGTGCTTGTATTGTTATAGAGGTATCAGTCTTATTTCCATCGCATATAAGGCTCTCTCAAGCGTACTGTGTGAAAGATTAAAGCCGATTACAAAAACACTGATTGGATCTTATCAGTGTGGCTTTCGACCTGGTAAGTCCACCATAGACCAGATTTTCACGCTACGACAAATCCTGGAGAAAACCTACGAAAATCAAATTGACACACACCATCTCTTTGTCGATTTTAAAGCTGCGTTCGATAGCCCGCGAAGGGATTGCCTATACGCAACAATGTATGGGTTCGGTATACCTGCAAAGTTGATTAGAATTTGCAAAATGACGTTGAGCAACACACGCAGCTCCGTCAAGGTAGGAAATGACCTCTCCGAAACTTTCAATACCGAAAGAGGTTTCAGGCAAGGCGATCCACTATCATGCGATCTCTTCAACATCATCATGGAGGGGATCGTACGAAAGGCCGGTGTACATCGTAATGGCACCATTTTCTATAAAGGTGTCCAGCTCCTTGTGTACGCTGATGATATTGATATTGTCGGCAGAACCAAGAGAGATGTTACTGCTGCTTTCGCCGATATCGAAAAGGAATCAGCCAAAGTGGGCTTGACGATAAATGAGGGTAAGACAAAGTATATGCTGTCTATAAACAAGGGAGCGCGGCGTTTAGACTCCCACGTTTCATCCGGCAGCTATATCTTTGAAGTAGTCAAGGAGTTTGTATACCGCCATTAATAACAACAACGAAGTCAGCCTGGAAATAAAGCGAAGAACAATAATTGCCCATAGGTGCTACTACGGGCTCAGTAATCAACTAAGTTCCAGAGCCCTCTCCCGATCGACAAAACTAACACTCTACAAGACCTGGTTGCTTGTACCTGTGCTGCTTTATGGCGCTGAGGCATGGGTAGTTTCGCAAACTGACGCAGCCGCTCTGGGGGTGTTTGAGAGAAAAGTTCTTCGAAAAATCTTCTGTCCTGTTCGCGTCGGCGATGACTATCGCATCCGAATGAACCGCGAGCTGTATGAGCTCTAGGAAGACATTGACCTAGTTCGGAGTATAACTGTGCAGCGACTACGCTGGGTAATGTCCATCGTAGGGACGACGAAGCTCCAGTGAAAAAGGTGCTCGAGGCGAGGGTCGTTGGTCAAAGACGACGAGGGAGACCATGCCTCCGATGGATGGACCAGGCTGAGGAAGCCCTAACCGCACTTGGTGTATCCGATTGGAGAAGGCGCGCAAAGCCGAGGCGCCTGGCGAGAGCTGATGAGGTCGGTCGAAACCCGGACACGGGTTGTTACGGCCACCTAAGTAAGTAAGTAAGTGCTTGTATTGAACACTTTGTATTAGTATTTGACACAATTATGATATAAGGATATCCCTTTCCCACAGTCCCACAAGTGAAGTTTTCCTATCTCTTTATCTCTGGTACATAAGCCCTGACTAAGAGAGATTCCGGGGTTGGTAGTTTTAGGGGAGGGCTTGCTTCGAATCTTATGTCAGAGTTTTAAAATTCAAGATGACGGATATCATTGCCACCTCAATTTTTTACACAGAGATGCCACCTAATAATATGTTTATTAAGAGTATTGAACTTTATCAGCTGATGGGGATCGGGGGCGGGCTTACCAGTTTTAGGGGGGGGGCGCTGATTTCGAATCTGATGTCAGAATTTTAAATTTAAAGATGGTGGATAGGACCTACATTTTATATTTTAACTTTATTTTTACTTTTTTCAATGAATTCAGTGCTGGGGCGAACTCTAGGTAAAAATAGGTCGCTGAATCCAAGTCCAAAATATAAAAATATGAGATGGTTTTAAAATATAACATGGTTCCTTTACCTGAATTTGTTGTATTTTTTGTAATTTTGAAATTCTGACAACGGATTCGATTGAAGAAATCCAGCAATCCGTAAAAATACAAAAAATATAAGTGGTACCTCTATGCGCTTGAATTTTTGAAGCGAAGCTTTAACGCCTCGTTTTGTGGTTTGCTTAAGTGAAATCTCAAAAACGACACTTTTTAATTTCAACAGAGTTTTTTTTTTTTTGAAAGAACAGAGAAAGATTTGTTCCGGCGGCACATTTATAATTTAGCGTAAAATACTGGACACCTGGTATTACTATCATCAAATCACAAATGTACCTCAAGTTATTCCTTAACACCCTGCATATGTTCAGCACAACAGCTTTAACTTTAGAATATTTATGTTGTACACATAGCCACAAAAAAGTCAAAGAGAAAAAGAAAAACAAAAAAAAGAATTTAACTCACACACATACACAAACTCACGAGTACATACAACCAAACACACAAAACAATAGCAAGGCCACCATTTTTTCTTTGAAAACGAAAAAGTGTCGTCCACTATTTCCAACTTGGTTGGCAAGTCTTTGTTGTTAACGTTGTTGTTGTTGATTTTACTTACCCCAAAAGAATAAAAAAAAAATGTGAGAACAAAGGCAAAGCTCCGAAAACAACATCAAATTGTAAGATAAGAAAAAAAGCAAATCGAAGAGTAAAAACTTCCCTCTAGAAAACAGGGGAAATTTTTATAAGACCAAAAAAAAAGTGCCAAACATGCGCACTTAACTATTGAGACACAAAATGAGTAAAGTGCACCATTGTCGCAAGGGGAAAAGTTGGCCAATCGTATCATTGCATGGGTGTGTCCTCACGCACCGAGGGATATTTTGTGCCGCATGAGTAAATCTCTCAAAAACAACAATACAAGTACTAGAAATTAATTGTATGCAATGTAAAGATAATCACTTGGGACATGCGCAACACTATTATTTTTAAAACTAGCGTGTGAGCAACACTGAAATTGAACTGAACCACCCTTGGAACGTACACTCTTGGAAGGGGTGGTTGTTGTTGCCTCAATGAATGGCGGTCGTCGTATGCAGTTTTAGAGGTTCACGTGTTGAGGGAAATTTTTACTGTTGCTTTTGTAAACAAGCCCGAGTGTCAGAGGGTTGGTTCTTGGTGGGTTCATCTTTTATTCGGGCGAAACGCAATGCTTTAGCACTGAGTGACGAGCGAGTGAGTGAATGAGTGACTGACTGACAGCGACAACGACGATTCGCAGATTGAGAAGTGATTTGTTGTGATTTTGCTGTGTGCCAGATCACATGCCAACCGACATCGACGGTAGTCGGACGTGTGCGATCAGATAAACGTTAAAAAAACGAAAAAAAAAAAATCAAAACAAAACGAACAGCACTGTTAAAGTTTCAGTGTCGAAAAAGTGTCAACTCCATGTGCTTGAGTGTGCTTTTGTGCTTTAAAGGTTATGCTAAAAAGTTTAGCAAAAGAATTCTGCAAAAAACTTTTCAACGGTAAATAAAACGTTTCAAAAAAGCAAAAAATAACAAAAACCCAAAAACTGTGACAACAGAAAACATCAAACAAAGTTTTACTTTGGCGAAAATTGATTAAAAAAAAAAAAAAAAATTAAAACAAAATGTTGGAGTTTTATCCCATGCCTACTCCCCATTTGAATGGCGGTCTATATACACATCATCAGCACCATGCCGGAGCACGTTTTTTGGATAATCCTAATGGCAGCACATCAGCTGCAACTGCAGCAGCAGCAGCAACAATGAACAATAATAATTGCAACATGAACAACAACAGCAACTTTATGCAGCAACATCAAATTCAACAGCTACACGCTGCGACGCCAACTTCCTGCATAAATTCACCCACAATAGTCCCACCAGCCTCGCTCTCAACAACAACTACACCAGCATCGGCAGCTTTAGCAACATCTTCAGCGTCAGCAACTCTAGCAGTTGCTGTTTCAACAAAATCATCATCATCGCCATCGTCATCCGCCTCACCGCCAACATCGACCAAACTGTCTGCCGATTGTAGTGGACGCACAGGTATGTTCACAAGAATTTCAAAGTCTTTGGTTTTCGGGGTTTCAGTCTGCAACATGGCCACGAGGTGTTGCTCATTTTTTTTTCTCCTTTGTTTTTGTTGTTTGTTTTTGCTTTTTTTGGTGCAAAGTACTGCCCGCCTGCGGCTATTTCCGGCAACTATTTTGTGTGGGCCAAGAATTCCTCTTGGTATGTGTGTGAGCTTGTGTGTTAGTATGTGTGTTTGGGTGTGTGTATGCTGAGCGACTACTTTGCGTGGCATACCTTTTTTCATCACTATTCAGCCTTGAAGAGCTGGTCTCTGAGGCTAGCTTAATTAGGTGGACCTTAGTTATTGAAGGCCGGCAACGTGAATGTTGGATTTTGATATGTTCGCTTCCATGGAGTAAAGACATTTCACTGCCATACTTATTTCTACTCTAATTACTCACGGAAAATATGATTTATTCACTTAGATGATTTGGTGCAATGAACGAAATATTTGCTTTTCGTATTTATGATTGCTCCATCTACGTATAGAAGCAATATATATAATTCGAAAAACTTAGAACTAGAGCTTAATTTAAAGGATAAGAAAAAAAAATGTGGGTTCAAACACAAAACGGCTAGAAAATCAGATCTAAATTTCTTACTCAACCTTACTCAAATAATTCTGGTTGAAAACAACATTTTGCTCATACACAGAGAAAACAAAATCAGGAAAAGCTACACGTATATGCAGCTTTTCTGCACGTTTTGACCGGGATTTTGCACCCATCACGATTGTGCAGCTTTTTTGCACGTACTTTTAGAAACTGTAGATCTAGACGCGACATGCAGGTTTCTAAGATGCGCATGTAGCTTTAAGGTTTCTACATCTACGTGAAGCTTTTCTGCACGTACGTTGTAGATCTCTAGCGTACCAAAAAATAAAAAAAAAAAATCAATGAAAATGCGTTGTCCTGTAAAAGTTGAAATAAATTAATAATTTCGAGTATACAATAAAACATACAAAACATGCATACAAAATATAATAAATATATAAAACAACAAATGTTTGATCATGGATCGAAAGGGAAGGACAGAACAAAATATTAAACAAAGAATTGATGAAAAACCATATGTGAATTTTAGTTTTGAATTGGAATAATATGAACAGTAGAACTTCTCAGGAACACACGCACATATATATTCAATCAGCTCAGTTTCTATGCAACATAAAGCTTAATTTTTCGTGTAACTTTTCAACACGGGCGTGTAGCTTATGATTTTTTAAAATTTCGTGCAGAAAACTTATATATTCGTGTAGCTTTGAGATTTTATTTTTTTAACAACAGCTGAAAGCTACACGTTTCGTGCAACTTTTCTATACGGACGGATAAATCATTAGCTACAAATTTTCTAAAATTTCGTGCAGAAAATCTAAAATTTCGTGTAGGTTGGGGATTTCAATACGCGAGATATGAGAGTCTGGTATGAGTTTCAACACTGCATGCGACTTTTTAGTTCCACCACGATTGAGTGGTTTTTGTACAAATACGTTTAACTTTCATATTTCTACAAGTCGCATGTAAAAATTTGGCAAGAAAAATACTTTTTCGACATCTGCCGTGTAAGATTAAAAGTCTTGCATGTTTTGTTTTCTCTGTGTATGAAATTATATCTTGAACGTAAAAGTTCAAATTTTTAATCTTTATTTGATTGAAATCCATATACGTATATTTAGGCATATACACATGTGGTCAAAATAAAAGGTAAACGCATGAGCTTTATTCTTATAAGTCAAAAAATATTTATTTATTCAATTTAAAGAAAATAAAACCAAACAGACCCAGTGAACCAAAACTACCGTTTTTGAATTCATTTATGAACCTTTTCGGGTAGAAACGTTCATTTTCGGCATTCATAAATGAACCCTTTTTATATCATTCGTCGGACTTAAATGCCTCTCAAAAACGAACCATATTTGGTTCGCAAATGAGTTAAAAAAAGAACCGTATATTATCCTCTTTTTTGTTCGGAAATGAGTTAAAAAAAGAACCATAAAAGATCTTTTTCGGCACTCGAAAATTAACCCTTTTTGAATCAATCGCCGAACGAAAATGCCTCTCAGAAACAAACTCTTTTTTCTTCGGAAATGAGTTCAAAAATGAACCATACAAAAGTTCTTTTTCGGTACTCGAAACCGAAACGAAATTGAACCCTTTTTGTATCAATCTTTGGACTGAATTGCCTCTCAAAAACAAACCTTTTTTTGTTCAATAATGAGTTAAAAAAATAACCTTTTTGAATTATAAATTTTATTATTGCATAATACTATTTATAATTACATATCGATATTTTGTTAAAGAAGAAATGATTATTACTAAAATTAGAGATCATATTAATCATTGAGTTAATAGGATCAATATACCTGGGCTGGAATTCACGCATTGTGTTTTTCATGATATTGATGTTTCAAAGGGGAAAAGGCGTGATTGTTTTCCAATTTGACAAACTTCCAAATTATATATGAAATATCAAAATAGTTAAGTTATTAATTGGGGAATTTATTTGATTACATTTTTGCATGGAATGTTTACGTGGTTTTCATTCTATTTGGGCTTGATTTTAATTTTTGATAGAAATGTAGAAAATTAATTAAATGTTCAAAAATGCATACGTGTAGCAGTACATCCATCTCGCATTGGTAAAAAAATTCATATGACGTTTGTACGAAGGTTAACATTTTCATTTTAAGTTCCTTTATTTACCTGATTTTAGAATATAAAAAGTAACATTTATGATTCATTTGTGAACTCATTTATGAACAAAAAATGGTTCGTTTACAAGGAAGTCTTACCTACTGAAATGATACAAAAATGATTCATTTTCGACTCAAAATAAGTTTTTAATAAATTTCACAAAATATGCACAATTTTTCTTTATGGAAAAAGCTTTCACGAATTTAATTTTTTATAACAAGCACTTTTAAGCGACAAAATTAAAAAGAAAATATTAAAAAAAAAAAAATTCTAACCAAAAACGTTCGCAAAACTCTCACCTTACTCAAAACCTTGGCTTATGGTTCAGTGGAGATGTTATATGTTAACATTGCATTAAATAAAAAATAAGTTGAACTTAAAAAAAAAGGCAGAGAAATATGTTTTGTGTGCATTTATATATAAAGAAAGCAAATTCAGTGGTCAAAAAAATAACTACAAAGACGAGCTGTAAAGGATATTATGGATATTTGTAAAATTTTTGATAATATAACATATAAAAACCTTAAGTTGGTTAATATCCAGTGTATCCACCATTATTTTGGATTACTTTAGCCACCCTGCTTGGCATACTGGAGATCAACTTGCGGCAGGTTTCGATTGGGATCTCATACCAGGTTTTTTGCACAAGCTCCCATAATTTCTCCTTATCTGAGAAGGTGTGTTTGGCTATTCGTGTTTTTAATTCGCCCCACAGGTTTTCTATAGAATTCAGGTTCGGTGATTGACTTGGCCAGCTTAGCAAATTGACATTTTCGCCATCAAACCAATCCTTTATGAGCCTGGCGGTGTGTTTTGGATCGTTATCCTGCTGGAACGTCCAAACAAGGGGCATGTTTTTCTCAGCATAGGGTAACATGATGGTGTCCAATATTTCTTTATACATAAATCTATCTATGATATCGTTTATTCGGTGTATTGGACCCACCCCATACCAAAAAAAGCAGCCCCAAACCATAATATTATCCCCTCCATGCTTAACGGTTTTTTTTTGTGAAGCGAACGTGAAATTCCTTGCTCTTGGGGCGACGAACATTCCTTCCCATATCATTAGAAAATAAGTTTATTTTCGTTTCGTCGCTCCACAAAATATTACATCACTATTTAGAGCCTTCAGGTCCTGACCAAGGTGAGTGAGTTTTTGCAAATTGTAACCTTATAGCCAAATTTTTTTTTTTCGAAGCAATGGCACTTTTCTGGCGAGTATTCCTGGAAGATTAGCTCGTTGTAGTCTCCTACGAACAGTTCTAGAGGAAACCACGTTGCCGATATCTGCCGCAATCACTCTTGATGATGAGAATGGGTCCTTTTTGGAAAGACACACAATGTGGTTAACTGTTGTTTGAGATGTTTTCTTTGGTCTTCTAGGGGGTCCGCCGTAGATTTTGATTTGAGAGCATTTTCAACAAAATTTAACGACCTTCCCAATGATTTGGCAATCATTCTTAGGTTTAAACCTTCGTCATCGCCGTTCCTCTTCAGTACAATGCATATTTCGGCCCATTTAATAAAAACATTATGTTGCAAAAATATTGCTTCTACATCCTAGCAACTTACCTCTAAAAAGAAAACTTTCCAAAATCACTTTAAATAGAAAAAACCCCAAAATAGTTGAACTGTACCTATTATTTTGTCCAAGCACAAATATTCACTTTCAAGCTAATTCGGTGTGTTTACTTTTTCTCGAATAATCACACCGTTACTTTTATATCTTAAGTATTGCCAGATCAATTTTATAGTAGTGAGTAGCAAATATTTACAACAGAGTGTTTCACAGGACAAAAAAAAAATGTATTAAAGAAGTAGGTGAGACATGTTCCCATTATTTTGACCATGAGTGTATATATATATATATAAGTGTCCCTTAAAAATTGAAGTTTGTTTTTTATTTATGGCTTACATCTTATTTTTTTGTATGATGTAAAAATAAATGTAAATAAAATTTGGTGTACCTAGGACCACGGGAACCTGTGCCGATATGCACATATGAAAAAAAGTGCTTATTTTTTCAAAAAACTCAAAAACCCAGCAAACATTGAGGCTTAAGAATAATTTGAGAATGATTTGATATCAAATGCATTTCTCCAATATCAAACGTTTGATATCGGTTTGAGATTGCTTTGAGAATGATAGTATTCTCAACAAAAAGGGGACTTTATTCTCAAATCGAGAAATCTGTTTCAAATGTGATGTTCAAATTGTAATTATGAACTATGTATGTCAAAATGTAATTGAAAAATGTTAGTTTCTTATTATTATTCGTTTATTTCTTCTTAATTTTGACCATTTTTAAAAATGCTAACTAAAACACACTTCACGTTCTATATGAAAAAGATCACAAGATAATTAAGTTAACGAATCAAAACTAAAATATTATTGTTTATATTAACATATGATCAAATATTTAAGTTTAATTGGTTTATTTGCCCATTAATATTTTATATCTATTTCATCATAACAAAACATACCTACTAATGATAGACGCAAAAGAAAACATTAAAAATGCAAATAAAGCAACTGAAACTTTCTCATGAACTCAATTCAAAAACTTAAAAACCAAAACTAAAAACTTCTAAAAACTAAAACTACTTTCATCAAAGAATTCAAGAATTTAAAGAAAAATATTAAGAATTAATTTAACATGAGTAACTCACGTATACACAAGTTATTCTTATGTTTACATAAAATAAATTAGGCGTTATTATTATTGTTATTGGCATTAATTTTATTTGATTTATAAGCATTCTTCTTATTAAATCGCTTTATTGCGTGTTGAAAAGAAACTATAGATGTACGCTCAAAATCGGCATCTGTAGAATTGGGAAACCTTAAAGAAAATGAACCTGAAAAGAAGCAAACGAAAGTTGTTGCAAAGAGAAGAGTTTTCTTATTTAACAATCTATACTTTACTTTTTTAAGCTGTTGTCATGCTAAAAGCTCTAGTTGACAATTTTTCCTTTGCGTCCTTTCACAATCAAGTCCTTTCACACAAATACTACACCAAGCCGCTTTAAAGAATTTTTCGGCTATTTGGCATACTATTCCTGATAATTCATGCAATTGGATAAGTAGAAATTGATTTAAATTTTAATTGATAAAAAAAAATATAATATCAAATGTTCGTATTTGTTATGGGGCCCCTGTACATTTCCACTATAAGCTCCAACAACCCTTACATCATTCGTTCTATCTAAGTTAATTAAAATTCGCCATATTTGAAGTTTTGAACTTTGCTAAGGAAAGTCCATCAATGTTCACATTTAATTTTAAACATCTTTCATCTATGGCATCCCTGAAAATACTCTCCCGATCCCATTTTAATGATTGGTTGCCCTTTTGATGTATTGTTAAGAGTTCGAGCACGTAAAGGAAGCCCTGGAATACGATTTCGTAAAATTTGCAACAAATCATCAGCCGCTATGTTTGCCATATTGTGTTGTATTGTCCTTTGCCACAAGTTGTCAGATGGATCAAAGACACAATCGTCACCTTCGTTATCACTTTGCTCGTCAGCATTTGCAAAATTACGTCGTCATTGTTGATGACGCTTCTGCTACATTGTCTGATCTCTCAATTGTTGTATTTTCAAATAGCAAATCCGCTATTTGCCGACATTTTCTGTCTTTTTTTTAAAACATAATGGCCCATAATCATAAACAAAATAAAGGCGGCTTTAAATTTAGTATAAGCATTATTGACAGTTTTTCAATACAATTTGTTGCTTACACTAAATTTAGAGCTGACTTTTATTTGTTTATGATTATGGGCCAATGTTTTTTGCAAATTTTACTCACAATTTTCACTGAATTTATTACAATTTAATATATTTCAATATTTCAAGCATATTTGACATTTTAAAAAAACATTTATTCTCAAATCAACCCTAAATCGAACTCAAATGTTAATATCAAACATTCATTATCGATTTGAAAATGATTTGAAAATCATATTTGAAATAAAATTTGAGAAAAAAAAATTCTCAAACCTTTGACTTGTGTTTGCTGGGAACTTTTGTATAAGTGTAAATTTTCAAATAGGTGGTTCACAGCTCGTTTTCTATTTAATATTTCTTTAAAATAAGCTATCTAACATGAAAATTGAACGTAACCTACCAGAGTTGAGATATTTTACTTTTCGAAAAAAACTAATTTTGTTCTTATTTTATAAAAAACAAATATCGAAAAAAATCCAAATTTGTAAAAATTTAAATGAAATCTTATGGAAACATTTATATACCTCATGTAAATGCAAGAAACTGTGTTATTATGTTGAATAACTTGTTTGTTCTGAATTTGTTTTTGTTGAACAAATTGCTAGAAATGTATTTATTTGAAAATTTTGAGTTTGAGTATTTTTACGAAAAAAGTTATGTTTCGGAGGGAGTTTTCAGGAGGAAAAAAAACAGTATGAAATGACAAAATTGTTATTTTAAGAGTATTTTGTTAAAAGTGCGATCTGAATCCACTACCTATCGTATGAATGTAATGAATAAGCAACAAAGTTTAAAGCATAAAGTTCCCGAAAATGTATTAAAGCGTATGTTTATTGATAGATAATAATATAGAATGGACAACGCGAACATTCAACACTCAATGCTTAAAACCAGATTCATGGGCATAGGTAAAAATAGTCCTAAAATTATACCAGAAGCTTTCAAGTTTAGTGCTACTCTAACATAACATATACGAAAATGTGCTAACATAGAAAAGCATTCCTTTTTTGGCTAGAAGTTTCAATTCTACCGTAAAAGACGACCTCATTAAGTTGCACTGAGCTTTTGATCATTAGACATCGTCAAGCCTAATTCTTTAATCAAAAAATCAATTAATGGTTCACGTAGTGTTATAGGTTCCTCTTCTAATTTTTCGAAAAATCTTTTTTCGAGAACTTTAGAACCTTCTTTCGAATAACTCATCAAATTTTTGAATAAAAAAAATCTCTTCCGAATTAGCCCGTAGAGGGGTCAAGTATATGAGTTGATACTATTATTTTTAACCCTTGAACATTTCTTCCGAACACACCTAAAACGTATGTGCCACTCTTCTGGGCGTCTCAACCCAAACAACACATAAACTTTGGATTACAGTTTATATCTCTCTCGAATTGAACCCTAGAGGGAATATATGAGCTGGCCTTATTATTTTATGCTTTCAATATTTCTTATGGAAACACCGACTCCTTATCTGCCACACTTCTGGGGGATTCCATGGGCGTAGCGAAGGTAAGGTAGAGAGGGGAAGTTTCCCCCTGCTCATTAGATAAATAAAAATTTTAGCATAATATTAAAAATTTTAAAATATTTTTCTTATAATTAAAATTTATTTTTTTATAATTAATTAATTTAATTATTTTTTATTTCAATTTTAATTTATTTTTTATTTCAAACTTAAGGCTGACACATTTTTTTATATATTTATCAGTCACATGAAAAAGTAATTTTTTCTCCCCTGAACAAAATCCTGGCTACGCTCAAAAAAACGCAAAAACTGTCGATTATAGTTCATATCTCTCCAAAATTGGCTCCTAGAGACGGCAAATATATGAGCTGGTTTTACTATTTGCCTCCGTTTGACATTTTTTCTGAACATACCTAACTCCTAAATGCAGCCTTGTGATGGGATCCATACACAAGAAATACAGAAACGTTGCTATGTTTCTGCGTGTTTGGCAGCTGAATCAGAAATGCAGGCGTTAACAGTGCAGTGCTAACGTTAGTAGTGATGGCATTAACAGTGGTGACAATATAACACGGCTGACGTTATATAACACCGCTGACGTTAACAGTGCTGACGCGAATTCATAGATTTTACTCCCTATTAAAAAGTGTTCAACGTGCCTAAACAAGTTTTTACTTCAAAAACTCAGACTTGCTTCTTTTACTCTGAAATTTAAAATGATTTTTTCTTAAACACTTAAAAAATGGCGGCTAACTTATCAGCTTAAAAATAGACTGACACAGCAATCATTAAATACAACAAAAACACGCTGGGATGCTCTTTTCCATAACAAATTCTGCAAAAACCATAAACAATTTTAGCTAATGACACCATTTGTAAAATTGGAGAAAGAACGCACGTACACACACACACACACACACTCACACTCACACTCACACACACACACACACACACACTCACTCACACACACACACACACACACACACACACAAGAACTTTAGTTATTTATGTGTAGGTGTGATGTTGGTGTGCCTCTTGACCACTAAATTATTTTGGCAATGAACCTGAAAAACCAAAACATACACACACACACCCACATACACTTAGATGTATCTAACACAGCTACATATATACACGTAAGCTGCCTTAATATGCATAAAAGCCATTCAAAAATGCTAAAAAGGTGTCGCCAGTGTTGTGTTAGCCGTATAGCCTTACATTAACTTTGTCTGTGTGCGTATTTATGTTTGTGTGTTACTGCAGTGTAGCTCAAGAGCGTAAGTTTTGAAAATTTTACAAATGCTAAATTTGCCAACAATTCTCTTACACATACACACGCACACACAAACACACAAATGCATGGATACTCGCATGAACAGGCACATGTGTGTTATGTGAACATATATGCTGTGCCAGTGATGCCAAGGAACCATCAGCTTTAAAATATTTTCACATTCATCTGTTTTCTAGCAGCATCTTACGTTTATTGGTCCTTTCTACATTTGCTGTTGCTTCAGCGATGTTGATCCACAATTTGCTTCAGCATACTTTAACACTAAACGTACCGACACATTGTATACACCAATTGAACATTTTGCAAAAGAACTTATGGCCGTATTTTGTAAAACGCAAGCGATCACGTCACTTGGGATTTTTTGTCTGGCAATAAATTTCAGTAGAAAATTTCAGTGAGAGAAAGAGAGTTTGTGAGAGAAAGAGAACTCCAAGTGACGTGATAGCTTGCGTTTTACAAAGTACGGCCATTAATATACATACGAGTACCAATTGATTTTTTTTTAAATAAATATATCTAACGTGGGAGTTATAATAAGAAAATATTAATTTTGGCTTACAACAAATATATTTGACAAGAAAACTTAAAAAAGAAGAAATATTTTATATTTAGAAAATATAAGGATAGTTCGTTGCGGATCCAGAAGTGGCTGTGGATACTAAAAAGAGCAACTGGCGGATGCGGATATGGATACGGATATCAAATTATGTCTAACGGATGCCAATACAGAGCTCTGTCATATCGCTAATATTTGTATACTAGTATAAAAACCCGGCCTTCTACAGGTTGGAAGCATTTAGAGTAAAAAATATAACAACCAATTTATTGGATTTATATACATCATTTTCTATTAGAATACATGTGTGGTTAAATCATTTTGATAAAACTTCTTTATATACAACATTTCTAGCGTACTATTGTTAAAACCTAATGCTATATCTACACAAAGAGTTTAGTTTGAGTTTCCAGTACAGAGTTGAGTTTTGCCGTTGAACTCAAAATAAACTCCTGAATTTTCAGTGGAATTCACGCAGAGAATTTAGTTTGAGTTCAATTTAAGCTGTTCACACAGAGATGTGTCAACAGAATTGAGATTTGTTGAGTTTTATATTTCGCAGAAAAAAATCATTCAATACTCTGAATGTACAGTGCAGTCTAAAAATTTGCATCTGAACGTAGCTTTTTTTAGAACATTAGCATACTTTTAAGCATTTCTCAAATTGAGTTCTTATAAACTCAGAAAGCAAACTGAGTTCAGTTGAGTTCAATCCAGCAAAATTGTTCTAGAAACTCTAGAGTTTATATTGAGTTCAGCGACAAAAGTCAAGTTTGGAAACTTAAACTAAATTCTCTGTGTGAACATGCTATTACTTAATTGCTTTTGAGTTCATCAAAACTCAATATGAGAAATGCCTAAAAGTATGCTAATGTTCAGATGAAGAGGTACGTACAGATGAAACTTTTTAGACCGCAAGGTATGTTCTCAGAAAACGATTTTGTTCTGAGAAATGTCAAACTCAATTAAAATCAATTTTGCTGACGCATCTCTGTGTGGACAGCTTCGAATAAGCTAAACACTCTGTGTAGACATAGCATATCTTAATTACAGATTAGTATCAACTGAGTTTTCAGTGCGTACTTTCAGGCTTAACATTTTTCTGGACAGTATATGTTGTAAAACCACTGCAATTATGGCAAAAAATAATCACAGTTTGAACGATATTAGTTGCGGAGTAGCACGCTTGGCTTTCGTGTCTTAAGATTTGTAATGATCAGACAGATCTATTAAACGCTTCGAATACGAGTATATGTTGAATACCGGCTGATAGCATAAAAAAATACTTTATAAGATTGTGCCAAAACACAATTGCCTGATGTTGACTTGGAAAAATAACGTTTTGAATGCAATCATTTTCCAGCGGTTAAATCACCGTTCTTAGTAGGTAAATGTAGAGGTCAAAAAAAATCCGAAAAAATCCAACTTGATTACTTTGATTTAAATTTAAAAAGTGTTCAATTGAACGTCGCGGTATGCTTAGTGTTAAATGCCATTCGAACCTAGTCTTTTGAGTTATGTAAATCTAAATTTTGCGTAAATTTCACTATCCACTACCTTAAGTGGAAGTTGAATTGTGTCGGTTGATAGGAAAACGTTGCATATTTTGTGGGGCCAAATATGCAGACACTATGGATAGTACTCCCGTTTTATCCCGGGCTTAGTCAATGTGAATGTCGGGATAAAAAAAACTTTTCCTTGCGAAACAGAAAGTTAATCATAAAAAATCCCTATCATCATAATTTTTACAGTATATAACAGGTATTTTTATATAAAAAACAACACTGATTATGCAACACTGCCAAGCAAAAACTACTGATTTAATTTTCTTTTGGCAAAATCTGAACTGTCGCTACAGTCATATTTGATATGAATATCGCGCACAAAAATTTGCTTCTTCTGGAGCTCTTTTAGTGAAGACTGAAATAAACTTTTTGCTCCTCAAGAAGTTTTGATATATTGATGATTAAAAAAAAAACGATGATTGATGATTTTTATTTATTTCCAACCTTCAAACGATACGTATAAAAATTTGACAACAATCTGACAATTTATTTGTGAGTTATAGAATTTTGTGTGCAACTATTGTTATTGAAAAAAAAAGGAAAAAAGCTAATTTCGAGTTTTGATAAAGCTTTGCTTTTTGATGGAAAAAACATCAAAAAAATCCACAAATTGGCTATGAACGATCGCAAATTGAAGGTGCACAAGCTAGCTGACATTGTAAAGATATCAGATGGTAGTGCTTTTACCATTTTACACAAACATTTGGGTATGCGAAAGCTCTGTGCAAAGTTGATGACGCGTGAGCTCACATTCGACCAAAAACAACAACGAATTGATGCTTCAGAGGAGTGTTTGGCGCTGTTAAACCGCAATAAAACCGAAGTATATCGTCGATATGTGGCAATGGATGAAACATGTTTTCACTATTACACACCAGAATCCAAAAGACATTCAGCTCAGTGGACAGCAGTCGACGAACCGAATCCAAAGCGATCAAAGATCCAACAGTCGGCTTGTAAGGTGATGGCGTCTGTATTTTGGGATGCGAAAGGAATAATATTCATCGGCTGTCTCCAAAAAGGAACCACCATCAACAGCGACTATTACTGTGCACTTTTGGATCAATTGAAGGCTGAAATAGCCAAGAAACGGCCACATTTGCAAAAGAAACAACTGTTGTTTTACCAAGACAACACCGTGTCACAAATCGATGAAAAAGATGGCAAAATTGAATGATTTGGGCTTCGAATTGCTTACCCACCTACCGTCTTCAAAGAATGAACCCACCTACAGATCTCAAAAGAATGCTTGCTGGAAAGAAATTCAAGTCCAATGATGAAGTAATCGCTCAAACTGAGGCCTATTCTGACGAGAAAGAGAAATAGTGATATAAAAGTGGTATCGAAAAGTTGGAAAATCGCTATACTCGTTGTATCGCTCTCGAAGGCCACTATGTTGAATAATATAATCGAGTTTTATCAAAATTTTGTTTTTTTCTTACTTATCCTACGGACTTATTGAATGACCTGTTACAATAATTTGAAAAAGAGTATTCTAATTCACACTCATAAACCTTATATCCTCAAGTTTGTTTAATTTTTTAGAATTTAATATTTTTAGCACATATATTTGAGGCATCTAATACTATATTATGCCAAGTTCTTACTTTGTATTCCCTTTAAAAGTCCCTTTCCTTATTTGTATTCCTTCCTTCCAGAGCTAATCTCGAGATCCATGGATTCAGTTTGTATATCTTAAAAAACCGGAGATTGGAAAAAGTCCAGATATTGCCATCCCTAGCAGACACTCACCTACAGGATATTATTTAGACGTTAGACGTTTGCCTTTTAGTTGTGATGGAAAACTTGCACAAGACTAAAATAAGAGCAGATTTAAAGCTATACACAGCAAGAAATAACTGTGTTGTCGTGAAGTTATACGATAAAGAAGGAGAGAAACACTTTTCAATCATTTAAGACAGAAGCTTCTAGTTCAGTAATTTTTTTTTTTTAAATTTTTCGGAATTGAAACAAAAATTTAAATAAAAAAAGAGACAGTAAAGTGTCGAATACTCTCTTGTTCTTCGAAAATAAGAAATATTTAAGTGTAAGAGACAAAGAGAAAGAGATTGAGATTGAGAGAGAGAGAGAGAGAGAGAGAGAGAGAGAGAGAGAGGGAACATCTCAAAAGAAACATGGTAGAAGAATACAGGTAGATGCAGCGTTGATTGTGCTCTCTTCTTCGTCACTGCCGATATTGTCAATGGCGCTCCCTGCTTGAAGTTTATAATTTATTTAATTAATTTTCCATGTTGTGTGCCTTAAAACAACTTTTAATTGCTTAAATATCAATGAAAACACGAAAAAGAAAATTTTTTTATGATTTTTAATTAATTAAACAAGACAGTTCCAACTATTTAACTTCGTTTACATTTTGACAATTCTTGCTTCTCACTTTTTTCTCATAGCTTTCGTGTCTTAACTTTATGTTGGCATTCGCGGTAGTACGCACTCATCTAGCGAGTTTACTTGTATTAATTCTACCATGAAAAGAAATACAATACAAAATTTCATAAAAAAATTTCGTTTATTTAATATTTTCAATATAATTGTAAATATAGTTTGTGCTTCAATAGGTCATAATGATATTAATGGTTTGTGGTAACTAAAATATCAGATATATGTCGGTAATTCAAAATTTGTGAGATAACGTAAGAAATTGCGTCAATTTAGTTCCGGATTTGTTGTTGATTCGTTGGGATTGCCATTTATGCGCAAAGCAAAGTTTTTCATGATACGTATCCGTTGTCAGAATTTCAAAATTGTGTATTTTTTAAAATAGTAATGCCACCTAATAATATGTTTTTTACAAGTTTTAAACATTATCTAACAGTTTGAGGCGTTCGCTGATTTTGGGAACGAATTTTTGATATTCGGACGAATAGTTGACTTAAAAGTGATCTACAAACTATATATTAATAAGCAATTAACCTAGGTACATAAAGGCAGTCTAAATTAACTGCACTTAATTTATGTAAGAGAGAGTAACATCAAAGTAATTAATACCAATGCAAGCTTAAGGCTAAGACTCAACTATATATTGAGTTTCTGAATAACTGTTTATACTTAGAAATGATAATCAAGGTGGTTTTGTTATTACTGTTTAAGATACTACAGTAACCACATCCGCTATCTTGAGTTTTAAAGTCCTGACATCAGATTCGAAACCAGCTATTCTCTAAAACTGCCAACCACGGAGTCACTCTTAGGTAGGCTTGTGCTTTATCATTCCGGAGCCGGAATGAACATGGAATGATTCTTTTGTACAGCGGAACATGTCCGCGGAGCCATTTAGTTCCTTTGATCTGTAGAAGGGAAAAATGTGTTTGTGTACTAAATTTATAATATAATCTGCTAAGAATATGATATAATGGACATCATCTGCACTCATATGCATAATATAATCTAACCCAATGTTCATTAATATAGGTTAAGTCACTTGAGAGAAAAGCACTCTTTTTCTGCCTTTGCTCGAACTGTCAAAGTAGATGTTAGCGAAAAATTGTACAGTTTTAGGTTTTTTTTTTCTTGATTTCCTTTTATCCATTCTGACAGTTCGACCGAGCTTCTCTCAAGTGACTTAACCTGTATTAATAAACCTTGATCAAACCTATTTTACATTCTTTACATACAACTTTATCCTATATAATTGTTTAAACATGTTCATACATAGCAGCTCTCTCGGAGCCAAAACATGTCTCGGAGTTATCTAGTTCCGCTAGTTTGCATGTGCAACCAAATGAACGAAACAATGCAAATGACAAGAACAGCGATATATCTTGTAATAGTTTTATTTTACATATCTTTCAATTATTTTTACCAAAGTGGGAGAAATATATATTTTATTTCTATCAGTCTAACAACCAACTCGGCCAAGCAGTAACAAGTACGAAAGAGATGTCGGTTCATATTGCTTAAGTAAAAAAAAAAATCATTGCAACCGGAACTGTTTGGACATGTTAAGAATGTATTAAAGGAATGATTGGAACCATGTCCTACTGTGAACATGGCTCAATGAACTATACATGTTCGGAGCTACTCATCTCTACTCTTAGGCAGCGCTTATATACATTGTACGTGTTTGTATACAATGTTTACAAAAAACGTTTCACTTTTTTATTATATGTTTATAAACTTCTGCTTTTGAAATTTTGCGCTCCATAAACATCACCACCTAATAAGTTTTACTTCAAAAATTTTTTTGCCTCTTTGCTTTTAGTTAGGAAAAAAAAAAATTGTCTTTCACAATTTACCTATTTTCAAAACTCATTTTTGAATCTTCAAGCCACAACCCAAACCTTTTTTCGGTGTATTTCTGAAATATCGACATCGAAATGCATTCGCTCTCGAATTCAAATGCTTCAACTGCTACGAGTGACAATTATGCCGCAGTAAATAGTCTCCGTTTCCGTGAAGCTGGATGTGCGATATCTTTGCGTTTTGATTCTAGGCACACATAAAGCGGCATGTTATGCTTGAAATACTCTAGAAACTATCAGCAAATAGTAACATCCCTATAGGAACAAACTAACTTGTTTATAAAAATAACTAATTAAAAAACTAATTTAAAATAAACCAGTATATGAACTACTTTGAATTATATTAAGGTGGCAACTACTCTGATTTTGACATGTTTTAATTGCAAATTTTTATTAGAATACAAGTTTATATATATTTAACCATGTTATTTCATCAAATATTATTAACTTTAGGCCATCAGTAATAGTTTTCAATTGGTTATGTTAAAGTCATTAAAAAATAATTTAAATATAACTAATTTAACAAGTAGTTGAAAATATATGCAGACGAAAGTCAATTGACTTATTTAGCGGACATCACCATACAAAATAAGTTAGTTCGTTCTATGGAAAAAAGTCAGAATTTCAACTAGTTGTGGTTGACAAAAAACTACTTTATCAACCACTTTAAAATTAGTTGATTTTCCTACAGGGATATTTGCAAGGATGTGTGTGCGCGTGTGTGTTTCTATGTGTGTGAAATTTGCTGCAAAAATAGTTGCATCTGCTTCTGGCTACTTGTTTTTCATAACAATGAATGAAAGGAAAACTTGACGCAAATGCCGAAAACTGATATCAATCCATTACTGAGATTGTCAGTTGAAGCTTCAGACCGTTAACAATTTTGAGAAAATGTGTTCCGTTGTATGCACTGAACCAAACACGTACGTAAAATCAATCAATAAAAAGTTCTTTGTATTAATGAATAAATCATTTAAATTTGTCCAATGTATGCATTCATTGGTTCAATGTATTGCTATTAATGTACAATAGGAAGTAACAATCCAATATCATCAGATAAAGAGAAAAAGAGGAAGAGGAATTAATATTTAATCAAAAACTTTACTCTCTGAGCTTTGCCATTGTCTGCAGAGAGGTGACGGCCAAATAGAAAAATTAATTCAATTGAAAAAAACATTCTGTGTCAGGTGGGATTCGAGCCTGGGTTCTATCGCGCACAAGCCACACACCTCAATCAGTATGTCACGGTCGCAATACTTTGTTCCCAAACAATATTTTAATTATTTGTCAGAATTCTAAGCTGTTTTTCTAGTTAAACAAAAATATTTCCATAAACATATTTTTTTTTTTTTTTTTAAAATCGAATAATTTCGTATTCTTTTCGTATTCTTTACCCTTGCACCGAGTAACCGATATTATTTTATTACATTTTATACTTCTTATAAATTTTTAAATTTAACTTATCTTTAAGTTTTGTCGTATGAAATTTTGTTAAAGGATTACCTCCCGTATTGCTTCTTTTATTGAAGAATATCTAATAAGCAATTATGAAATAATTTTGAAAATCAAATCAAATTACTGACTCATGTGGTGGTGAGTTACTTTAGGAGGAAGACTTCTATGAAGATTTTTGAAGGGTAGGTTTTTCTGTATTATGATGTTCTGCGAAGGTATAGATAATAAAATGGGAGTTTTGCTTGTAGAAGTAATAAAAATTATATCGCCCAGAGTTTTCGAGACGTATTACATTATTAAATTTAAGGGGGGTTTTGACCCCTGTGCGAATATTAGGCAATTATGTTTCCTAAATTGGAAAAATCAAAATTTCTCTTAGTTTTAGAGTTAAAGGAAACTAACTACGGCCCCATAGTATAAAATGTGACCTTGAAAAAATCGGTTATTTCAGCTAACCCAGAAAAATCCCTTGGACGATATGTTCTATGGACCAATTGCTATCAGAAACCATGCGAGTGTTGCTCCTCAAATTGTCGCACGGAGTAATTATTCGAAAACCTGGGACAGTGGGGGTCTTGGTAATACCTGGCAATGGAGAAAGGGAAGGATTGCTTTTTGATTTTGAGCAACTGAACATTCAAAATGTAACCAATAAGTAAGAAATTAAAAATTTAACCAAATTTATTGTGAAAAGTTACCTAAATGCATAAATGTTCTTAATATCATTAGAATTTATCCGGTTTTCTTGTACCGTATTTCCTTTGAACTTTAACAATAGCGCACAATATATGATCGCTTATGCTGAGCAAAAGCTTCTTCTAATTCAGCTATCTATTTATCAAAAAGTTATCAAAACACAAAAATACCAAACATGACTAGTAGCAGTTGTCAAGATTCTGACAACGTTCTATGAACATGAAATATTTATGTATGAACTTAGTATATATGCGGAAAAAAGTAGTCTTGTTTCTACAAAATATAAGTTTTGATAACAGCGGGCTTTGCTTCATTCAACATTTTTTTAAGTTTTAATATCTGACATATTTCTTCTCTCCAGCGTGTATAAAAACAATGCAAAATTTGCACCTGTTCTCAAAATCTGATGCAATATTTTAAGCTTTAGAAGTACACGAGTTCCTTCTCAAATCCCTACCAGTGACGTCAGCACATTGTTGAATTATTATCCAGCCACTATACACAATATTTGCATAGCTATCTTTATCTCTAGTGCCACCAGCTTGTCTGCACCCGCACCAAGGCTACAACTTCAAGTTCTATTGTCAATATTTAGCCTAATTTATCATAATTCAAGTGCTTGACTGTCATTCTGTCAACAACATTTTTTTTTTATTTTTTAACATTGTTGCTTCAATTTTAGTTTTTTTTTTTATGAACGCTGCCGATAAGCAATGAACAAACACTATCGACCAATAATTTAGTGATAAGATATAAGCAAATATCGCCAAATTCCGTTAGATATCCTGTGCATGAGACACGGCTACGCTTTGTCTTTATATTGTCAGCAATTGTCAGAAATTATCAGCAGTTGCGGCAATTGTGATGAGCAAGTTGCTGCTGTTGCTGATAAAAAAAAAAAAACATTAAGTGCTATCATAAAGAATTTTTTCGATAAAATATAAAGTTAATGCCGCTTGAAGTTATTAGTACTGCTCGTGATAATCCTTGGATAAGACTCAAAATAAACACTCAGCAAAGAATGCGAAAAGAGTTTTTTCTGAATCTGGTTTTTCCAATAAATAAAGATGTTCTAACGGGTCTGATTAAAAAAAAAAAATACCTACAGGTAACTCTATCACTATAGCCAAAAAAATTATATTATATTATTTTTAATTATAAAATATCTATAGCAAGGTCCTAGTCCTTAATTTGTCTTGAAACGAATCAAACCGCATCATGTTTCAGTATTATATATTATTCAGGAGTACACTTTAGGAAGGTCATGTAATTAAATAGATAAATAACTAGCTAAAATACTCGGTTTTGCTAGTTAACTTATGAGTTATAATGCCCCGAATTACTTGAAAAATTATTGCAGATAATTTTTTCCGTTTGAACAGCAAAGCTATGAAAAACAATTTAAGAAGGTGTTAATGGGAAAATATATTTGGATACAAATATTCTTAATTATCAATAATGCTGTTTATCTATTTTTAACCGACTTCAAAAAGGAGGACGATCTCAAGTTCGTCGGTTTCTCTGTTCTTTTTTTTTTATTTTTATTTTTATTTTTATTTTTATTCTTTTGTTTTTTTTTAAATGTATGTACATCGATAACTCCTAAACCACATGCTTGATTGTCATAATTTTTGGTGACCAGATAGATACCATAAACACGGAGGTGCACGTAAAAAGTGGGCGGTATTCGAGAACTGGGCGTGGCAATACTAGATACTACTGTATCTCGAATATAATTGACACTAGGGTACTGCAATTTAGTGTAGGGGTAAGCGTTATTCGAAAAATGGGCGTGGCAATATTAAAAAACAGTGTATCTTGAATAATACTGATACTATGGTACTGCAATTTGGTATTGGGGTAGGCATTATTAGTACAAATTACGGTCAATGAAGTGGGCTGTATTCGCCTACTGGGCGTGGCAATATTAGAAAAACAGTGTATCTCGAATAATATTAATACTAGGGCACTGAAATTTATTGTAGTACAGGGGTAGGCGGAATTATTAAAAATGACGTTCAATAAAGTAGGCGTTATTTAACAAATGGGCGTAGAAATACTAGAAAACACTATTTCAGTTAATATTGACGCTAGGGTAATGAAATGAAGTACGAGGTAGTCACAATTATTACAAATAACGGTCAAGAAAGTGGGCGCTTATTCAACAAAGGGGCGTGGTAATATTAGAAAAACATTATCTCGAATAATATTGACACTAGGGTTATAAAATTCGTTACAGGAATGGGTATAATCATTTCAAAACACGTGGCATCTAATTTAAATTTGAGAATAACCAATTGATATTTGAAATAACCAACAAACTTTCAGAATTTAATAGAAAAAATTTTTTAAGAACAATTGTATTTATGAAGTCTCTTATAAAGAAGAAATGAAAACTTTTTTAAAAAAAAGCCCCAAGTGAAAAATAATTTTAAAAAACTTTTCCTTTTAATTTCTTTGTCCTATTCGATTATTTTTTTAAACATATTATTACATTGTAAAACTTATTATTATAAGTTTTTTCTAATTTGTTTTATTATCATAAATATATTAATTTTTTAATGTATACAAAAGCTTTGAAGTTGGCGCTTCTGTTGTTTATGTTATAAAAGTTGTTTTAAATAGGTTTAAAAGTTGTTTTAAAATTATTTTTTGCTTTGTAGTGATTTTTTTTTTCTTTTATTGATAAAAAATAAAAGCAATGTTAACATTAGAATTAAATTTGAATAAAACTTAAAATTTTGAAAACTGAATTCAAATATTTTGTTGTGACGTAAGGCACAATGTCACACTTCGTCACAAATGTTAGACCCCTCCCTTTCCCCACCCCTTCCCTTCTCATCCCTTCCCCTTGTTGTAATTTTTTAATTTTTGTAGGTCTGTGCTATAAAAAGAATAAGTAAAGCTCATTTTTTGTCTATTTTGTTACATTAAAAAACTAACTGCAAATCATCCATGACCTTATAATACATTCGCATTTATACATAGAATTCAACGGTGTATGATGTGGGCGTCGAGTCATGGCATAAAATATCATAAATTTCGATTAGATTACATCTCGAGTGTCTGGCTAGAAAAAAAAAACACCTTTATTGTTTGATTTCTGCCTGCTTACACAATCGAGCGATCGATTTTCGCTCGCATTTAAATTCTATCGACAAACTTTGTGAGTGTTACTCCGTTTGTGCCAACTCTCCTTTTTTTCGTAGTAATTTGGATTTTTTTCTGCACATTTTTTTGTTTTTTGTATTAACCATTTATACATCAGGCGTCTACATTGTTATCTGTGCGTTGCACAATCATGAAGTGTTGTAATTCTTTTTGTGTTGTATTGCGTTGTGTTGCCTATTTTTGGATTCCGATCTGGTGCGCCCAGCGTCAGCCAGCGACAATGTTGTCAAAGCTCAGCGGTATGATTTTCTATTCACTTGATATAGATTTTTTCTATTTTTGTTGTTGTTGCTGCACGTGCACTCTTTTTTTTCGTTGCATGCTCTAGGGCGCGCAAACAAGTTAAACAAAAGCTTTTCGCTGGGCTCAGTGCTTTTGTAGCTAAAACTCCGAACCAACCAGGTATTTCAAATGCTGTCACATAAATCAAAAGCCAGTTTGTTGAGGTAAAAATTTATTGTACATTTTTGCAAAATTTTTATGGGTTGCTTGAATATCTTTCAGTAGGTTTTATGATAAAAGCCTCCTTGGCTTAGTTTTGCAACTTTGCGTTACAAGTGGCAGAGTATTAGAGCTGGATTTAAGAGGATTTTCTTTTATATTAAGGAATTTCTCAAATTGCTTTAAAAATTATTTTTCAAATGTTTCTTCTATAAAGATTTTCAACTTCTTAAATAAACACTTGAAACAAGAAACTTTGACTACCATCGATTTTTGCAATATTTACACTAATATTTTTTTTTCTGTTTATTTTTAGATTTTTATTGTGAATGTTTGCATGTAGCATGATGCAATATTTGTTCGTATATCCTAAGGATACAATATAAATGAATAGATTTGCCGAAGCTTATCGTATAATGTTGCTTTGCTGGAATTATACATACATGCAACGATGTTTCATTTTTTATTTTTGTTAAATTTACGCAAATTTATGTATTTTTAGCAATGCAAACACATGGTTTTAAGATATATTTATTTATGAGCTGCTCTGGAATAATGAATTATATGGTTTAATGAAGCTTTACCTTATGAAAATGAAAATTATTATAATTTTTAGTGACAAAAATTTTCATGACGTTTCACTTTTGCCATTAAAGTTTTAATTTTTTAGTCAACAGCTTAAGTCAACCTAAGTGAAATCTTAAAATTTCACCTATCATTAATAACACGGTGTTACAGTGAAAAATAACTCAGCTCGAGACATAGTAGATGTAGTAGAACATAACTACCTCTACCATCTACTACAGAGGATGGTTGAACATAAGATAATCGCGTACTTAGTTTTTTGAATATACCCTCAAAATCGGGATTTGTGGTGAAAAAACCGATTTTAGGTATGTACATGTGTCAGAATGAACGCCAATGTTTAGTTATTAAGATTTATTTAAACGATATAAACAAAGGATTATTATTAAAAATGATTTATTTCAAAATACGCTATTGCGCTGCTGCACCACGTCTGCTTACATTGCTCTCTCAAAACCGACTGCCCATTTGGCTTCGCTTACAGCTCGGCCTCTCCTGACCTTCGTCCTTTAGGACGAGTCATCTGAAGAATCGAGCTCTAGTTCGCTGTCGCTGCCGTCTAAATTAGGTGCTGAAACACACCAAGGCTTCATGTGGTCACTTGCTATGACACCAGTGTAGCGTCGCCTAGTACGTAGTGCATCAGGCAGATCCTCCACGATGTATCTGTCAAAATCTAGCACTTTTGTAATCAAGTACGGACCTTTATACTTCGGTTCCAATTTATGAGTCTGTCCAGTTGCGCCAGGGACATGATCAATAACTACAAGCTGTCCCTCTTGATACTGATATGGTCGCCGATGTTTCTGGTCATACCTCATCTTCCATTTTGCTCGTTCTGCTTCGATATTTGACTTCGCTTCTTGCTTTATAATATCTCGTCCGTCCTGATCTATTGGCCCAGGATCATCATGTATAGCTTGAATCAAACGGTTTTCACTTACGTTGCGAAGATCGAAACTAAAGACAAGTTCGTTTGGACTAACTTTTGTAGTTGCGTTACTCTGCGAATTGATGGTCCCCTGAAGAGTAGGTAAATCGGTGTCCCATTCTTTGTCATTTCTGGTTGCACATTTTATTGATGCTAAGATTGTCCGGTTGACACGCTCAGCCTGTCCATTAGCTCGAGGTGTTCGAACTGCGTTTTTGATATGTTGAATGCCATACTGTCTGGTAAAATCTTCAAATTCTTTTGATGTATAAGCAGTTCCACGATCTGATGTTATTCTTAAAGGCTGACCAAAAATTGACATCATTCTCTTCAGCATATTTATAACTGGTGTTGTTTTGGTGTTTCTAACAGGTTCCAATAAAATGTATTTCGTAAAAGAACATACAAGTACTATAATGTGCTGACTTCCACGCTTACTTTTTGGAAATGGTCCGAGATGGTCCAAATGAATAGATCTGAATGGAATTGGATAGATTTCTGTTAAGTGCATTTGACTCTCTGCTTTGCCACCTTTCGTTTTATTGAAACAGCATTCAGGGCACGATGCAATGTATGATTTTACATACCGTCTCATTCGTTTGAACCAAAAATTCTTTGATATGCGCTGCAACGTCTTCTCCACTCCAAAATGACCTGCATCGTCATGACAAGATTTTGTTATACGCCATCTGACGGCCTGTGGAATAACAAGCATTCGTTCGCCTTCTATCTTTCGATATAATCGACCAGAATGTATCTCGTAGTCATTTTTGATTTGTACGGCATCTGGCGAATTTTGTTGTTTTAACTTTTCCACAATTTCTTTTAATTTCTCATCTTGCATTTGAATTGCGTAAATCCAGTCATTCGCTTGATCTGACGTCACCTGCAAAACACTATCAGCTATCGTTGATGGGCTACTTGGAGATAAAGTAGGTGCCCGACTCATACAATCGACGTGTTGCATTGCTCCTTGACGGTGTACACATTCAAAATCGTACTCCTGTAAACGTAACCACCATCTGGCGACACGTGGTAATAGTGATGATGAAGCTTTCGTGGTAACTATTGCATTGCAATCCGTTACGACGGTGAAATGTGTACCAACTAAATACATACGGAACCTCTCCAGTGCTTCCATAATTGCAAGTACCTCTAACTCGTGGCTCGCGTACCGTTTCTCCGCCTCGCTGCACTGCCGACTGTAAAATGATACTGGCTTAAAAGCATCATCACATTCTTGCATCAATATTCCTGCCAGACCATTACTGCTTGCATCAGTATGAACCTCATGACGTTTGTGTAAATCGTATATAACCAATACTGGCTTACACGAGATTGCTGACTTTAGCTCTTCGAATGCGTCAGCCTGTCGCTGCTTCCACTCAAATGGCATGTCCTTCTTCAATAATGTGGTTAATGGCTCTGCGATATGACTATAATTTTCCACAAACTTACGGAAGAATCCGGTTAGGCCTAAGAACTGGCGAACTTCGGTGACTGAAGTTGGTTGAGGAAACTTATCAATGCATTCAGTCTTGTCGGCTCCTGGATAAATACCTTGTTCATTTACGATATGGCCTAAAAACTTTACTTCAGATGCCAGAAACATACATTTTGAAGGACGTAACGTAAGACCAGCTCGTTTAACAGCTTGCAAAAACTCTTCCAATACCTTTCTGCCTTCGCCTGTAGTTGATGTTGCAATAATGACCTCATCGACATAACTTATAATTTGTTTTCTATATTTAAAAGTTGCAATCATCTTAACTACCATCTCCTGAAAGCACATTGGGGCGTTAACAAGACCGAACGGCATGACATTATGCTCAAACAGCCCTTCATGTGTAAGAAATGCCGTATAACCTTTGCTATCTTCTTCTAAAGGGATCTGGTAGTAACCAGCAGTCATGTCGAGCGTCGTAAAGAACCGTCCACCTGATAACTTTGACAATTGCTCCTCAACAACAGGCATTGGAAATTGTTTCTTTATCGTAACCGAGTTAAGAGCCCTGTAGTCAACGCACATGCGACTTTCTCCATTTGCTTTATTGACTAGTATTACCGAAGCGGCATGTGGCGAGGAACTTGGCCGAATAATTTCATGATCAAGCAAATTACTCAAAATCGATGCTAATTCCTCTTGTCGTGCTAGCGGAACTTGATACCTCTTGCCTACTATTGGTCTCTCTGAATTAACTTCAATCTTCATAGTGGTGGTTTTGCATCGCCCTATTGTGGATATGTCTTCTGCGAAACAATCTGAATATTCTTCCAGCAACATGAATATATCTTTGCGCTCTTCTTCTGCTAAGCTTTTGTTTACATTAAATTTCTTGTTGCTTTTCTGTTGCAACTGCAAAACCCCTGAGTCTATTATCATGCGTTTGTTTTCCCTACATAAAACATCTCTGCCCAATAGCATTGAATATTCGAGAACATTATCTGGCACAATATGAAGACGTGCATTTACACAATCGTTACTTAGCTGCAACTGCACTTCTATTACTTCAACTGATACTACCATGGATCCGCCAAAACCCTTAAAACGTTTGTACGATGAAATACGATTTAAAGTTGAAGGTGTTGCCGATTGCGTTATCAACGAATGGTCGCTACCTGTGTCAATCAACGCATCTAAAACTTTGCCTTCTAAGCTTATTTGTTGTACAATTGGAGGTACCACATTACTGTCAGTACAGCTTGTACTTATTTCTGCAACTGTGGATTTTGCACCGGATCGACAATCCTTTGTGTCGTGGCCAACTTTCAAACATTTTCCACAGCGCTGCTTTTTGGGAGGACGTGGACATTTTATGGCTATATGCCCATAGTCATTGCAATTGTAGCATTTTGGACCCAATTTTCCCTCTGACTTGCGCTCTGTTGCATGCAGCGGATCTGTATTTGTTGTTATCTGTCGTTGCACATTTGCAGACGGTAAAGTTGCTAAATTTTCTAACGAACGCCAGAGGTCATTGGTTGTGCGCAAATTCATAGCTAATAGAGTGCGTGTTAGATGTGTATCATTAAGGCCGTTGATGATGTAAGAGTTAATCGATGCATCATCTAAGAATCCACGTCTGGCAATGGTGAGCATATTGTAATAATATTCTGTCAGTGATTCGCCTCCCTTGCGTCGACGTTGATTCAATTCCCTGTGAATATCAGCAGCATTTACTATACTCGGAAAGTCTTTCAGGAGCATACTCACAAAAACAGCCCAGGATTGGAACACAGGCTGAGCATCCAACCAATCTTTTGCAATCCCTTTCATTTTGTGTTGCACTGCAAAGAGAAGCGTTTCTTCGTTCCAGGAGTACATGCGCTGAAGTTGCTCTACTTTAGCAACAAACTGTTGCGATGATACAGCCCTCTTCATAGGGTCGAAGTCGGGTAGAATGCCAATTATATCGTGCATATTAGGATGCGCTTGCGCTGATGGACGTGCACTTGCCTGCAACATTTCTCTTGAAGTTTGTTCAGCGTTGGAATCTTCCACTCTTAAGTTTGGCTGCACGTCCGTAGACTGCGTACTTGCCCGCATTTCATTTACTGACTTTGCCAAATTATACACTAGCTCCTTTAACTCATAAATTGACTTGTCCCACGTTTCTATTTCCTCCACTTCTTCTGCTTCAATTTCATCAGCACCCAACACATTAGTCAGCGCAGCAACCTTGTGAGCTTTATTTCCACTTGCCGACACCTTTTCCTTAGCAAGCAACATGTTCAGCTGCTTAACCGTCAAGCTATCCAGTTTTACTTTCATTTCTTATTAATTAATAATCTTTTCCTGCAATTTAACAACCTTTTACAGAAATTTCTTCTTCCTCGCTTGATTTTTTTCCTTTTTTTTTTTTTTTCCCTTCTTGACGTTTATCTTTTTTTTTTTTTTTTTTTTACAAGAAACGAGACTCGCTCGAGTCTGTTTGTTTCTCCTTTTTGTTCGTTGCTCGCCTTTGCTTATTTCTTGGCCGTTGTCACGTGCTTCGTAGAAAAACAAAATATGACTTCGTGTCTGCTTTTCTTTGCTGAGATCAAAATGCCTTATAAGACTGCTTCGTTGCGAGGCTCAAATTGTATGTATCTTATCGTTGGTTTTCTGCTTATTAAAATCGTTCATGCAAAGACATGATGAATTGCGACATTCGACAAAAACTTCTTTGTGTCGGTTCTGTTTTAAAGAGTAATAAAATATCCCACTTCTGAAACTGTCAGAATGAACGCCAATGTTTAGTTATTAAGATTTATTTAAACGATATAAACAAAGGATTATTATTAAAAATGATTTATTTCAAAATACGCTATTGCGCTGCTGCACCACGTCTGCTTACATTGCTCTCTCAAAACCGACTGCCCATTTGGCTTCGCTTACACATGTAAAGTTTGAAATTCCGGTATTTGTAGCTCGATTTTAAAAATTTAAGCGTTGATAAAAATAAAAAAACCGGCCTTTAAAACAGTGTATAGATTGTTTTTATACACAATGAATTGATAAAATTACACGTAAAATTTTTTGAAAATTTCTCGTTTTTTTTTTAATTTTTTTAACTTTAACAACGTTTTGTTGACAAATTTTCATTCGCAGCATCATTTATTTTGGCAAGATTCTAAAAGTCTGTTTAATTTTGCGTTGAACAAGTTATAATTTACTATAATCAGCTGAAAAACTATCGAATGTCAAGTCTGTTGACAAACTTAGCAAAAACTTCGTGGAACTGACTTGTGTTGAATTTTTGTTATCATCTATCCATTTTGTTTCGAATTTTTTTTTGATACCCAATGACGGTATTTTTGATGTCACGGGCTACGTAAATCATGTGGTAGATGTTCTTAAATCGAAAAAATAAGTATGGGTACGCGTGGAAATTATTTTACGTGGTTGCGTAGTGCAAATTAAATACATAAAAATCATGTGCGTTAATCGAAATATGTTTTGCTGCATACATATGTGCTTTACTTGTTGATAACCAGCATTGGTTGAAATTCACTACATACAGTGCAATAATGGAGGTGTATTATAAATCGTTTAATCTTTCATATACCGCTAGTCATTGGTTCAGAAATACCCAACCTGACGTATAGAACGCAATTTTTGCTTTAGAAAATTACTATGTTCCAAAGTTTTAAGACGCTACGCTGTTTAGTATTTGCTTGGCAGCCATCATAAGTGAATGCTATCAGTAAATTTGTAAGCATGGAAAAATTTGATCATCGTTATGTGATACAATACTTTCAATTGAAAGGTCTAAGTCCAATGAATATCAAAGCCGAGCTATATTCTACTCTGGTTCTAGTCTGCTCCTTCGTTTACAAGAGTCAAATATTGAATGGCAGAGTTTAAATGAGGACGAATGAGCTGTCAAGACGAACATCGCAGTGGCCGACCAAATGTAGTGGCCATGCCAGAAATGGTAAAGATAATCCTCAAAATGTTATTGGATAACCGTCGATTGAAAGTGCTTGAGCTAGCAGAAATGGTTGATATTTCGAAAAGTGCTCTATCCCGCATATTGACTGAAAATTTGGAAAATGCGTAAGATGGGTGCCGCGTTTCACGTAGAAAAAAGAGCGTGGAGTAGTTTAATTTCCTTATGCATTAATTTTCTGGGCAACAAGAAGAGTCAATATTTTTTAGATGTTCGAAGAAGATTGGCATCACAATGGATGACAAGTGCAGGAAGAGCAAGGAACCAGGCATGGCTGAAACCCTGGAACACCTACTATGCACATGCCCCGCTCTATTTAGATCGAGACTCAAATACTTAGGCTCTCCAACGTTTCTGTCACTACAACAAGTGTTACGGAAACAAATTCAGCACAAATCTTCACCGATTTTAACTAACTCCCCACAGGTTCCTTACACCCGGTACCACTAAGGACCAGAATTGGTCTATGTGAGCCTCCGCCAGGAGGCGGCCGGATTAACCTAACCTAACCTAACTTAGATGTTGCTAGTGAATTTATAAGTGCATACGAAGAAATAGGATGCAATATGTCAATCAAAATAAACTTTTAATACTTTTTACTTTTATACACCCAAAAAAAAAAGTTGTAACATTAAAGGAAATTGTTTTCCTATTTAAAAAAATCTTTTATTTTTGACTCCATCAAGATAATTTGTTAATGTTACAAGCTAGGTGTTGTTAAATACAAAATTTTTATACAAGAAAATTCAATCTTGACATCTTTAAAATGTGTCTTGCCTTCTTTAAAATGTCGTATCTTTCAAATTACAAGATCATCAGGTTAAATGCAAACTGTTGAATTTAGAAATCAACAAGAATGTTGTTAATATAAAAAGACAATCTTGTCACTTTAAAGTGTCGTATCCTTAAAATAACAAGATCATCAGGTCAAATGAAAATTGCTGATGTTAATATGAAGATAGCACCTCTTCACATTTGAAAATATCAATGTTGATGTAAAAATTATTGTTTTTTATGTATACTTACCAGAGTACTGCAAAGCTCACTATTTTGTTGCATTACTCATTCATTCAAATTTTGCTCTACTCAGCTCACTCAACAGCTCTAAGCGTTGAATGAATATGAACGACGCTGGCAAACACTTCATTTGTGTGAGGGTGAGTTTGCTCATCAAAAATGTTTCGCTCACATATTTGAGCAAACGAAATTAAGCGTTGAATAAAGTGAGCATGATGCTGCCGTTTGCTTTTTTCGGGTGGCTGATCGCATTCACATGTCTATGTAATCACTGTTGGTCACTGATTTCAAATCAGTAGTCAGAATTTAAAAGTTGAAATTTTAAAAAAAAAAAGTATTACACAAAAATATGTTATCTTGCCGCTTCTTTTTAACGAGAATTAAGTAATTGGAAGTCGCTGATTTCAAATATGAAATCAGATTTTCAATATTCAAAATGGGTTGCGGATAGGGTTGCCACCTAATTTTTTTTGCGAACCCGAGGCTGAAGAAAATACTAGGTAACAGTAGGTCGCTCATACCAAATCAGTTAAAATTTGAATTTGCCTTTCGACACTGGAGCAAACACTACTCAAAAATTAGTCGCTGATTCCAAATCAGTTGTCAAAATTTGAAAAATCTTAAATTTCGTTATATTAGGGTTGCCACCTAAAGTATGTTATTTCGCAATTTTTTTACATCACCACTTAGTAATAGGGAGAGACCAGAGCCGATTGAACTGCTACCGGTAATTGAAAAATTTTTACCGGTGCTGACTTTTTATTAAAAAAAAATTTTAAGAAAAAAAAGGATTTCCTACATTAGTAAGTATTTAATAAAAGAGTCTCTGATTTCGTATCTGAAGTAAAATTTGCAACATTATCCACAACTTTGGATTTCAAAATTCTAATGCCAGATTCGAAACCACTTTTGTAAATTAAAAATTATTTTTTCATAAAATTATAAGATGTTTAAAGAATTTGTTCTAAGGAAACATACATACATCAACCCAACAGGAAATTAAAATAATGATTACGTGCAGCGTTGCCAGTATTTATCCCACTTTAGGATTCTTTTTATACCACATTTGAAGTTTTTTGCAATTATCTTGAAAAGTACCGATCCAAGAGTCTTCTAGATAAAACTGGCAACAATGTTGCCAGCTTTTATGAAATTTTCCGCCCGATCGATTGAGTTATGTCCCGATTTTGCCAAAAATGTGGTTCTTCTGTAATCACGTTTTTAAAAAGAGTCAAAAATCCCACCAACACACATAAAATCTGATTGTGTGGGATTTTTGACTAATTTTAAAAACGTGATTACAGGAGAATGAGAATTTTGGCAAAATCGAGACATAGCTCATTCGATCGGGCGGAAATTTTTATAAAGGCTGGCAACAAAAAAGGCTTGCAAAAAACTTCAAATGTGGTATAAAAACAATCCTAAAGTGGGATAAATACTGGCTTTTTTACTCTTTTACTCAATTTTTGAGGCCTACGGCGAGAATTTTTGGGAATTGAAAGAAATAAATTCTATGGAATTCTGTGAGCAGGCATTGCAAACCCAGTCAGAAATTTTATTTGATTTCACTGTTACGGATAATTTGGTTGCTGCGAAACTTTATGAAATTCTGTTAGCAGGCTTGCAAACTCAATCAGAAATTTTTTTCAGTGTCAATGCCACTAATAATAAAAAAGATGCTGAGAAGCGTTATCACCATTTGAAATAAGCAACTTCCTATAACTATTTTAAAAAGTTGCAAATGTTTTTTTTTTCAAATTCGGACAACGAATTTGGAATAAGCGACCTTTTTTAATGATAATGTAATGACTTCCTATAATTAAATGCTAATGTAAAAAAAGCAAAATAACATTTTTTTAGGTGGCAAACCTAATTTTAAAAAAAATTTGAATTTTAAAATTCTGACAGTGGATTTGGGATCAGAAACCTATTTTTAGCTATTGATTTCCACAAAAACAAAATTAAATTCAAGTGGCAACCCTATCCACCATCTTGAATTTTAAAATGCTAATACAAGATTCAAAATCAACGGCCCCCATGCACAAAATGTGTAAAAAAATTTGTAGGGCCCACCCTAGTGGCAAACAAAATTGTTTTTAAATTCTGACTTAACATGCAAAAACTCATACCCGTTGATTGTTGCTTTCCGCGTTTCATTCTTGCTCAAAGTATTCGTTGCTGAGCCGAACGAGCAAACACCCGAAATGAAGATGACGAAGATGAATTGAATAAACTCACAGAGGCAACCCGAAGCAAATGGTTTGATTGAATTTAGCTCAACAGCGAATATGTGTATCTGAGCAAAAGTGAGCGGTTGAACGCAAAGGCATGTTTTTTAGGGTGTTGATTGCGTTTGAACGTTTTCCAAATGAGCTTTGCAGTACTCTGATACTTACACATGGTGACTGAAAAGACACTTGTGGTTAAGAAAACAAAGGAATGGTTTCGATTTAAAAACAATTTTCTTTATAATAAAGAAGTTATATATTTATATCAAACAGATTTCTTTAAAAAATTTCGTGTTATTAATGGCCTTACTTTGCAAAACGCATACTATCTCCTTATTGGGGGGTTTTTGTTTAATTTCATAAGAAAATTTCAGTGAGATAAAGAGCTTTTTTTACTTCATATCAGCACGGAATTGTGTGGGAAAAAAATCCAACTGAGGCGATTGCGTGCGTTTTACAAAATAAAGCCATTAATGGGACCAGTTATAAGGCAAGTAATAATTAAAAGCAAGTACAATGGTTTTATTTAGTGACTTCAGTAACAATTATGTTTGTTGAGGTATAAATAATTTTTCTTTAATAACACTGCGACAACCAAAATGTATCGGAGAAACAGCTGCTTGTTTCAAGTAGAGAAATACTTCCAGAACACGGCCTTATACTCGGTCCTTATATGCGCAAGTCATGCATCTCTTTTGCCCCAATGCGTTTTTAAGCTAATTTTACCACAGCTTACATTTTTATACTTCCAATTTATTGAATTAATTGAATAATACTCACGATTTTGCACATTTTTCAAACTTTTCACAAAACAAATAATTTCTTCAATATTTGACAGCGTTCTTAAACGTCTTTATGCAAAGCATCAGTGTGTTTTTTTATGTCGGCAACTAGATTGTTCTTTTTAACCCTCTAATGCCACATTTTTTGTTTGAACTCTAAAAGCCAGACAAGACTAATTTGTTGAAGAGAAAAACGAATCTGAGTTTCGTTTTTCGTTTTAATACTTTGTTCGTTTGTTACAGGTGGAAATGTCGACTCCGCCTAAAAGCGGTCTTGGGCATAGACGCAAAAAATAAGCAGAGAAGTGTGATTTAGATTCTTAGTAGTAAAAGAGGTATATATGAAGTAAACAATTTCCTACTCACCAGTATTTTTTTCACTTCGATATCACTTCAACTAATGTGTTTTTTTATTGACTGAAAATCAAGTTTTTTTGAAAATTAATTAAATTCATTAATATATGAGGAAATAAAATTTCAAATTGAAATAATTGTCAAACGAAGCATGCCAGCGCCAAGCGGTAAAAACTGGATTGTGACTTGGATATTCGTCTATACTCTAAAGAAAACAATTTGAAAATTTTTCCACAGATTACGGTTTTATATCGATTGGCGTAAGACCCGCCGAGAGGTTGGCCTGGGCATTAGAGGGTTAAGCATGCTTTAGTTGCGCATTTTTAGTGAATCTACTATAAGCATAAGCATTAGTGATGATAAGCATTAGTGTTTTTTTTTCTAGCACCAATTAGAAAAACGTTTAAGAACGCAGCCTTTCTTTTAAATTTGTTAATATTTTATTTTATAACTCACACAATTATTTCACAAACACCTTGTTGGCCTAACAGCTTCAAACACACTGTAGTTGTGAGCGAAAAAATCGGCGCAATAAGGAGAAAGAGCTTGCATTGTCGAATAAAGAAAACCCGTTCGTATTAAAGACAGTGTTGTTAATAGTAAAACAAAATATAAATATTTTTTTGACAAAAGAGAGAAAAATTACAATAAAAACAGGAGTAATACCAAGGTTGATTTATAAGGTTGTCGCAAGGGAGAGAGCGAGTGCCCATAATTGTCAAATCGAAGTTGACAGCTCATAGAAAATCTGCAAGTGCTCTCTATTATCATCCGTTTTTCTTTCGTAGTCATTCGCAAAATTGGCTGGTTTTGACAATTATGGGTACTGAGAAGAGTGTGCGATCAGCCCTGCGACAACCTTATAAATCAACCTTGAGTAATACAATGATTGACAACGAATTTTTTAATTGAAAGATGCTCTCTTTATTATTACAAAATAAGTATGCAATGAATTTAACGAGAAGCATCTCTTTACAATAACATGCATGTTGTAACTCGGAAAAATGGCAAATCTTTATATTAAAGACATTTTTTGTTTTTTATTAACAAGAGTAACAAGGTAATATTAACGAAAATTTTTTGAAGCAATTTAACAATGCTACTCTTTTTTTAATAATACAACAGTATTTTTTTTGGGTGTAGGTAGCGCTTGCAACCGTAAGCCGGTTTTGGCCTGTTGTAAGAATTTTCGCCCGCCATTTCTATTTTGCGCGTGAATTTTGTTTGTCGAGAGACGGCTCTGCCTCTCAATTGCCTACTGAGCAATTGAAGTAACATCTGTTGGCAAGAGTTATCCTTCGTTTTATCTCTCTACTGATATCGTTGGTGGAGTTTATGCTGGAACCGAAGTAGACGAAGTCCTTTTGTCCTACTCCCAAAAAAACTTTTTCGTATAGCCTTCAACAGCCTTGGGCAGTTTAGTGATAAACAAGTAGAAAGGTTCCACCAGGAGACGGTTCAATAAACATGTTTTCCGACTATTGCTAGTTACTAAAATGTTAAGGGGTTACATGACATTGGCAGTTTTTTAAAATCGAAACTGTATTGTATTTTAGTAAATATTCTTAAGATTCAAAGACAAAAAAGTTCATGGAAAAATTCCTACGGGTTCAAAAGTTACAGCCGGATTAGTGAGAGCGCATTTTTAATTTTTCTCCTACCTACGTACGGCAGCTGGTATATACTTGTTTTACTTGCTACCTGACTTTTGGTGGTTGTTATTTCGTACCTACTTGAAGGGTGAAGCCCGAATTGCTAAACGATTGCAAAAAACTATAAGAAACAGCACACAAGATAACGAAGGCATACAGTACGAAGCAGGCATGGCAGATTGAATGTAACCTTTTTTCTTTGTTCACAAAATTTTGAAATCGTTTATCTCGAAACCATGTTTTTCGTACTGGTTGCGGCACTACCGGGTTCATTTTTTGACGATTTTTTTATTTTTTTAAACTTATCGTATGACACGAGCTTTTTTATAAAAATTTTTTTTCGATTTTTTATGAATTTTTAAAGTCAATATTTTTTTCGAAAAAACACACTTTCAAATTTGGAACATCACCAAAAAATGAAAAAAAATTTTTAAAAAAATGCTCGTGTCATACGATAACCAATTTCGTTAAGATTTTAAAAAGTCATTTTTTTTCCAGATCGGACAATTTTTGCAACTCCCAGCGCTGCAACCACGAGGCCCCTTTTTTTTCTCTGCCGCCAGTTTGGAGCTCTATAAAACCATGTTGGATTGAAAAATATATTTTTTTAAATTTGAATTGTTATTTGTTCAATTCTCTACAATAATAAAAAAAAATTTGGAAAAATGTTTCTTTTTGACTGAGTTATGAATTTTTAAAAAAAGGTCTGTTTTCTCTGCCGCGAATGTCATGTCCCGCCTTAAGCCGATGTTAAGATATATAAGTGAAAAAAGTAAAATAAACATTTTTAGAAAAATTACGTTTTAATACGATTACTAAAAATTCAATAGTGCCTTTCTATCTATTTCAGCAGATTGAATTAAATAATAACTTGTTGAATGCAAAATTAAGCAGACTCTTAGAATTCTGCCAAAAATAATGGAGCTACAAAACAAAATTTGTTAGCAAAACATTGATAAAGTTAAAAAATTAAAAAAAAAAAAAACAGAAAATTTTCAAATGATTTAACCTGTACCTTTGTTAATTCACTCGATAGAAAAATGATCTCTTAACTGTTTTAAATGTCTATTTTTTCTTCTTTTCTAAACGTTTACTTTTTCTTCTTTTCTCAATGTTAAATTTTTTTTTAAATTGAGCTAGCTATAACGGAGTTAGATAACAAACTATACATGTACCAACTTAAATCAGTTTTTTGACCACAAATCCCGATTGTGAGGGTATATTAAAAAAACCAACAAGGAAAGGTCGCCAGGTGTCACTCGCCAATTTGAATGATTTCCGGATATGTGATAGAGAACAAAAATCTAAGGTTGACACGTATTTTTTATACGTGCTCAATCGATAGTTTAGGGTTTCAAAATGGCGTCTTAACATCAATGGAAATTTCGTTTTTTCGCCATAAGTTAGCTATTTTCTATAGAAAAATACACATATTTGGTAGCAAACGAAAGAAAAATATTTTATAAAATATTTTTATATTTTACAATAAACCTTTTCCTTACACTTTACATCAAAGCTACTGTAACCAACCTTATTTTCTGTATTTCAGTTGCTTAAAAAAAGTATCATAAAAGTGAAAACAATGCAAAAATATTTGTTTCTCCTAAAATTTTTAAAATAAGCCAGGCGATTCTAATAAAAATGCGCAAGGGAAGTACATATATAGAATTTAATAATTAACAGAAAATGACTTTTGTGAATACAGATCCACATGATATGAAAATATATTTTTAGTAACAACTTTTAATTGGAAAGAAATATTGGGTTTGTTTTTAAATTAATTATTTTTTTAGCTAGACTATTTAAAAAAAAAATATAAAGGGAATATTTTTAACCCTTGTTTTTTAATGACAGAAACAGTTAATTAATTTTTGTGTAAAACTGAAACAATTTTTGCTAGTAAATAATATGCCACGTGAAAGAGAATTTAAAATGCAATTTTTGATTTGAATTTCTTTTACAACAAAAACAACTTTCACGTAACTTTTTGAGAAACATTAATTATTTTAAATCATTTTTGAAAAAAAGATTAAAAATATAAATGAACAGCAAATGGTATTCTTGTAATAATTTTTATAAAGTAATTTTATTTAACTTTTTGACAAAAAAGGGTTGAACGATATATATTTAAAACCAGCGGAGATATTTGCATCGAAATTCATATCTTTAAATTTCGGATGATTTTATCCATTCTACGGGCAAACAAGTAAAATATCAACATTTCGGATCAAATATCTACACATACGGAAAGTTCGAGAAAAAATAAAATGTTTGATACCGATAATGTTGTCTTTATCTATAACAAAATATTTTATATTTAAGGAAATTAGTGCATTTTTTAATAAAGAAATTTTAATATACGGAAGTAAAAGTTAAATAAGAAAACCAAAGAAAGGTAACTTTTAAAATTACCTCTTTTAAAATTTGGGTACATGCTCTTCTTTATCAATGTAAACGACTACTTCCAGTTACGCCCATTTCGTACATGATAAGAAAAAACTGTCGTAATGTACTAGTGCGCCAAATTTCATCATCGTTACATTAATGTATACCGAAATGTAGTCCTCTTCATAGACGGAATTTTTTTAAATGCTCCTCTATCAGAAAAGGGTATGGGATACAAAGTATATATAACGGTAAGTTATATTTTAAAAGATTTGTGTTGGGATGACCTTTCCAACAGACCTTAATTTATCGAAATCGGTCGATTCTATTATATGGGTATTTTTGTTTGAAATCTATACAGGTTTATAACGCTCACCTTTCAACTTTTTTAAAATTGCCCACTATATCGGTTTTAAAGAGGTTAACTCTATTTTTCCACCTTCCAACTAACTAACATCTGTCTTCCGAATCAACGCAATTAAATGGGGCATCCCCTAAGCGTTTGTTAAGATAAAAAATCACGTACAAATTATAAAAAATTCAATTGAATATATTTTTATCACTATTTAAAAAATATACCTAAATCGATGGTATTTGCGAAACTGTACTTTAAACTACTTTTTTGCAAGTTTCAAAAGGAAAAGTGTTATTAAAGAAATAAAACCTTTAACTTTAATGCTTGCATGCACAGTTGTATGTTCCAAACTGTTCATCCGCACGATTTGTAGAGGTTGTCAAAAACTAAGAAATAATTTTGATATTATCTTGAGATGATTACAACATGTGTTATTTTCGTCGATGTGAACAAAAAAACAAAACAAAAAAAAGAAAACGAATGGAATTTCGCTTGCAAGTGGGCCTCCATGAGACATCATTGTGCTATTTTCTTTTTCCTTAAGAGTTTTTTTATGGAAAATACATATACACATTATATCGATAATATATCACAGTCAGCCAATATTAAATTCTAATTTCCTGCTTTTTCTTGTTGCAGAAGTTGGCCAAATTAAGTGCGAGAAAAACTATGAAATCTGTGAGGGATGTGGTCAGAAAATTCACGATCGTTATCTGATGAAAGTTGGCGAATCAAATTGGCATGAACAGTGTTTGGCGTGTTGTTATTGTGGAACCCAACTGAATCACACCTGCTATGTAAGGAACTCAAAGCTCTATTGCAAAATGGATTATGAGAGGTAAGCAAGCGCTAAACTTTAAAGTATGCAATGATTATGTAAAGTATTTTAAGTGGTAAGTTAGTAAAACAAAAAAATAAATGCAAAGTAGTTATTCCAAAATTTTAATATTGGGATTATATCTTAATGTATAATGCTTAGAGTCACGTAAAAACAAAACCACAACCCTCGGTTGCAATTTCTCTATGTACTCTATGAATGGGATTGCTTTTAGAATTTTCTTCTAGATGCATTCTTACTTACTTCGCTGTGTTAGATTGAAGAAAATGACAACGCGGCATGAAGTAAAGTGTTAGGTTGGACGAATGCAAGATATGGGTTGTTCACCGAGTGATGTTGTATATACAAACAAAGCTTGCGATTGTATGGAATATTTTTGTAAACACCCTATCAGTGCACAGGTAACAATATCACCTAAATAAGGAATTTATGTTAGGAACAGAAATTTAAACTTGAATAATCCTTGAAACAAGTTTTATAACAAGGTCTTTACAAGAAGATTAGTCGTATTGTATATGTTTTATATTCGTCGATTTTTTAAATTTGGGTAGAAAATTCAAGATCATATTTGGAGCTACTGAAGTGGATGAAAATAGTTCATCTTCTCTCAACTCTTTTGGGCATTGTCGCAATGTTGGTTGCTTAAGCCTTCTGTACAGGGACAACCATGGGAAGTGTGTGAGGCAGATACATGGCCTGACGCCACCAGCTCCTGCGTTTTTCAGGTCCACTCGGAATGCTCCCATAGGCCGTAAATTATAAAATTGACTCTTTGTCCAATAAAACGTCGCATTACCTAAATATTTCATTCATTCTTCGGTCATATAAATATAATCACATGAATAAAGTTAAACATAAGGTATTTATTCAAAGCTTATTCACGAACTCGGCAACTGTAAAATAAATCAATATATTTATTTTTAGGAATTTTTCTGCAAGCATATTTATTTCATTCTAGAATAGAAATTTTGTACTTTTAAAAAATTTTTATTTATTTACCATGGTCACCAAGCGTTGTCCTAATGGAACACAATTCCTCTCCTATTGGAAAAAGCTGACCGTTTTTGGGCAATTTCTTCCTTCAGACGGTCCAATTGTTGACTCTGCAGATCCAAATTAAAAGTTTGGCCGAGGTGCTCTCCTACCTCATAGTAGATGATTTCGAGGCAATCTCACCAAACACACAGCAAAACCTTCCTGACCGTTAATCCTGGCTTGGCCACCGTTTGTGCCGGCTTACCGTGATTCGATCAAAATAGTTATGGTGGCTTATAGGTAACTAAAAAACAAAATGGCCTTGAAAGGACTTTGACCGAGCTTCTTATGATAAATTGTTACATGTTTTACGCCTACTCCGAACGGCTTATGTTCTCAAGAAACTTTTCATGGCAGTTTTTACTCTCTGAGGTTTGCCATTGTCTGCAGAGTGGTGACAGTCGAACAGAAAAATTAATTCAATTGAAAACACTTTCTGTGTCAGGTGTGAGTTGAACTAGGGTTCTCTGGCGTATGGGCCACGCACTCTACCCACTGCGACTAGGTCAGACAATTAAGTTAAAAATGTGATGCATGGTGATTTTTAATGTAATCAAATTGGTCTTAAAGAAGTACTTATCTGAGCTTAGTTCATTCTTAATTTTAAATAAATTTATTTATCATAGCCAAGATTTTTTTAAATTAACCTTATGTTTTTCCAGAATATTCGCCATAAAGTGTACCGCTTGTTGTCATCCCATATTGCCGCATGAGATGGTGATGCGTCCTAATGCCGCATATATCTTTCATCTGCCCTGCTTCAGCTGTTTTGTCTGCCGCCTGCCGCTGCAGAAGGGTGAACAATTCTTGCTGCGCGATGGTCAGCTGCTATGCTTTCGACATGATCTGGAGAAGGAGCTGTATTTGGCTGCCGCTGCGGTGCATCATTGCGGCTTGGTTGGACTTGGAGACGAGGATGATTTGATGCGGCCACGTGACGGACGTCGTGGTCCGAAACGACCACGCACCATACTCACCTCGCAGCAACGCAAACAGTTCAAAGCCTCGTTCGATCAGTCGCCGAAACCCTGTCGCAAGGTGCGTGAAGCTTTGGCCAAGGATACGGGTCTCTCGGTGCGCGTTGTACAAGTTTGGTTTCAAAATCAACGTGCTAAGATGAAGAAAATACAGCGTAAGGCTAAGAATAGTGGCAGTTCGGCTGGCAATGGTGACGATAAGGATAAAGACAAGGATGAGAAATGTGTCAAACAGGAGTCTGGATCGGGCAGTGAAAATGGCTATTTGGGCTTGGACAGTGCGTTTGCAAGTCAGCCGTTGAATCCAAATCTGCCGTTTTCACCAGATGGTAAGTTTGACATTTTGACATCAAGTGATATCATGTTGCTTACTCTGGTTTCTTTTTTTTTTTTAGATTATCCCGCTAACTCCAACGACAGTTTTTGCAGCTCAGATCTATCGTTAGATGGCAGCAATTTTGATCAACTGGATGATGACACCGATTCACTGTCGCTCAACAACTTGGATCTGCAGTCAACGTGTTCCTCAGGTAATCAACATTCGCATGGTTCCAGCGCACACGACATACTCGCAAATCTAAATGCGAATCTAAACTCAAATCTCTTGAATCCCATCAATAAATTATATCAGATGCAGAACTCTTACTTTAACTCGGAGCAATGAATTATGTAGAGAGTAGAAAGAGCCCCATCAACAGCGGCTTTGTTGTAAAAATTGTAGTGCCCTAAATTATGTCAACAACAAACATTCAATGTATTGATTACAGTATTGACAACAATTCAAGAAAACGAATTTATTAGCTTAATCTTAACGTTTAATATGTAAAAAGCATTTAAGCTAACTTTGTTTAGTTTCTGTTATTCGTAAAACTAAACTGTTGATCCTTGGAAATATCCATAGTATAGGCACGTGACAAATATAATTTTTAAAGCAATCATCTAATGAATACCAGTTAAGAAATATAGTCACAATACTATTAGTTCTTTGTAACTATTGTACAGTTATAGCGTAGCAATGAAATGTGATTTAATGTTTAAAATATTGTTTTGTTTTTTATGTTTTTTTTTTTTTTAATTTATATATCTATTATATTTGTTGTGTAAAATTGTAAATAAGTACAACTTAAGTTTTATAATATTTAATACTTAAAAAAACTGTTTTAAAATAATAAATAATATATAAATTATTTATACTTATCTAGTAGAAGTTTAAAATAAAACAGAAAATATAATAAGTGATTAACAAAAGAGCACGTTTTTTTATCTAGTTGTTAAAAGCTGTTACGAGTATTCAGTTGAAAATGAAATTTACCTTTAGAGACAAGATAAATAGTCAAAAATACACAATACTATACAAAAACTACTAAGAACTGGAGCTACGGCAGGGTAGCGATGTTAAAACACCCCCCGCGGCCGTATTGAAGTATATTCGAAGTAGGCTTGTGCTTAATCATTCCGGAGCCGGAATGAACATAGAATGATTCTTTCGTATAGCGAAACTAGTTCCCGGAAACATTTCCGCGGAGCCATTTAGTTTCTTTGATCTGTAAAAGGGAAAATTGTGTTTGTGTACTAAATTTATAATATAATCCGCTAAGGATATGATAATATAACGAACCTCATATGCTGATAATATAACTGTTTGAACATATTAAAAATAGATCGAAGGAATGATTGGAACCATGTCCGACTGTGAACATGACTCAGTGAACTTTACATGTTTGGAGCGACTCATCTCTAATTCGAAGCCTTTAGCCACGAAAAAATATAACACTTTTAAACTTTCCTCAACCTTACTTTTATATATTGACTCATGATGAAGATCTGAAGCAATTAGTAATACAAATTCTTGAATCATATCGAAAAAAATGTCGATCGCTTTCCATATCAGCTCTATCATAATAAATAAATTCTCCTAACTTTTTCATATTTCAACCAATTTTGTTCAGAATTGCTTTTGGAAAAGGTAATTTAATTTATATAAAAACATAGTGCTAAATAAGTGGGAAAAATTAATTTAACATTGTTTAACTTCGTTTTCACATTTTTTGACGTCCAATTGGCTCCGCCAAATATAATACGATCGTCACCAAATTCCATATTGGAAACTTCCAAGCCAAATGGAAACTTTTAATGAACGAGACAGATCGATTGCAATATATGTTTTCAAAGAACCGGTCAAGTACACGGATTAAAAAAACCAAGATTGGCTAGTTTGAGTTTTGGGTAGAGGAAATAGTCACATAGATATAAATTTTTTTAGTACGGAACATAAAGACCTTCATCGCTTCAAACAACTCAAACGCAGGTGTATAGTATAGGCGAACATAATCATTAATTTTTTCTATAAATTCAAATGTTTATGCAAGATTAAAAAAGCTTAAAACAAAATTCAATATGAGCCTTATTGTTGTTTTTTGACGAACTGAAAAGTTTGCGGTTTGACGCTTGATTCGATTGTCGATTTTAAAAGCGTAAAAACAAAATTTTATTGAAAAAGATATTATGAGGTGTATTTTCCTTTTGTATTTTTTAATTTTGATCCTAAATCCGATGTTAAAAATGGGCACTCTGCAGATTTTTTTCCTTAAAAGTTCTTAAATTCTTAAAAAAAAAAACACTATACAACTGGTTGTGTATGAGTTACATTTAATTAAAAATACATGGCGTCGCACAGTGTTCTTGTAACGCCTCCATACAACGGATGGACAAAAATAGAAGGAGTTCCCGTAGAATAATGAAATTACAAATACAATAATGTTATTATTACGTACCTGTTATTACACACATTTTTAATACAATTTTAACTCAATCCGTGTTTCTCAAAAAAATGGAAATTGGCCAAAATATTTCCAATCCCTACATCGGGCGATGAATTTCGCCCTATTGCTATATTACCAAAGAAAAGGTAAGGTAAAGAAAAACCTTGTTTATAAGCAAATGAGCTCATATTTTACTATTAATCGACTACTTACGGACAGACAGTCTGGACTCAGACCAAAACGTAGCTGTACAACTGCAGTTACAGATGTTTCTGAAACTAGTTGCCAAAATATTGAACCGAACAAACCTACTTTCCTGGTTCTCTTAGATTGCTCAAAAGCTTTCAACTCTATAAATCATCTAATATTCTGCCATGAACTCAAAAATAGGTATGGATTTTCTCAACCAGCGATAAAATTTATTTGGTCATATCTGTGCGATCGTTTTCAGTGTGTTTGTTCTGGTGATTCGTCCTCTGACTTAGTTCGAGTTTAAAAAGGTGTTCCTCAGGGGTCGGTTTTGGGACCCTTTCCGTTTTCTATTTATGTAAATGATTTTCCGTCTATCCTAAACCAATGTTCCACGCATATGTACGCTGATGATATTCAGCTTTATGTATCGTGTGATAAAACTGACCTTGGTAGTGGTGTGAACATCCTAAATCAAGAACTCCAGCGGATTGGGAACTGGGCCGCAGAAAATGAGCTTGAAATTAATCGAAGAAAATCGAAGTGCTTAGTAATCTTTAAAAAACCTATTAATTATAATAGTCTTCCTACTATTGTAATTAACAATTCGATTATTGAATATGTGTGCAAGGTTAGGAACTTAGGTTTTATTTTTAATAATACATTATCATGAAACGATCACATCACTTGTGTCTTATGTTGCGCTGTTTATGGCCTACCAAATACTTTACGCCTTTAAAAATCAGACTACTTATAGCAAAAACGTATTTAATACCTATTCTTTTTTACGGCTGTGAAGTATTTGCAAACGCTTTATGCGTTTATAAGCAAAAATTAAAAGTTGCATACAATAATATCGCTAGATATGTATACAATCTGAGTAGGTACGATCATGTTTTAGAATATGCATACCAAATAAATAACACTACCTTTGAAAACCTAGTCAAAATAAAAGTCCTTCAGTTTATTCACTGGAATTCTTTAGATTGTAGCACACAACAAATTAGCAACGCAATAAAATTTAAAAAGAAATTATTACCGTCATTGTTGTCCATTACTAAAGTTTATAGTTAAGTCCTTTTTATAGTATTGAGTTAAAACTTTATTCCTATTTTTTTTTTTAACTATTTTCTTTTATATTTTCATAAATATTAATTTTTTGTACTTTTCCCTAGTTTTATAAAATATAAATAATATAATTTTTGTTTTTTTAGTTTTAAGTCTTATCCGTATCTATATTATGCATTGCCACATACCTTTTTGATGATTAGTGTTAGTTAAGAGATTTTATATCTTGTATCACTGAGAACTGCCAATAAATAAATAATAATAATAATAATAATGAAATTTGGCAGGAGTAACTTGAAATGTTGGTTAAAATTGAAAAAACAACACGCCTACCTTCCATATAACCATAAAGATTAATCTGGAATATTCCCCAAAATAATGTTGCCATATTAACAAAATTTAGCAGCCATAGCTGCTTTATAGCAAAAAAAAAATTGGTTGAAACCAAATCAACCCACAAACACGCTCACCACCCATATAACTAAAATCGCTAATATGGTATATTCCCCAAAAAATTATCTCAGATCAATAAAATTTTGTTCGAATTATTACTTTATAGTAAGAAATAGTACGTGTAAAAATAAACCAAATCGACCAACTAGCACGCCTACCTCCCATATAACCATTTAATGTGGTATATTTCCTAGATTTATAGATCCATAAAATTTGGTATGCATAAATATTTTATAGCAACATCACCATTACCTTGACTCATCATAGCCAAAACATACTCCAGAAAATTGCCTATAACTTCTTAATTTTTTAGCTGCCCCAGCCAATCTTGTTAACAAAGCTGCCACTAAAATCATATTAAAATTTAAAATATTTTAAAAAATTTTTTTTAATAGTGTTTTAAACTTTTGGAAATTATTATATTTTTCCCCATACAAATTTTTGCATTTTGGCAAAAACGTTCTCCAGAAAATTGGCTATAACTTCTTATATTATAAGCTGCCACAGCCAGACTTTTCGGGAAAATGTTTAGAAAGCTTCCACTAAAATCAGTTTAAAACTTAAAAAAATATTAAAAATACTTTTTTTTTTTATAATTGCGTTTGAAACTTTATGACAAATTTGTTATTTTTTTATATACGAGTAAATTTGTGCCTTTTTTGATAAAATATGCTCCAGGAAACAGTTCATAAAATCACTGTTTTTGAGTTTCGGCAACTCATATTTTGGGAATGTGTTGAGAAAGTCTTCTTTTTAGACATATTACGAAATAAAATAATAACATCAAAAGTACACTTTTGTTTTAATTGGGTTTGAAATTTCATGATTATTTTTTTAATTTTTCATATAAATTTGTACCTCTTTTGCTAAACCATTCTCCAGGAAACAGGTCATAAAATCATTATTTTTGAGTTTCGGCAACCCAAATTTTGCGAATGTGTTGAGAAAAACTTCTTTTTAGACATACCCTATAGGAACAAACTGACTTGTTTTGAAAACATCTAATTAAAAAACTAATTTAAATTAAACTAGTATATGAAGTACTTTGAATTATATTAAGGCGGGATCCACTTCAATTCTAAATAGTTTTTTTTTGCATTATATATGAAGTAATTGAAATACTACTTAAAAACAAGTGGTTGATATACTACTTTGAATTATATTAAGGCGGCAACTACTCTGACTTGGACATGTTTCAATTGCAAATTTTTATTAGATTACAAGTTTATAAATATTTAACCATGTTATTTTATCAAATATTATTAACTTTAGGCTTCACTAACATTTTGTTTCAAAAAGACATATTTTTCTGTTTACGACATTGAGCTGCAAGACAGACGTGGTAAACACACTTTAAAGCTAATAAACTGCCTCTAAACCCTGTGAAACGATTAAAAATTCTTTATTATTTAAGATATTCAAATTACAAACTGGTACTGTTCAGAAAAACATTGCACAATTTGGACTCCGTACGGAAATTAATGCATTGCTTAACCATTCAGCAAACACCTCATCACTTCAATAGTAAAGACGCACGCCTTTCCCTACGTAGCGTCGAGTCTGCTCCATCATTGCTCTTCATTGAGATTGACACTTAAAATAAGCACTAAGCAAAATATCGGTGTGTCCATCGACCATGATTGATGATTGCAAAGCGTGGAAAATCCCGCTGACACGCTTGTTTAGCTCATATTTTGAAATGAAGCATTAAAAAGCTGGCTCGTAGTATCCACACAATTCCGATCAATTGGTGGAGTGCCCGTTTTTGTAAACTGCTTCCGTGGTAGGCATGCTCACATATAAGCGCAGAGTTCCTCCAGCTTCTGGAACTATCACCTGTTGGAAGCAGAAATAGTGCAATGAAGAAAGATATAATGAAATTATATCTACCATCGCAGCGCACTTCTGTTGCGCTCCTACTCGTATATTGTAATTACTAGTCCTTTTTTGAATTAACTGGCGATGAAGATTGGCATGAATCACTTTTGAATTATTTTAAAATCAATTAAAACACCACAAAGAACGATATTTCACAATTTTCCATTAAAAAACTCTGATCACGTTTAACTTTGTTTAAATTTTGCTTTCAGATTTTATATTTCAGAATTTATTTGTGTCGACCAGGCATGATTTATGCATTTTTCAAAACAGTCAAATAAATGATTTCTTTGATGTATAGAAATTTAAAATTTTGATGCTTTTAAAATCATCTTCAGTAAGTGGAATATTAAATAGTTTTCAATTGGCTATTTTAAAGTAATTAAAAAAATAATTTAAGTTTAACTAGTTTAACAAGTAGTTGAAAATATATGCAGACGAAAGTCAATTGACTTATTTAGCGGACATTACCATACAAAATATGTTAGTTCGTTCTATTGAAAAAAGTCAGAATATCAACTAGTTGTGGTTGACAAAAAAACTTATTTTTTAACTACTTTTAAATTAGTTGATTTTCCTACAGGGTATCAGGGTATGTTTGTGGCCGAACTCTTCCGAAACGGCTCGACCGATTTTCATGAAATTTTTTTCGTATGTTTTGTAGATATGAGAATAGGTTGTAAAGTACTTTACACCCTCCTATGCAGAATAGCTATGGCAGTAAAAGTCTCAGAACATTGAAATTCTCAATAGAGTTACCACTTGGTGGTGTCTTTTTAATGGGCAAGTAGGACGGGCATTGGGCAAGAGGGTGTGGCTCCGCCCATACCAGCCCAATTTCTGATATCGAATAGCTATGGAAGTAAAAGTCACAGAACATTGAAACTCAAAATGAAGTTACCACTTGGTGATATCTTTCTATTAGAAGACTTAGGCGGGCATTGGACAAGAGGGTGTCGCTCCGCCTATTTAAGTCAAATTTTTTATATTGAATAGATTTCAAAGTAAAAATCATAGAACATTGAAACTCAGAGTGGAGTTACCACATGGTGGTGTCTTTCTAATAGAACACTTGGGCGGGACGGGCGAGCATTAGACAAGGGGGTGTGGCTCCGCCAGTTTAAGCCAAATTTTTCATAGTGAATAGATTTGAAAGTAAAAATCACAGAAAATTGAAGCTCAGAATGGAGTTACCACTTGGAGATATCTTTCTAATAAATAACTTGAACGGGCATTGGACAAGGGGTGTGGCTCCACCCATAAAAGCAAAATTTTCCATATCGACTAGCTATGGTAGTAAAAGTCACAGAACTTTCAAACTAAGAATGTAGTTACCATTTGGTGATGCCTTTCTTATAGAAGATTTGGAGGCCATTTGACAAGGGCTTTGGCTCCGCCCATACAAGCCAAATTTTTGATATCGAATAGCTATAGAAGTAAAAGTCACAGAACACCGAAATTCGGAATAAAGTAACCACTTGCTGATATCCTTTTAATGGAAAACTTGGATGGGCGTTGGACAAGGGGATGTGGCTCCTCCCATACCAGTCAAATTTTTGACATTTTATAGCTATGGAAGTAAAAATCACAGAACACTAAAACTCAGAAAGGATTTACCACTTGGTGGTGTCTTTGTAATAGAAATCTTGGAAGGGCATTGGACAAGTGGCTTTGCCCATATAAGACAAATTTATGATATCGAATAGCTTTGGAAGTAAGAGTCACAGAACAGTGAAACTCAAAATGGAGTTACCAACGGGTCATGTCTTTCTAATAGAAAACTTAGAAGGGCATTTGATAAGGAGGTGTGGCTCCGCCACAAGTGGGGTAAATTAATAAAAATAAATAAAAAACTTCTATTTCATATCTAATGATTTTGATCGTATCGCACGATCGTGTAGTCGCACTATAGTACAACCATTTCCTTAAAAATTATTAAAATTGTACATGCTTTGATAGTGAATACTACGCTTCGTATGTAGGGTCTATTGATGCAAGCGGCAGTCAATGTTAAACAGCCACTGTACATACAAATGTGGTCACTAATTAAAATACCATCAAATAAACAGACATACAAAAATAGTTGGAAATAATTGTATAAGGGCGTGAGCTCACTATGCGTACACTTTTCAGGGGACTAGCGCGGAGCGCAGCGAAACGCTCCGGGTATAAGATAGTAATGAAATAAAAAAAAAAAACAAAAATACGCTGTTATGTTTATTCCGTTTAAAGCTTTATCAAAAATTTTACTTTCATTTTATTTTCATTATCAATTCAATTTCATTACTTTATCAAAGTAATGAAATAACAACAAAAAAAAAAAACAAAAATACGCTTTTATGTTTATTGCGTTTGAAACTTTATCAAAAATTTTCTATTTATTCATATAAATATGCGCAATTTTGCCAAAACATGCTCTATGAAACAGGTCATAAAATCCGTATATTTGAGTTACGGCAAATTTTTTGGAAATTTTTTAAGATAGAGTTATTTAAAGATATACTTAAGAATAAGAAATAAATAAATTTTTTTTTCTTTAATTGTATGTAGAAATATTCGTTTTTGAGGACTCTAGGACCGCTTTTTGGTATATGAAAATTTTTATATTTTTATTCTTAAGCATTATATTTAGAGCTGTAACTTTTAAAATATATCTTTGTTAAAGTATTTCATATAAATTATACCAACTAAAATTTCTACCATCTTGGAAAATATTAAATACTAAACTATAAAAAAAAGAATTGCGTTAAATTTTTAAGTCAACTTTTGAAGGGTACAACTGATAAGATATTGCAAAATCCTCTCAAATTCACATTAATAAGATTCCAATCTATGAATCTGTGACTTCTTATCTCTGACCACATCCATATTTTCAAAAGATCTTCAAAATACTTTTTTTCCTTAAAAATTGGAAAACACGTTTCTTTAATTGATTTATCAAATTATATAGAAAACGACTGGTTCAAAACGGAACTGCTGATTATATTAAGGTGGCAGGAGCTCTATCGGGCTTAGGGCCAAAATTCTCATCAATCGACCCAATATACTTTAAAATATCCTCTGAATTGAGCCTATATTCTCATTGGATCCAAAGAAACCTCGGGTGTGGAGTTCATAAATTTAGATTTCAGAATTCAAATTGGAATTCAAATTGGATTCGGATCGCACTTCTTCTTTGTGTGTGGGTTTACAAGATCAGTACGTATACAAACAGATAAAGCTGCCCATATCCAATATTTGAAATATGCTGATGAAGAATCTACTAACAAATTATTATCCGTATGAACGCGTTACCGTGGGGAGCCGTTACTCACACTTAGAGGGCGAACAATTTTAACCCAATATATTCCGTTGAAGCCAGCAAAATATGGTAACAATATATTTTGTTGTGTAACACAGCCTATGGCTATCCTCTGTTTGGGCTCATTCAAACCACCTGGTAGTCAGCGATAAGTTAACGTTAGAGAAAATATTGTTTTAAATCTGGTTCATTTTTACAAACAGTCGTGTCTGACTGTGACAACAGACAAATTTTTTTACTTTACTCAAATTGGTCAATCAGTTATGAGTTGGAGGAATGAAATTCGTCGGTACCCTTCCGCAATAAAAAAGGTTACATTCCAAGAGAGCTGCGGCCAAACCCCGTAGACACTATAGACATATAGACTATAGACTATATATAGACACCCCGATATGTAGTCAACAAAAATGGAATTCTTTTGTCAGTCGCGACCTAGAAAAAAAAATGCGTTTTCTTCCCGTCAACTATGCATTATAAACGAGGAGAGTTAGCAGCAAGTGGAAAGGAGCAGATGTATGACTTCTACAACAAAACCAAATATAGAGTAGATATAACGGACCAGATGTTGTCTAAATGCAGCATTAAACGTTAAATTATTCTTAGTTTTTTAACTTGATCGACGTGGGCGCGTTGGTTATATTTTGTGCCTATTCCAGCCTCCATGAAAGCATCAAAAACAGACATCCGCTTCAAAGTCGGCTCAAACATTTCGAAAGCTAAAAATGAGAAAAAACACAGGTGCGTCGTTGGACACACGAGAGAAGCGAAGCTTTTTCGCAGTTACATAGATTTGATAGCCTAATAATTTATTCTTTTTAATAAATCAACTTTTAAATTCAAAAATTTAAAATAACATAAAATAAATTACATATATACAGAAAACATATTTACTGCTTATTTTTTTATTGTTGAATGTCAAATTTCCACGCCAATTAGATATACGGGCATATAATGCCAGCGACTCTCCATTTTAACTCTCCACACATGGTTGTGAACTTGGCTGCACTGACTCATGCATGCGTTTGTTAATTCCATATTTATTGATATCATCTATTTTTTTGACACTTAAAAACGCACTTGTCAACGCACTTGTGGGCATTGCTAATTTTATTCGTGCCAACAGCATATAGTGTAAATTATGTAAATTACAGAGGTTAACAGAGTTTTTTTCCTTCACGTTTTTAAGAAAAGTAACTCTGTTAACACATGTCAGAGATTTAGCAGAGTTGATGCCAACAGCACCACAAACGCACCACAAACAAACCGATGCTGGAGACACCTTGTGGCAAATAAAAGCAAATTTTTGATAGTTGTATCATAGCAAATACACAATCCTCTATCTATGGATAGATGATGATGATCTACTGCAGCATAGCTTCTCTTATAATTAGGATTGAATTAACAACTTTGTCTAACAAGACTTTGTGGCCTATTGGATAGTGTATTGGACTCTCATTTAAGTGGACGTGGGTTCGATCCCCATGGGCAGGCCGAAAAATATTTTTAGTATTTAATATTAAAGTATTAAATTTTCTTGATGTAATAAGCGCTAGCAACAAAGAAGCAATCAAATTTCCAAGAAAAAATCTATCGAAAATTTATCAGATTTCACTCCAAGCAAATCACAGAACGAGGAGTAAAAAGCTTCGCTTCAAAAAACGATTGAAAACGACTATTTGTAAGATGTCATGATGTCATTCGTTCCAGTACCCGTATCAGGAGGTTTAGAGTTAATGAAAAATTTGACAATTTTCATTAACATATTCGAAAATTGTAAGTATTGGGAAACAATTTCTTTTTTTAAGTTTTGTTATCTTGCATTGGCCAAATTTCACACTGTGTTACTGAACTTAACCAAATTATAAACTATACCCATTAATTTTACATGGAATATCAAAAACAATAATACTATATTAATACAATAAAAAAAATTACAAGTTGAATTTGTTAAAACTGTAAATATATAAAATATATTATTATATATATATATACAATATAATTTATTATTATATATATTATATATGTTTTAAACATATTATGAAACATATTAAAATAAAAAATATATAATATGTAATAAAATTGGATTCTGCGCTCAAATCAGATTACTTCCAGGTCTTTGTTTAATTCGACAGGATTTTCATAGGTCTCGAATCTAAATCGAAATCCAACACCATTGAAATTTTCCGATTTTTTAGCCAAAACTGCCATATGACTACTCTCAGATATAAAAATATTTGGCATATCCTACAAAAGTTTAAATAAATAACACTCACTTCCATATTGCAGCTATAACAAAAACTTTACCTGTCCACAATAAGTTTGTACAATTTTCTCACTATTATCATTGCCAACTTCTATAAAGCTTACATAGTCCAGCGCACAGTTGATACTTGAGCCCATATCGAAAGCTTAAATACGGATTGCTGGAGTATGCTTTAATTTGCGTGGAAAATTCAAAAACTTACTGTAAGATATAAAGCGAATTTTGTTTGTTGGTGGCACTACGATATCCCAACGACATTCAGACTTGTTGTGATCCTGACCATAGGGTGGATTTTCGATGACACCTTCGGATGTATAAATATCTCCTCCGCAGCCGGAAGGAGTAGGTTTCTTAATTGCCACATAGAAGAGACGCAATTGATTTGTGGTATATTCCAGACGGACAGCATTCGTAGTGGTGAGCACGTTTTTCGTCGAATAAACAAAACGGCAGAACATTTCAAGCGTTTCGTTCTTAACTAGGTCAATAACCTGAAAAAGAAAAAAAAAAAAATAAAACTTGACTATTCACTAATAAAGACTTGTTTATATAAATAAAATAAAATAAGAATAAATTCACTTGACTAATAAAGAAAACGACATCATTGTGTTTAACAACAAATTGTCTAAGCAAAATAAAAATTTGTCAATTTTGAATTATTTCCGTGAAGGTTTAGCATTATGCACTATTCGATTTATTATAGAATCTTCATACCATCCTACATATTTACAACAAACAATGTGAAACAACAACAGCAATACCAAGAACAACAACTACTACTACCCATATACATTGCCTACACCTAAGTGTGATACAGCAGCAGCCACCACTGCCAGTGACACAAGCAAATTTCATTCGCCTAAGCGGTGCGCTTAAACTTCACAAGAGGTTTTTGTTGAAGTTTACTTAAGCGCAACAGGTTTGTCATACTAAGGTGGTCGATCGATTAGTAGGCGAAGTGTCTTGATTGTCCACTCTGGTCATAGAAGACGTAGTCCAACTACTCGTGACCAACTAACTCAGCAACGAGTTTGTTTTTTTCCAACGAACTACCGAAAGGTGGATCGTGCGATGCATCGTAGTTAGTCTTAGTTTTAGTATTTATTATTAAATATAATCGGATTCCAAACGTCGGTTTCGGTCGGTCGAACGTCCTTATCGTATTATTATTATAGGCTTAAGAACAGATTCGTTTTGGAACCAGTAACATATTGATTTGAATAATACATTAAAATATAACATAGTCTTCTTTTATTATTATAAAAATATTATTAAGATATTTTCCTGTGAGCCTAAGAACGTAGTCAAGCCCTGCTCAAGCGTACTGCTCTTTATTTTCTGAACACCGAATACACACTGAATGATTTGTGTCTAACTAGGTGCAAAAACCTATTTAGACGAGTGTTGAGCATAGGTACTTGTAAAATTTGATGCTTCTCCTGTAAGAGATTTGTGATTTCTGTTATTTTCAAATGCACTTCTTGCTCAAGTTTTGAAATTTCTCTGCATTATAGCCTAATGCAACTGGATCGGAGTGTTGCTCCCAAATGTTGTCGTCAATCATGACTTTGTCGTGCCATAATTAATTCACAAATTCCACTTTTAGGTCGTAATATCGTGAAGATTGTCCTTCCAAGACTCTAATGTTCGAGAGCCTTGATTCTAGGAGGGACATTTTCCGATGGGCCCTTCTAATCAGGCCGTTAGTTGAATTCTCATTGTTGGAGATGTCTCCGCCTAATGCACCTTCTTCTGGAATCCGAGTGTTGTCATCATCACAGCCTTCTTCACTGTCTATATCCAACGTTTGAATTTCTTGCCGAAAGTGCTTCATGTATTTTTCGCAAAGCACTGTCAGCTGCGTGTAGTAGTCTTTAGTAAAGTAATCGTGACTGCGTTCTTTGCATTTACTAAGCTCTATATTGTTTGCCTTAAATTTTGCATGTATGGCTTGAAACTGGCTTAACCGTAACTTGTAGTATTACAAATCTCTCCGAACTTCTGGGTCCTTTTTGAAGTTGCGAATGATTCTTTCAATCTCGTCTCCAAGCTGAGATTGTGCGATGAATAACTCTTCCATTACTCCTTTAATTGTGTTTGTTGTAAACTGTCGTAAACTTCTGATTCGTATGCTGCTGTCGTGAACTTCTGATCCTGCACAGAATCACGTCGGGGTCACCAATGAATGATTTGTGTCTAACTAGGTGCAAAAACCTATTTAGACGAGTGTTGAGCATAGGTACTTGGACCAATACTCAACTATTAAGATGTTGATTGAGTATAAGAACATAAACAAATACTCAGCTGATGAATTAATGTGCAAAATATAGGTACTTGAGACAATATTTTGCTTGATGAATCAATCTCTTCTATGAATGTGGATTATGATGAGCCTTTATCAGTAATAACACGAATGGTTTATCGGTTCACTGTAAATTTATTTATTGAACAATGTTTTGAGTTACACTTATTAAAAAAGACTGATTAACAATTAACTAAAGTAAGAGGTATTTAAAGAAACAAATGCTTAGACTAAAATATGAATAATATAAAATGAGCAAATATAAACTCATAGCACTATAAGAACGAGGTTCGTGACCGCAGGTTGTTGCACTTATTTTTGTGACCCAATTTTCCAATTTTGTTTTGGTTGCACTTCAGCTAAAACATTAACGCAATATCGAATTGCATGTCGTTGGCCTGAAATTATGCTTGTGTAAACAAACTGAATTCTTATGTGCAGTTGATTTAATAAAGAAATTGTTTTGATTGCTTAGCGTAATTTTGTTTTATGTTTGTTTGTATGAACACACACGAACTTCGTAAACACCGAACATATGCGATATACCGAGTACACCCGAAGTTACGAAGCGCCAAATAAATCTTTACTCCGAAATACCGAGCGCACCCGAAGTTAAAAAGCACCGAATATACCCAAACGCTACAGCACCAAATACACCCAAACTTGAGAATATCAGAGAGAGGACACCAAGGGCAGAAACGACGATCTTCACAGAGTGCCGAAGCTGTTTCCATCACCATATAAATTGTTGTTTATTATAAGGAAAAGACTCATATTTGTAAATAAAATTATACACTGAAAGAAATATAATTTGTCTACGAACAAAATCACATTGTAACAGAACAATGTAAAATATCTCAAGTCTTTTCATTTGGCGAAGGTTTGAGCGTCCTTCGTTTGATCCTGGAGCGGCTGAGCCTTACCTCAGCCTACGAGAAAACTCCCTTAAAATGGAACTAAAAGATATAAGTGAAGCATAAAAAAAAAAATTAGATTTCAAACATTGTATTGATGCACTTAGACCCTATACTTTCGGCTTAAACTAAGGAGCGATATAAAGAGAAGAGGAGGGATGAGAGACGTCTTTCCATGCTGGAAAAAGAGAGGTTGAAAAGTATGAGTGCGAGAAGATTGAGATATCTGATGACAAGAATGAAGCCCGAAAATATTTTGAAAAGATAAGATGCCTGGCCGATGTTTTTGCTTCCTGCAAGGACTAAAACGGAATTCTAGTGAAAGATATCCGGAGTACACTGACGTTATGGAGGGAACACTTCTCTAGTCTTCTGAATGGCGATGCTGACAACAATCCCATCTATAGACATTATATCAAGGAAACCCCAATTGCGGATGACAACATTGAGGTTCCGTTGCTCGGCTATAATGAAGTCTGTACAGCCATAATTTGGCTTAAGTACAACAAAGCCGCGGGAGCCGGTGGTCTACTCGTTGGGCCGTTTAAGAACGGAAGCGAAGCTCTATTTACATGCATTCATGAGCATCTATGCAGAATATGGTTGGAAGAATGCATTCCAAACGATTGGAACCTCAGTGTGCTCTGTCCAATCCACAAAAAAGGCGATCCCACCATTTGTGCCAATTGCCGTGGGATAAGGCTCCTAAAAATCGCATGTAAGGTCCTGTCTAGCGTATTATGTGAAAGACTGAAGCCCATCACAGGCCAACTAATTGAACCTTATCAGTGTGGCTTCTGACCTGCAAAATCTACCACCGACCAGATACTTACGCTAAAACAAATCTTGGAAAATACTCCAGAGAAACAAATCGACAACCATTATCTTTTTGTCGATTACAAAGTTGCCTTCGACAGTCCAATAAGTAATCACGTATACTCCACCATGTCTGAATTTGGTATACCTGCAAAATTAATCCGTCTATGCAGGATGAAGGTGATTCGTTATCGTGCATCTTTTCCAATCTTATAATAGAGAAGATTATTCGAGCTGCTGATCTGAGGCAAAGCGGTACTGAATTCTATGAGAGTGTTATGCTGCTAGCGTATGCTAATGATATCAATATTATTGGTATAAAACAATCGAAGTCAGTGCAGCATTCACCAAATTAGAAAAAGAGTCGAGTCGCATGGGTCTTGCAGTGAACGCAGATAAGACGAAATATCTGGTGTCAACAAACAAACAGTCTCAGAGTCTTGGGACCCACAGCTGTTGTCACGGTTGACAACACCCCTTGTTGAGGTTGTGAAGGACTTTGCCTACCTGGGATCAAGCATAAACTCTACCAACGATATCAGTGGTGAGATAAATCGAAGGATAACTCTTGCCAACAGGTGTTACTTTGGGCTCTGTAGGCAATTGAGCAGCAGAGCCCTCTCTCGACAAACAAAAGTCTAAAAGTCACTTATCATGCCCCTCCTGCTATATGTGTCACAAGCCTGGACGCTGATCAACTCTGATGAAAATACTTTGGGAGCTTTCGAGAGAAATATCTACGGACCAATATGTGTCAATGGTGAGTACCAAATACGATGGAACGATGTGCTATATGATCTATACGCAGACTTTGACATAGTAAGCTTCGCTGGCCAGGTCACATTGATCGAATAGAAGGCGACGATATAGGAAAGAAAATGTTCGATTCGGTAGCCAGTGGCAGTCAACGCAGAAGAGATCGACCGCATCTTCGTTTGAATAACCCATTGGAAGGCAACCTGACGAGACTTGCAGCTTCCAAAGCAGAAATGGCTGGCGCAAATTATTACACCAGGCCCAAACCGACTTACGGTTGTAAGCACCACCTAAGTAAGTAAGTCATACTTAAACCAAACACTTATATATACTTTTTTGCTTGAATATATGACTTTTGGTTAAACTTCCTCTACGATTACATTTTTTTAATAAGTAAAACAAGAAAAATACTTACTTTTATATAATATTTGCTGCAGTTCTGTTGATTCGTATATAAATTGAAACCATACTCGTAAATGGCCAATGTATAATTTTCGGGTACACGAATTTCATCTGAGCAAAAAGAGTAGTCGGAAGATGGTCGCGAATATGAGATCAAGCCACTGGTTGCAGTATAAGTGCGATTGCAAGCTATGAAAGAGACATATATATATATAATTTTATTATTGAAAAAGTAAACTGATAACAAAAGCTATACATGAAATCCAACTAAGAAAATACAGTTGCAGAAAAAATATTCCAACTCACTTTTCCGATGCTTAATAGTTAGTAGAAAACCTTTGCTCTCAACTATTGCATCACTGTGGAATATTATATCGGCAGTAGCTTCCACAAATCTGGGTATCAACATCTTGTAACCAGTCACATTGCCGCAAAAATCTTGGGACATCTGTGCGAAAAATAAGCATTAAAATAGGAAACATGAGTTATAAATATGAGAAGCTTGTTCCAAAACAGTTAGTGACTCAAAGTCGGGTGATTTTATCTTGAATCTTGAGATATTTCCCCTGTATAAACAGAAAAACCGAATTTTTTTCTATCTTTAATATGTCCCGTATAATCGCCAACTGTTTTGGTATGAGCTATAAAAACCAGCTTACATATGGCGTCTTAATTTTCAGGTAATCCAAACATTTTCCTGTCACCTGCGATACATTCTGCAGCGCAAACTCATCGAATTCAATTTGAAATTCCGTTCGGGATGTGATGCGCCAGGTGCAGTGAGCATTGGGTGGATACAACGCAGAGTTGTGTGTTGGAAAACGTAAACTTAGGGGCTCTACATCCAACTGCAGCTCTCTACGTCCACCACACACAGACTCCTCCATTTCCAAAAGGATCTCAAAGCTATAATTACCCGGTTGGGTAGCACTCACCTTCAGCACCATGTCTTCAAACGATGACAGCAAACAGACTTGCGAGCGACCTGTAGCACAATACTTACCAAGCTCACTACGCTGCGCTTCCACACTGTCAAATACAGCGATATGGTTACAACGCTCACAATTTGCCAAAGTACAGCCCAGTTTCAAGTCCTTGATTTGCATTCTTATGCGATAGCCTACCGGCGCCATTATGTTATATTGACAGAAGAGCACCTCCGATGCCTGGAAAACTAGATGACGCACTAGCGTCACTGGCGAATTACCATCGGTCAGCGCAATACGTTCATTACAGTTCTGCGTAAAGATCAACTCGGCTAAGAAACCTTTATAGTTTGAGCTCTCATCAGATATGGCCTCAATAACTGCTCTATTGCTGTCCACCATAATGACAGGCGGAAGACGTCCAGTCAGATTGCCGCATAGCTTGGAAGTGCGTTTTTCATCCAAAGCTAAGGGACCATTGTATATGGCCAGATAGTCGTAGCGACACTGATCATTCGGCTCCATTTCGAAGTGCTTGAAGAGTAAGGCAATGGAATGATCCGACGGTGCCGTTACATTCCAGATGCAGTTCATGTTGTTGGCGTAGTTGTCGCCTTCATCGCTACTTAACGAGCGCAGGGTGGTTGGTGCGGTCACGCTACCGCCACAAGAGTCCAACTCAAATTCGATGCGTACATATTTCTCTATGATAGCATCCAGATTTAGCTGCAGAAATTTGCGACTTCCCAGCTCCGCTTTACCGCAGAATTTGCCCACTTCGATTAGATCCGAGCTGCTTACTTCGTCCGAACGCTTAAACGCAGTTATGCTGTAGAACTCACAGCGGTTCAGTGTTCCCAGACTTATGTGATCGACAATGCGCACATTGATCCGCTGATCTGTATCGGCAAACAATTTATAGATGCATTGAATCTTCATGGTGTGCATGGTGTGGAATAGTGGGCTGTATATTATTTGGGTGGCACTTGTGACGTTGAAAGAAGCATTGCAGGTGGGCGTCACTTGTAGCTTGAATCCATCCGCTGTAATACTGGCGTCTGTGCGAAATATGATGCGTAGCAGACTGGTGGTGAAATTCTTATAGACCGGTACAACTCGACCACACAAACGCTCATCTCGCTGCCAAAGACCCGCTTCGAAACGTTGGATTTCCAAATAATCCTTGCTGCAGTTAGCTGACTCCTCAATGAATACACGACCCGGAAAAGAAAGTGTCAAATAAAAGCCTTTCGCTGTAATGAAATCCCAGCTGCATTCCATGTTATTTCGATAGGTTTTGGCATCAACAACAATGGATTTCCCAGTCCTGGCATTGATGATCTCGCTTGAGCCACATGTAAGCGCCTTTTCTACTAAGAAACTAAAGTGGCTCTCACGCACTTTATAATTCTGGACGTGATAGACCAAAGTTGTGAAGCGATTTTCCAACATGGTTACATTATGTGGGGCGGAATCACGACAGATTGTAGCGATTGGAGTACCAAGCGTGCCAAGTGCAGATCCGGCATAAACTTTGATATACTCATCTTTGCAATCCCAATTTAGTGTTGCATTTCCCAATAGCCGATAACCACTATTAAAGCTATCAGCATTTAACACCCAAGCGCAATCCAAGCTGCCATATCCCACCTCTTCTATGTTGGGCATTTCTATAACTAAACCGTCCGACAATGAAAACTGTCCGCCACAGCGATGTCGTCTATAAGTAGCTCTGAATTTCACAAGTTTTACCAATTCGTTTTGCATAAAAGAAACTGAGCCACGTTTTGCCGATATGACGACCAAAGTGTCAGTTACATTGGTATTTAGTCTCTCAATAGTCTGGAAGAGCTCATCATTTTGGAAACGTATCGCAGCGGTTTGACGATAAGATACTGGTAGTTGTGTTACTAATTCGCTTATTCTAAACGCCAAAGTTTCATCGTCATTTATTGTAAATTTGACTTTGCAGTAGAAATTTTTTCCAAATTCTCTCAAATCCAATGTTGACATTTGCAGTGACACTAGACCCGAGTTCTGATTGTTAATATCGCTTGGGCAATTCGAGTCTTCGTCGGAGGAGTATCTGGCACGTATATTTTTAAGCCTCGGCAACATGGACTGTGCAAACTGTATACGCACAAGCATTATATTGTCTGATGATAGTATAACTTCCGATGCATTATAGGAGTTTATATCGAATTTTGTTATCAGAGATTGCATCAAATGATTATTGTACACGGAGATCAACGCAGAACTAATTGAGAATGAGTGTGAGCTACCAAAACGAATTGGATATCTAGTGGTTAAAAAAAGAAATTGCATTTCAAAATGACATTAAAAAAAAACATTCGATCTTAATTTACCAGGCTAAAAACTTTCTATTTGCCATAAAAGCAATTAATTTTGGATTGGCTAGCTAAAAAATATACTTTTTAATTGAAGTTTATTTAAATTCTTTCACATTACTTCTTAAATCTGATTCGTACTTTCTCGGAAAACACTGCAAGAAGGAAATATATTAGAGAAATGTTCAGAATATCCGCAGAAGTGGCTGGCTAAGGCAACACCGCATCCTGTGTTAGATATGGTGGCATAATATTGTTATCAAATAAATATCAGCTACGCAGATGAAGGAGTATTTTTGTGTCCTATTTACTGACAATGAAAATGAGCCACAAGTTGGTCAATATAGTGCCCTCCTCTATATGATACAGTACTTCCAACAGATACAGACGGTTCCTAGATTTATCGAATATTCCCAATATGGACCCGTTTATGCTTACGGGGCATCCGGTGGAGCAACACATACTGTCAGCTGTTCCACAATCAGAAAGTGTCACCCAGAGTCGTACTGATTAAAAGCATTATGCAATAACATACTACCTTTAATAGTAGTACCAGTTTGACTACCAGTAGTAGCGTTATTGCTATCTATGTACTGGTGAAGACGAGACCTACATAATCTCTTGCATATAAGGGATACGCCAGCCCGGGCGTACCACTACGCGGCTCCCGCCGGTCAATCTAGACCTGTGCAGCATTCGCACAATCATAACCAACACGAGCCTCTCCGAAGGGCCAACACATGATAATCACCTGGGCAACTTGGTTCCGCCAATGAGGTTCTACAACATCCCAGCAAAGAGACAAAAATTCACGCATTAATTTTTATAACTGGACATGCCCAGTTTGAGCACTAAATCGCGCCTGACTCGCTACCTCCAAGTTAAGGTATGGATCTAAATTCATTACCATAAAGAGAGGTGCCTAATATTCACCAATTCTAATCATGCCCATCATGATACACCATTCTATCCTTCATAATAAGCCTAAATTTAACGTGCTTGACTGGCTTCCTCCAAGTTGAGGTATGGACTTCCATTACCATGAACGAGGGGTGCCTAATATAATCACCAATTCTAACCATGTCTATGACACCATGTCTATCCTTCATATACAGCCTTAATTTAAGTCTCCATGGCGTGGATAGATAAGGTCATCCTCATTTGGCGGGTTTGACTATCCCCGTGCTAACAAGGTCTTATAGGATAATTGCTATTCCCTCTCAGGCTTTTTTCAAACGATATACCGTTTTGACCTTCTACCAACAAAGGTGCCACTCCGAGCTCTTGGTGGGTCGTCATTTTTACGTGGATAGGACAAGACTACTACATGCAAGCATGTTCCGGCACTGAGCATCCTTACCCACAACCATTCTCCTTTATTTTGGCTTTTGGCAGGCAGGCGCAACTAGGTTGATAACCTAGCGGAGTTTCCAACAGTAGCAGAAACTAGAGCTACAATCAATCTTCTTAAAGCTAAAAAAGTAGCTGGACTTGATGACATCAGTTGAATTCTTAAAAAAATATCCCGCCACGGCAGGTACATTACTTACTTACTTACTTACTAAGGTGGGCATAACAACCCGTGTTCGGGTTTCAGCTGATTTCATCAGCTCTCCCAGGCGCCTTTGCTTTGCAAGCGCCTGCTGCAATCGTATACACCAAGTGTAGTTAGGGTACCTTTTTTGGTGGAGCCCCGTCGTCCATACGATGGACATGACTCAGCCAGGGTTGCCTACGTCAATGTCTTTGTAGAGCTCATGGAGCTCGTGGTTTATTCGGATGCGATAGTCTTCGCCGACTTGAAAAGGACCGACGATTTTACAAAGAATTTTTCTCTCGAATACCCCCACAGCAGCTGCGTCAGTTTGCAAAACTTCAAATGCCTCAGCACCATAAAGAAGCACAGGTACAACGAGCGTCTTTTATTGATATTTTTGTCGATCGAGAGAGGGCTCTGGAATTTAGTTGCTTACTGAGCCCATAGTATCACCTAATAGCAAATGTTGCTCTTCGATTTTTCTCCAGGCTGACATCATTGTAGTTGAAAATGGCGGTGCCAAGGTATATAAGCTCTTTCACTGCTTCAAATTTATAGCAATCGGATAAAACGTGGTCATCTAGACGCAGCGTTCCCCAGTTTGTACACAGCATACTGTGTTTTGTCGTCGTTTGTCGTCAACCTTTTGGCTGATTCCTTTTCGATAGCTGGTTCTGACGACAATATCAATATCATCAGCTTACGCAAGGAGCTGGACACCTTTGTAGAAAATTATGCCACTGCGATGCACACGGACCTTTCGCACGATCCCCTTCATGATGATGTTGAAGTGATCGCAAGACAGTGGATCGTCTTGTCTGAAATCTCTTTTGAAGGTTTCGAATGGGTTATTTCCGACCTTGACGGAGCTGAATGTGTTGCTCAATGTCTTCAAATGAGTGTACCAAACTTGAATGAATGCACACGGACCTTCGCACGATCCCCTTCATGATGATGTTGAAGTGATCGCAAGACAGTGGATCGTCTTGTCTGAAATCTCATTTGAAGGTTTCGAATGGGTTATTTCCGACCTTGACGGAGCTGAATGTGTTGCTCAATGTCTTTAAATGAGTGTACCAAACTTTGTTGCGTATAGGCAATGTCTTCTCGGGCTGTGGAACTCCGCTTTATATCGACAAAGAAATGATGGGTGTCAATTTGGTTTTCGGGAATTTTCCCAGGATTTGTCGTAGTGTGAAAATCAGGTCTATGGTTGATTTACCAGGTCAAAAGCCACACTGACCGCATTTGGATTACCTGAACGTTCGACGTCTTTTGTGCTGGTACGACCACAAGGGAATTTAGTAAACCACTTGTTAATTTGGTGCCAGTGCGATGCACAACGACCTTTCATACGATCTCCTACATGAAGATGTTGTAGAGATCGCAAGATAGTAGATTGCCTTGTCTGAAACCTTTTCCGGTACTGAAAGTTTGGGTGAGGTATTTTGCTACCTTGATGAAAAGGTATGTGTTGCTCAACGTCATCATGCAAAGTCTTACATTTGCGTTTAGGCAATCCTTTCTCGGGCTATCGAACGCAGCTTTATAACCGACAAAGATAAGGTACAACACACTGATAAGGTACATTAATGTTTTTACAATCGGCTATAATCTCTCACATTAATTCCCACGCTTGAGAGAATCTTATGTGCGATGGAAATGAGACTGATGCGTTGATAGGTGGCGCAGATACAGTAATACTTTCGTTAAAACAGGGCCATTTAAGAAAATGAAGCCTATCACAGAAACGGGAAGGACGGAGTTAAAGCGTGGTATTACGGTTTTATTCCATTTTCCTAAACTCATCAACCTTTATCATTCCCGACCGCATAAAGATTCAGGACTCAGAAGGCATCAAGCGGCCTTAGGTAGAGATCTATGATGTGTCAATATTCTCGAGCAATCAGTTAAGTTTAAGTCACCGATATACCTCATGTTTGTAGATTTCGTGAAGGCGTTTGTCCGGATAAATCGAAAGTACATATGAAGATCTTTTGTCCAGAGTAGAATTCCTTTAAAAATAGTTGGAATTCTCAAAGGTATTTCGTTATGCACAATCGACAGCCTTGTCGATTTTTTCCGAAAAAAAGTCGGAGTTTTTCTAAGTACAATAGGCAGTGAAGCAGGGGAGATATGTTGCTCCAAGTCCTATTTTTACAGACGATAGACGATGCACTGATTGCAACCGTTTGTGCATCTGAGAGACATGGCATCCAATGAAGACCGTTAGAAAAGCTAAGCCCATTGAACTATGCCGACGGTATCTGATCGAACATTCGCTTTGTCAGTCACAGTGGATGAATTGAGAGTAGGTTGGTCCAACGAACAACGGGAAAATGCACAAATATTGCACATAATCCGTTCTACATATCAACGAATTTTTTTGAAGCTGACGTCAATTGAGGAGATCGAACAGTTTAACATTCTAGGAAGCTAGCCTGATGACGAAACGAACCTAGACGTTAAGACATAATAAGTATAGCTCGCAGTGCCTTTGGCAGGGATTGGGGTTGCTCAAAGTCCTTACGCATTAAGTTGATACTCTTCAAAGATAACGTAAAATCGTTGGTAGTGTGTGCCTGTGCAACCTAGTAATTTCCGGCAAACCTCACCAGAAAATGACCTACATTTGTTAATCAAACAGCGATATATTCTTAAGATTCATTGGTTGCAAATAAGTATGCATATCCAACCAGGAATTGTGGAGCAAAACGTCTCCAATGCTTTTCGCTGTCAAGATAGAGTAGCGTAAATGACGCTAAATTGGTCAGGCACTGAGGAATCCAATAGGAATCCTGAGGAATAGGAATCCAAGCGACAACATAACAAGGAAGTCGTTCGGGTGCTTGGCGAGTGAAAAGACCGAAGACAATGTAAAGCAGAAGCAGCAACCCAAAGCAAAACGAGACCGCAACTTAAATATTCAGCTGCATACCGGTAAAGATAGTAGAATGTATTTATTGCCACCCAATGCCTCGCTCGGTATTGAAGTAAACATCTTTATCGGAAAATGCCAGAATGGTTGATTCTGGTTGATTCAAATGCATTTGTTTCAAGTTCAAAACAAGCATTGCAGATGTGATAGTGATATAAATATTGATGTTATTGTTATTGTGATTTTAATTTTAATTGGTTCGAAATAAGGACAAAAATTAAGAAAGGTAAAAGTGAGGAGTTCTTCGCAAGATCTTCGTCCTGTTCAAATCAGCAATGACTATCGCATCCGAATGAGCCGTGAGCCGTATAAGCTATACGAAGATATGACTTAATTCAGCATATAACTGTGAGCGACTACGCTGACTGGGGCATGCTTATGGTATGGACGACGAAACTCGAGCGAAAAAGGTGCTCGAGGCGTGGGTCGTTGGTCGACGACGAAGAGGTAGACCATGCCTCCAATAGATGTGTCTGACTGGAGAAGGCGCACGCAAAGCAAAGGCGCCTGGCGAGAGCTAATACACCTCATTAGCCAGAACACGGGTTGTTATGGCCACCAAAGTAAGTAAGTAAGTAAAATTGAGGACCATAGCCAGACCGGGACTACATTTCAGAACCCCTGCGTGGCAGACAAGTGCGCAAGGACTTGCTCTATCGTCGTCGCTAATGTTTATGTCCCCAAATCCATTCAGATCTCTCCCTGTATGACCTCGAAAAATTAAGATATTGAGGATAAAAATGGCTTTTGCCATAAACCAAACATGAGATGTTAATCGGAATTCGAAATTCCTCCATTACCTACCACAAAGGTTTTGTCCTTTGTAGTCTTGCGACTCCGAACTCTCTGCATTCTGTTTGATAGAAATTGTACACAGCATCATGCTAGGGTTCAATATTTTAGAAGGCACAATTTTACTTTCTGGGCTTTATTTAAATATTTCGATCGTCAAGATTGTTTTATTTAGCCTCAAAACGGTAAAATGTTCCACTACATCAGAAGCATGCAATTTCATGAAAGAAAACTTAAATGCCTATATTATTACTTATCTGATCCAAACCAAATTTTGCAAATTTTTTAGAATAGAATGAATAGAATAGAATGAATAGAATAGAATAGAATAGAATGGTCTAATGAATCATAACAGATGATTATAAAATAGCACTTACCTAGGCGTAGTTTGCACCGATGTCTCCACCGTAGAAAGTCGCTGTGGCATATTTAAGAATTCCAGTCGTACGCGTTGTCCTTTGGGTACAGTTATTTTCCAGCGACATATTATATAATTCGTCGAATGTAATATTCTGCCAAGTGTCAAAATACCTGACTCACCCGATACATCTCTCAGGCACATGCTGTGAGTACGTTGATAATTCAACTTGAAACCGCGATACTGATGATTGGAGTTGAAAGTCTTGAAGCGTATGAGTACCTCATTTGAGTCCAACTCTAGCACAGGCATTTGGGTAGCGTTGCCGTATAGCACAGCATACGGTTCTCTATCATTATCTTCAACATCTGGGGACTCTGAATATAGCGCATATATTTCCAAGTGATCCGAACCATTCAGATTCAGTGCATCGTAAGGCAAATGTATATCGGTGAAAGTGACTTTGACTCGTGAAAATGAGGAAATTTTTATGCGATAGTCACAATGTGTATGCGCTGGATAAGCGCCGATAGCTGGATATCCTGAGGAACTTATATCACCTGAACTAAGTGAAGAGGTTCCACCGCACAAAGCTATGGAAACGTTTATGCGAAAACCATTACGTGGTTCGGATACTGCCGTTATGTAATGTATGTAAAGTGCATTTCCTGTTGTGCGCAATGTATCTGGTTTGGTGCAATAGCGGCCCAGACTGTTTGCCAACTCTGTGGAACCATCAAAAAACTCCACGTACTCCTGACTGCAGTAACGAGTATTCATATCAAAACGATCTACAAACTCCACTTGTATAGACTCTCCAGCTGGGGCCAGCACAATCATGGCACATTCTGTGTGCGGATGCGGTATGTTCGGATAGTGCGGTGTACTAATGTTGACGGATTTTGCATCATGTGTAAGAACAACTTCGTCACCACATTCGTTATACTCGCGAAAGGTCAGATTCCAAAGATTCATCGCATCATCTCTGAGGCTCCAGGACATGTTGTACTTCACAATGGCATGATTGGAAGAACTCATCAAAGTGCTAACTTTGCGATCCGCTCGATTACATATCTGACCAGGTTCCAGGAACGGTGCATTGTCGTCGACTCCGTCGTATATAATGGCATATTGCTCGCAGAGCTCCGTCGATTTTATGGTTATCGCACCGAAATCAAATGTGAATTGTATGCGTCTACCCGCGCGCACCTCAATGTGCCACAAGCAGGTGGAGTTGAAGATGCGTGTCCGCAGCAGGTGTGGAAAGAGTATAGTGCCCACCGGGCCAGTCATATTCGAGCCACAAGCTGTTGTTAGCAAAGTGTTAAAGCCTCTGCCACTGATACTGCTGTCGCTGCGGAAATTCAGCTTCAAGTTAGGTGTTCCATGTATAATAGCTATGGGCAGTTTCGGTATTTCTTGGTTTTTGCAATAATTAAGCTCTTGATGCCACTCCCGCAGATTACTCGAGGATGAAATTTTCAGATTGTCTGCGGTACAAGTTTCAATTTCTTCGAGATCAGCATCGATTAAGTTCAACACAGCGTGTTGTGTTGGATCTGCCAGCTTAATGATCCAATCACAGCTCAGATCGTTAGCATATGCTTTTGGATAGCCTGAGGAAGAAAGACTAACGTGTGCGTTAAAGGGTAGCACAATTTCCTCGTGACAATCGCTAATGGTCTTATTAGCCTTGACAGCATCTTTGAGTACAGCTCTCCATTCTATTTTAAAAAGTTCGAATTCGGTATTTGAACTTTTGAGCAGCACAACATTAGAGCTGGAAATAAACTCCCATGGTGAATACTGTATATCGATCGCCAAAGCCACCTCATCAAAGCCATCGAAAAGCTGTTGACGTAGGAGAATACAAAGAGTTCATTAAGAGACGTATGATAGATATAAAAGACTCCTTCCTTAAAGTACTTACATACAAGCCTTTGTGATACTCTTTAAAGTTGAGCGAAATAAGATTTCCTCGCGAAACAGTGATGCGCCAGAAATAAGCTTCTGCTTGGTGCCTTGCAGAATATATGGGCGGAGATTCGATCACTCCCACAGTACCATTAATTGAATTAATATGAGCTGAATTAGTGAAAAAACATTAAAACATACACTTCCCTAAAGAATTCTAAAAAACAAACCATAGTTCCAGCGCAAATAAAAGCCTGCTCCTGTGCTGTCCTCGACGCTACGAAACTTAATCCATATCTTATTAAAGGATGTCAGTGTATCCAAAGGCAAAGCATTTGAGCAATATATGCCCAACAGTGAACCGCTCTCCGAGGTACGGATCTCAAGAAAATCCTGATTGCAATACTCTGAGCTAGTTATGTTCAGCATGTCGAAGTTTAGCTCTATAGCATTACCTTTTGTGGTCTTGATTTCCCAAATGCATTCGATATTCGAGGGATACGTATTGGGGTAGTATGGTGAGGCCAAATGACCTTCCAGCGATGTCAATATACCACCACAGGAATTTTGTACACTCGAGAAGCTGGCACGAAAGTAAACATTATAAGTTTGTATAAGCATGGTATTTCCTGCTGAAAATATGTTGACTGGATGAACAGCACATATGGTATCATAGCTCTTGCCATATCTATCAGATGTTATCTAAGAAGAAAATGGATTTCAAATGGATGTTAAAGCAAATGCTTGAAGCAGGTGTTTAACATACTAAGACGGCATCTGTACAGTTGCTGTTGGAACCACATTGACACTCCAAATGTAAAATATTTAAACTGATATGAGCGCCTTCGGCAGCTTCAATAAGCCAGGTACAATTCTCTCCCATACTAGACTTCATGTACCCGGCCGCTTCAGTCAAGCTTCCACCACATTGCTAGATATAAAGTCAAATATAAATAGATACTTTTCCAATGTATCATTCGGCTTACCGCTTTATATCGCAGAGCAAATCCAGTTTGTGGTGGCAACGTTCCAGCTTGGAAGTATATTTCCATTTTATTATTGTATGTCACCACCGGTGCTGGTATTTGAGTGCCACAAAGTTGGATCATGACACTTTCATTGGTAGAATTTGAGTGTCTGAATTGGAAAAACGTGTCTTGACAACTATTCGATGTTGGTAAATCGAAATGATCAAAATGAAATTCGATGCCATAGGTATCCTCCGCTGTGATAGACCAACCGCAAACGGAGGAAGGAGAATAATGATCGGGGTAATTTGGTGAAGTAATCAAGCCTTGTTTTCCACGAAAAATGCCACCACACAATGCTCCTTAAATTATAAATTGAATACGTACATAGATGGATATGAAAGTTTATTACTCCACTTAAGGAGTTAGAACTTATTTAGGAGTAAGTCAACAATATAATTCCAATGTTCCTTGAACAATATCAGACTGGATATCAGTCTTCGATATCTCAAAAAATACTATCACCTATTTCGACATTCGAATAGGAGATTATTACACAGTGCAACAGCCAAAATGTGTCGGAGAATTGTTTCTACCTCATACAAATAATTATATATGCATAAATATTTGCTTGCATTTTTTCTCCACCTAGAATAGTACAGTATTTTTATGTATGCAGTTTGTTTTTGTTATTCGTTGTTATTGTTTAAAAAGCTTTAGTATGCAGTTCGTAATGCATTTAATATACCGTTATATGAAAAATGTGACGGTGCATTGAATGATCAGTAGTAAAGAATTATATGTGCATAACGCATTTAGTTGGTGTTTGGTTGCTTAATTGATAGCTTTAAGTGCTCGCATTGGAAATAATTGTTCCGAAATATAAGGTAAGGTTTTTTCTTTTATTATCAATAAAGTTAATTTAATTATTACGTGTTAGATATTGAAAATGCCCAGCGGAACGAGTCTTTCTGAACATGGCAAGGGAATAATACTGGGAATATGCGGAAATGGAGCTAAAATTAAAGAAATAGCCAAAAGGCTTAATCGACACAGTAACACAATAACATATTTTTTAATGTTATAGTGGTTATGGCACAGTTAGACGGAGTGGTAGGAAAACACACATCGACGCTCGGTGTAAACGGAGAACTCAACATATTGCAGTAGTCGAAGGAATGAGTACCAGACAAATAAAAAGTCAAATGGTTCTTAACATAACAAGAAGTAGAATAGTTCAAATATTACATGAAAATCCTAAAGTAACACATACTTCCAAGACGCGACAACCTAACCGTTTGCCTCGACATATTAACGCACGTTTGGCCTTCGCTACCATGTTCCAATTTTTGGATGAGGAATGGCGTAACAGTATCTTTAGTGAGAAAAAAAGTTCAATTTAGATGGGCCTGGTGGTTCCAAGAAGTATTGGCGGCATAGGGTTAAATTGCGGCGAACTCGCCACTTGCGTGTCTATAGGGGAGGATTGGTGATGGACTGGGCTGCATTTTGTTGTGAAGGAAAAACTCCAATGTATTTTATATCAACAAAAATGAAATCTGAAATGTACGTTTATTTATTGGACAATGAACTAATATAATTTTCCGGCCAACCTTGTGGCGATAATTGGACTAATTAGCAGGATAATGCGTCAATACACTGTGCAAAGCGTACAAAAGAGTTTTTTACAGCCAGAAATTTACCATTAATGCAATGGCCAGCAATAAGTCCAGACTTAGACCCCATTGAGAATCTTTGGGGAATCCTCTATGGAAAAGTATATAAGGATAGAAGGCAATTTGAGGCAGATAGGGAGTTTAAAATAGCAAAATAGCAAGAATGTCAAAATATCAGCCCATCCAACCCAAAATTCTTGATTAATTCTATGCCATTCCGGCTGAGCCAAGTTATTTAAGAAAAAGAAAAGCATATAAATTACTAATATGAAATTATATACAATTTTTTTTTATTATTAAGCTCGAAAATTAAGCAAAAAACACATATAATTAAGGTGTGCACATATAATTACTTACTATGATGAAATTTTGTATGTTCATTTTTTTATTTAATTTAAAGGACCATTGAATAAAGTCTTTGTTATGTTATGTTACTGTTGTTATAAATAATATAACTGCAAGATCAGAATTTTGAAACATTTTTATTTTAGCGCAAAAATAATTTTACTAATGGTGCACATATAATTATTTGTATGAGGTAGTAGAGGAACACTCCCAGAACACGACCTCAAACTCTGTTTTATCGTAGAGGGTCTCAATTTTATTTAATTGTTGGATTCATTGTGGTGCAATTTCGAACTTTTTTTTGCCCTATAACAATGTATAGAGAGCAAAATGGAGGTATTCCCAATTTCTTCTTATCCATCACTCTTCTCATATTTAATTCTTTTTTCTTTTCTTACTTACAAATTTTCTCCTGAGTAAGGTTTTTTTATAGCAAGGGTCTTAAAAGTGTCTATATCGTGTTCCTTAGCAAATTTCATGAAATTCCTACTCATGAGAAAAATTTATAAAACAAAAATAAAAAAAACAAAAAATAAATATGAAGGGAATATACAAATAAATAAATATGAGATTGAGAATACCTCCATATTATTCTACGTAAATTTTTATAAGGCAAATGAATTCTTTGGAAGCTTTTTATGTTTTTCTTTCTCATTTTAAATGATGATAAAAATTCGCGAATGACCCCACAATCTGCAGAATGAATCCACCAATTAAAACAAATTGAGACCCTCTATGACAAAACGGGGTATAAGGTCGTGTTACACAAAAATAAATTTCGGATTTGTCGCACATTGTTATTGATCGCTACACGCTGAAAGAAAATATGTCTCCTCTCTATTATATTTAGCATCCTTATGATTAGAAATTTTTACCAATTATAACAGGCGTAGTAAATAGAAATGCATTATTTTTCCAATACATGGACTTTCACAAAAATTGAGAGTTCAATTAATGTTTTTGGCCGATTTGTCTGATTTGGCTAATTTTAAAACTTGATATTTATGCTTTAAATATAAACTTACATATCGAAATTCCTAACGATAGCACCAAAATTACTACCATAATCGGCATCACATACAGACCTATAGATGGACATGGTAAATCTTCTCGGGTGTCTATGGTGGTCAAAAATATATGAACAGTGACTGATAAGAAAGTATAGCGAGAAAAAAGCTTATGTTTAATTAACAAAAAACCTAGTATAATTTATAAGCTGGCTTTGACGGTTTTCCCAAATACTTCATTAAACCGTCTAAGTTTTACATGTTAACGTACCAATTTTTATTTGGTTAATAAATTAACCAAGTATTTGGTAATATATACATTATTAAAAAAAAGTTATGTTTTAAAAATTTAACTTTTTTCCTGGTTTTGGTTTTTTTTTTTTTTTTTGAAGCAAAGCTTTTTAAGCCTCTCGTTCTGTGATTTGCTTGACTGAAATCGACACAGCAAAACTTTTCTTTTTTCGACACCGTTTTTCTTAGATATTGATGGCTTCTTCGCTGCTTGCGTTTATTATAACAAGCACATTAAATTCAATTTCAAATACAAAAATCTTTCCTTCGCCTGCCGTGGGGATTTGAACCCACACCCACCGATTAAGAGTACACTACATACACTACGCATCGAGCCAAACTCCTTCGTTACGCAGAGTCATTGTTTCAATATAAATTACAACTGAAGCAATGCTGCAGCACAAAACAGTAATCTATTAATAGATTTTTGTTGTATAGCTATCAACAGATTACGGTGATATACATTCTAAAAAATATGTTTAATTTTACTATATTTATGATAGTAATAATTTGTTGAATATTCCAGTGTCATTTTACTACAATTTTTGAAGTAATCTACGAATATTTAAATTTAAGCATAAATATCAGTAAAATTAAACACCAGATGTAGAATTTTGACACAAAATCAATAGCAAAAATGTATTCTACTACATCAATTGCATTAAAATTCAACTAATAGGTCTGTATACATGCGTGTATATGGTTATTCGAGTCTGCTTATAATCGTGTGAGGAGTTATTTGTGCGGTTTGCTTTTATTCAAATTAAATAAAAAAACTAATTAAATAATTATATAATGAGTATTTCTGGTCATGTTCTGGTATGTGCGGGAAGAATTTTATGTATTTACAACAGAAGTGCGCAAAAAGCCGCCCATGGGCGGATAGCTTTCACATGCTTATGACAGTTTTCAGTTAAAAAAGCTTTTTAGTCAAGTTCAGAACTTATTACACAGAATAAAATAATACGATCAGTCGCTGTGCGAACTTCATTCTGTGAGATTGCGGCCGCTCGCTTCTGCGTTGCCTTATTGAACACGACAACATATCATAAGCGCGTTTGTTCGTTCATTCGATACGATCAGTCGTTGTACGAACTTCATGCTGTTAAGTTGCGGCCGCTCTATTCTGTGTTGCCTAAGATTGCGAACATAGTGAACGCTTATTGCTGAGCCGAGCCAAAAAACATATTGGAGCAATAAAGAAACCAAGTCAGTCTGTTGGTGTGTGTTTTTCGCAACCTTATTGAACAAGCTATCATATTCGCGTTACGCTGGGATCATACTCTTAAAACAAAAGCTTTGCAATACAATCACAAAAATGTGAATGTATAATTTTGCACACCCTCGATTAAAAATATTAACTCTCATTCATATTTGCATAAAGAAGAGAAGTGCATAAATTTTAGTGTCTATTTCCCAAATGCTTTACCCAAATTACTATATCATTTGAAGTAAAATTAAACACCATTTGTTGAACAACATAAAACAATATTTGTTGAATTTTACTACTTATGATGTTATTATTACTCAACAGTTGTGGAATTTTACTATTATTAAAATAGTAATTTTAAGATATTACTACACTTTTTGAAGTGAAATTCTACAAGTTACGTTTAATTTCACTATAACATCAAGAGTAAAGATTATGTTGAATTTTACAATTATTGCTACAAACAGTAGCAAGGCTGTTTGGATCAGTGGATAGAGCGATGGATTGGTCATCCAAACTTCCACGATTGACTCCCACGGCGGGCAAAGATATATTTTTTTTTTTCTTTATGTTGATGAAATGTAATAAAATTTGCTGGTGTGAATATTAACGTGTGTTTTTTACAAATACAATTCAATGTTGACACTCGCACGCGATTTTCTTATTCTTCGTATAGAAATATGATTTTGAAGAAAACATTCTTTAAAGTAACCGACTTTGTTTTTGAAACAATGATGCTTACTCTCGAAAAAAAACAAAGAAAAGTAGTTGATTTTACATACTTTTTTCAATTCCTTGTTAACAAAGAATTAAATCGTTATAGTAAGTATTTTATCTTCACGGCAAAGATTGTTTCATTGATTTAGCTTCAATTTTGATTCGATGATGCAGCACTTGCATAGTTAAAAGATAAATCATTATTGCAACGATCTTTCCATTGTGGCAAAGATATTGTGGATATGGTTTTACAAGATCTTTTTTTCTTTGATTTAAAGGCGTTCAGTTTTCTCGGTGTAATAATAGAATATGATTAATGATTTTTACAGAGAATTGAGTTTTTAACAATACTTTTGCTCATACTTCAATTTTAAAAAGTTAAGCAAATATGCCTTATTATATTCCAATAAATTGCTGGTCAATGTCTTTATACTTTTTTATAATTATGTTACATACTAGCTGAATACCCGGCTTAACTCGAGAGTTGATATAAATAATTTTCGATTTCATTCGTCGATTTGAAAAAAACTTTTCACAAACTTTAGAAGGAATTTTGTGTGCATTTTTCGAAACGGTATCTTTGGCGAAATGAGCAAAATGTAGCTTCAACATCTGAAAATTATGAGAAAAACTTAGGGAAATCGTGATTTGTGTGTGCGTGCCGAAAATCGCTTGCAAAAACATATTTTCAAGTTTTATATTGTATTCGACAGATTGCACATTTTAAAAAACAATCAGAGCAAAAACGAATTTTTGCCAATTCGCAAGGAAACTGAAGAAAAATTAAATAAGCATTGAAAATAGAAATTGCAATGTCAAAGCAACTCCAACTTATGACGCAACTGACTTGCGCATATTTTGATGCGTACTCAAATACCACAGAATTCAGCATCAGCTGTCCTGATTTGCGAAAAAAGAAAGTAGAATATAAATGCACATAAAGAAGAAAATTAGATATTTATCACCCTTCGCGCTTTGCTATGCCTTACTGTATTTTGTAGAACAGCGCCCTCTGGGGTTCAAGATAAAGCAAAATACATAGCGCCGAAAGAATCACCGCACCCGAAAACCACTTATAAAAATCATACTTATCGGATGAGTTGTTTTGAGTTTTTGCGGTATTTGTACAACAGCGCCCTCTGGTTTTCGAGATAGAATAAAAAAATAACGCCAAAGCCCTTTCCATACTCGATAATCAAATCCAGTATATCCGATATACAAATTTTTATCTAAATCGGATGAGCGGTTTTTGAGTGTTTCACGATTTCTTAAGTGATTTGTACTACAGCACCATCTGGTGCTTAAGATAGCGCAGAAAAAAAAGTCCAAGAAACCCACCGTATCCGAAAACTCCTATGTAAAAATTTTCACGCAAATCGGATGTACAGCTAGGAGTTTTTCGAGATTTTTAAAACATTTGTACTGCAGTGCCCTCTGGAGTTCAATAAAGAACAAAATAGATAAGTCATAAAAAGTACCGTACTTGAAAACCCCTAAATACAAATTTCCATGTAAATCGGATAAATGGTTTCGGAGACAAGCTATAATAACAAAATTCGTGAAACCCGATCGCAGCGCCACCTACCAGGTCTAATTGCGAATCTGAACTATCCAGGTATCCTCTTAAGCACACACAAAAAATTTCATCAGAATCGGTGCAGCCGTTTACGAACAGTTTAATAACAGCGCCCTCTAGTTTCGAGAAGAGTAAAAAAGATTGCACCCTTGCCGTGCTCGAAAATCGCTATTTACAAATTTTCATCTAAATCGGATGAGCAGTTTTGGAGTTTTTCGCGATTTCCTAATATTTGTACTAAAGCGCCCTCTGGTTTTCAAGATAGCACAAGAAAGATAAGTCCAAAACACTTACCGTACCAGAAAACCCCTATTTTCCAATTTTCATGCAATTCGGATGCATGGTTTAGGAGTTTTTCGAGGTTTTTCAAAATATTTGGACTACAGTTCCCTCTGGTGTTCGAGAGAGAAAAGAGTAGATAAGTCGAAAAAACTCAGTGTGCCCAAAAACCTCTACATACAAAATCTCATGCAAATCGGATGAACGGTATTGGACTTTTCCGACTTTTTTAAAATATTTGTACTACAGCGCCCTATGGTGTTCAAGATAGAACCTAGTTTATAAGTCATAAAAATTCACCGTTTCCAAAAACCTCTATATACTAACTCTCATGTCAATCGTGCAAGCGACTTAGAAGTTTTTTGACGTTTTATAAAATATTTGTACTACAGCGCCCTCTGGAGTTCAAGATAGAACAGAGTAGATAGTCATGAAAACTCACCGTATCCGAAAACCTCTACATACCAATTTTCATGTAAATCAGATAAACGGCTTAGGAGTTTTTTGACGTTTTTTAAAATATTTGTACTACAGCGCCCTTTGGTGTTCACGATAGAACCTAGTATATAAGTCATAAAAACTCACCGTTTTTGAAAACCCCTATATACCAACTTTCATGCAAATCGTATAAGCGACTAAGGAGTTTTTTGACGTTTTTAAAAATATTTGGACTACAGCGCCCTCTGGTGTTCAAGATAGCACAGAGTAGATATGTCATGAAAATTTACCACATCCGAGAACCTCTATATACAAATTTTCATGCAAATCGGATGCACGGCTTAGGAGTTTTTCGAGGTTTTTCAAAATATTTGTACTACAGCGCCCTCTGGTGTTCGAGATAGAACGGTGAAGATAAGACAAGAAACTTGGCGTGTCCGAAAACTGCTACATACAAATCGGGTGAACGGTTTCGAAGATAAGCTAAAAAAAAGAATGACTGGAACAGACAAAAATTTTAAAAATGCGATTTTCGGACTCAGCGTCATTCAAAATGCCCATTGGATAAGAAATTTCAAAAAAATATTTCATGTACAGATTTTTTTTTTACAAATTTATGAATATATAGATTACGTGTAAAAGAAAGGAACATACGGTTTTTCCTTTTTTTTTAAATTTTCTAAATTCTAAATATTTTTTTGTTGATTATGTAACATATATACGTAATAAAAGAATATAAAAAAAAACGAAAAAAAACGAAAAAAAACGAAAAAAAACGAAATGTCCATTTCAGCCCTTGAAAGGACTTTGACCGAGCTTTGACCGTGAAATGTTTGAACACATATGATGATCTAGAACTGGACCTGCATGTTTAATGCCGTTATCAAGAAGCTTTTCATGGCAGTTTACTCCCTGAGGTTCGCCATTGTTTGCAGGGTGGTGACGGCTGAACAGAGAAATTAATTCAATTGAAAAAACTTTCTGTGTCAGGTGGGATTCGATCCAGGGTTCTCTGTCGTATGGGCAACACACTCTACCCACTGTGCCACGGCCGCCACACATAAAGAGAATATACATTTTTTTTTGCTGAATACTAAAGGGACAACTGGCACTCTCTTTGCTTCCTGCGGGCGCCTTTGCATTATACTATGGAACTTTCGCATTGAGGTTCCGCCTCTACGCTATACCAGAAGTTAAATTAACACGTTTTATACGGTAAGAAAAACCATGTTTTTAACGCTGAAGATAAAATTTTAAAAGTACAAAACTACCATAAATCGTTTAAATCTATTTACCTATCACTAAAAAACTCTTCTTTCTATTAATTCACTCAATGATTCGATAAATTCAACACTATACTATATTTTATGCGAACTTGAAAATGAAATCTTGCGATTTTGAAAATGAGATTCCCAAGTGTTTCTTTTTATCTGGCATTCATCACAGTGACTTGATCCGGTGACACAACGGAGAACGCTTCTCACTTGAGCTGCAAGGTTTATCTGTTTATATTTTATTTTTTGCGCTATTTTCCATTTTGGGGTCACAGGAATATTATATTTTTTTTAAATCATCACTCCGCCAGTTGTCAATGAATAAACTGAATAAACTTTCAGGGATGTCGCAATGAATTTTATGAGATTTTGTATTTAATTTGGTAAAATCACTTAATTTATAAATCTTGAACTTGTATGGTAAGTTCAGGAGATTTCATCTATCTAATCTAATGAAATCTCTCAAAATCTAAAGATTTCAGCGAATGAAAACATGGTATAAGCATTAAGTCTACTTCAATTAAGAAGAGAGAACGTTCTCTCTGTCTCGCGCAGTACTCTCCCCTACTTTAATGCACTCCGGTTTTAAGACAAACACTTAACTCACCTGCACTCTTTGTTGTATAGGTGGCCTTAAAATATTTACGTGCACGCTTGGCGCTTGTGTGAAAATGGATATACATGCGGTTGGCCATAGATGTGACGATAGTTTTCTGACCAATTTGACACTCCTGCAGCAAATTCAACGCTGAGTTTTTTTCATTCGAAACCTATTCAATATTGAAGTGTAAAACTCATATGTGTTGAATAACAAATTTCTACCAAACCTGTTCAAACTCACCGTTAAAACATCATCGCTACAATTGTGTGACTCCGTCTCAATATGTAACTCTTCAATGGACAAGATAATTTGCCAACCCACCGAAACCTCAATGAACCAGTCACAATCAACATCAACGCTGTAGGGGGCATTTGGGGATTCAATTCTGCCACGTGTCTTCTGCAAATGCTCACCACAACCGAGTCGTTTGAATTCAGCGTGGAAACCTTGGACACTGTTACTGTAATCACTGGTGAATTTCAGCAAAAGACGGTTGCCTTCTGTCTGCAACACATCCGTTGGTCTAGTACACAAATGGTGAGTCTTCAGCACCTCTTCGTCTCGCATGTCAAGAACTTCGACATAGTCATAATTGCAGTTCATCTGACTTTCCTCTACTTTGAGATGCGAAAATGTTATGGCTATTTTATTATTCTTACCACCACGTATATCCCAAGCACAATGCATAGATGGCGGATAGTTTCCCGGAAAATTGGGTGACTCAATGGCGCCCTGCAAATCTTTGATTTCTGTTACACAATCAGTCTTATAGTCAAGCAGAAATTGCTGACCATCCTGGGCACCATCTGCTAAGTTGTACCGAACGATAACTTGATGTGAACTTGATCTTAGCATGATAGTGTTTTGAGTGGTCGAGCAGTTCAGAGCAAACGCTCGACTCAACATATTTGGGCCATCATAAATGGTCAGCACGTTGTTTTCACAGAGGTTTGAATTCGCCTGCGTAGGTGTAACCATTAAAATTATGCGTGATCCTTGAGCCACAGTTATATGCCAATCGCAAACAATGGCACCGGCGCTTATTTCCGGATAGTGTGGTGAGTGTATGGAACCAGTATAGGAGTTCAGTTTGCCGCCGCAACCAGTTGCAGTTTGCTCCCAAGTCAGATAGAATCCAGCATCGGTAATGAAAAGATCAGAGTGAAAATATAAATATAAATTGTTTGAAAGAGATGGTAGACGGGTGGGTATTGATAAGCCACAATATTTGCCAATTAGCGGAGAGTGACTGGATTGACCATCTCTGGAAAAGGTGTAGAAAATGAATGTGGAGTTCGTTGAAAACCAAAACACAAGCACACACTTACCTTATCTCTAAATAGTCGTCTAGGCATTCCTTCATGGATGTGGTCTCTAGACTGAAATTTTGTGAAACTAACTCTATCTTATGCCCCAGCGGTGCAGTTATTATCCACGTACAGTCGACTTGTGGAGGGTATGGTTTTGGCCATGCAGGCGTTTTGATTACTCCAAAACTATAGCTGAAATTTCCACCACATTCTGCAAGTTGTAAAGGGTGCGCATTTTTAAGGTTACATCTTTTAAATTCCAAGATTGTATAATTTAAAAACAAAATATATACCGGTTTGATCGTCCACAAAAGTGTAATTAGCCGTTAGACCATAGTTAATGTGACCCTTCTGCTCAATGGGTATTTTCTTAAGTTTTATTGTTATAAGATTGTGGGCAAAGGTAGTAGAAATTCTTCTGTCCTCATCGCAATAACTAGAGGGAATAATATATGTATATATTTTAAGTTTAAGAACTAAAGTTCAAAATACACATAGATATGGAAGAAAAAAGAAAGAGGCGATAAATATACAGGTAATAATTATATCCATCATTATGAACAGTTCGGCAAGTACAGGGTGTACCCAAAATATCTGACACTTTTAATTGTACTCTATATTTTTTAGTACTTAGAATGCGACAGCTGTTATTGGGGAAGATTAGTCATGTAGAATTACTTAATGGCCATTTCAGCGCTTGAAAGGACTTTAACCGAGCTTCTAATGATCAATTGTGTTGTGTGTGATGTGAAATGTTTCCACACAAATGATCGAGAACTGGACCTACATGTTTTACGCTGACTCCGAATGGCTTATGTTCTCAAGAAGTTTTCATGGCAGTTTTTACTCTCTGAGATTTGCCATTGTCTGCAGAGAGGTGACGGCCGAACAGAAAAATTAATTCAATTGAAAAAACTTTCTGTGCCGGATGGAGGATTCGAACCTGGGTTCTCTGGCGTAAGAGTCAAACACTCTACCCAGTACGCCACGGCCGCAAAAAAATTTAAAAATTAATTTACAACAAAAGGGTGAAAATACCACTGAGACGGTTTAAAAACTGCGCATGTTTTTTATCACCATAAAGCAGATTTAACTAATGATTTTGAGTTCCAATGAGGACGTCAAAAAATTTGTCTTTTCCCGTACCATACGGTCGAATGAAAATGGATCAATAAAAATTTATTGACTTTTTAAAAAGGCAAAATAAAATCATAATTTTTCGACTTAGGTCGCCTGTAACACCATCAAATCGAATCGTTTAATATAGCATATTATTGGAAAAAAAACCAAAACTACCTTTTAAATTATGCACAATTTTTGCAGGTGGAATGAAAATTGATGGAGACATCGCCAAACAACTTAAAAAGCTACAAAAAAAATCCGGTTTTTTAGTATACCTTGAAGCGGTTCTTAGGAAAAAAAAAACCAATCGAATCTACAACCCAAGATACAGGGTGCGCCATCTTTTATGTTGGTGTGTCCATATTGAATAACTTAAAGAAAAACAACCGATTTTCACATGTGAAATTTTTTTATTTAACTTCATTCTTTACAATTTATTTGAACCAATTTAAGTGATCGTCTTTACCGGTCAAAGTAGGATATTACGTTCTACGTTTTCCATACCTTTTTCGAGCATCTCGGGCGGTATAGCGATGATTTCCCGCACGAATGTTTGCCTTGAGCTCGCCAATTGTCTGAGGCTTGCTGGCGTATACTTTGCTTCTTAAATAATCCCACAAAAAGAAGTCCGGAGAGGTAAAATTTGGAGAACTATGTGGTCATTCAATGTCGCCATTTTTTGACATCACCCGCTCAGGGAATTTTCGTTTCAGAAACTGCATTGTTCGATACGCAGTGTGGCGCATCGTCATATTGAAACCAGTAATTGTCCAGAACTTTTTTACATATTTGTGGACAGACATAACGAGCCAACATTCACTGATATCGGTTCCCATCGAATGTTTCGCTTCCTCAGAAAAAAAATGGCCCAATAATGGTTTTAGCGAAAGCGCCGGCTCGAATGGATCTCGTGTTGATTTTCCGTTCCCCAAAAGAGGCAATTTTGCTTGTTAATGGCATCAGAGAGTCTGAAATGGGCCTCATTAAATTTTGCATCCAAAAATTCGATTCAGTATCAACCATTCGAGAGACTGTTTCGCCGTATTCCAAGCAACGTGGATGGTCTGTCCGCAATATTCATTGAGTCAATTGCAGTTTAAACGGAAACAAATGTAAATCACCCTTCAAAATGCGTCGCAAAGTGGTTCCACTGATGCCAAAATGTAGAGCGCGGTGATGATACGACACATGTGGGTTCTCGGGAACGTTTTGGGCTTTGATGAACTGCATGTAAACGATCTTATACAGTCCCGTTCGCCACCAAACGGCGAACAGTGTTGTCAGACGGTGATTGTTGGGCACGATTTTTTTAGCAATATGCACGTTGAGTTAACACAACTGAACGCCTATTTTCCATGAACAGCATCACTATTTTGTCGCGTTGTTTTGGTGTCAAGCAATGCATGGCTAAGATTGTAGTGAATTGACTTTTTAAAAAATTGTCTTCTTAAGTCAATCAGTTCATAAATGTCAATATTATTCCGTGTTTACATACCGACATAAGATATGGCGCACACTGTATGTACTTTATGTGTCTAATTTAAAAAAAAAAAGAAAAAACGGGCGCAGTCGTTAGGAATGCCGATGGAAGCTTCTTAATATTAGATGTAAAATTAAATATTGTATTGATTGACAGAATAAACATGCACACTCTAAAGATAATTTTTTTTAAAGTTTATTAATGAAATTCATAGCAAAAAAATACACATGCAAAAATAATTATTTTCGAACGTATACAGTAACGATGCTTCCAACATCACACTCTCAAAAAAAAATTGTTAATTTTTACAAAAATTAAATACAAAAATTATCTTGATTAAATAGAATTAACAATACTCAATTTTTAATTGTTTGTTAGAAATGACAAACAAAATTGTTAATATTTCAAAATAATGGTTACAAAAATAATTTCTCATTTATAAATGTCAAAAAATCATAAATAAAATGGCAAGAACTGTCAAGAAGTGAAGTCACTTAATTAATTTAGAAAATTAGTTGTTATAAGTTATATCTACCCTTATTTTTCACTATTCTTTTCTGGATGTTGCATTCACCAGAACATAAATAAATTTTAAAAAATTAACAATCAAATTGTTGAATTCAACAATAAAAAAAAAACAACAATCGAAATACAAATACAATACAATAAATACAATACAAATTTAACAATCGTACAGTAAAAATTGATAATTTTTGAAAGAGAAAATTAATTCTCAAAATCAATAGAATATTTAAACAATACCATTGTTAAATTTATTAACAATCCTCATAGTTGAATTGAGTGCAGCATCGTCGAGTGAGAGTTGTTTTTTTATTTCGTTTGCATGCATTTGTTGTTGTTTAAGAGGGTTTGAAAATGTGCTGACCATCGAGAGCGGCTTGGGTTGTTGCTGTTCAAACATGTTTTTGTTTTTGCGCTTAGCGGAATGCAATGTTTATAGAAAAAACAAATCGCATCTGACGCGTTTGTAGTGTTCTCATTTGACTCCCGTTAATAATTTCGCTAAAGAAGCTAACGTTTCAAAAAGTTAAAAAAAAAAATTTGGGAGCAAGTTTAGTTTAATGAATCGGCTTGAATTTTAGAAAATTGTTTCGTACAAGGCATGGCAGAATTATAATTGTATCATGTGTACGAGGTAGCATTTTTTTTGTAAATTATAATGGTATTGACAAAAAATACCACTTTCCACTTCAAATTTAGCGGGTTCATTAAAGTAGACTTTAAACAAAAATTGATTCTCACAACTTTCATTTTCATTTTATTTCATTTTAGGCAAGCAAGTATCTGATAAGTATCAAATAAATTTTCTGTGCATACTTTCAGGCTGATCGCAAACAAATTACAGTTTGAGCGATATCGGGCACAAAGCAGCGTGCTTGCCTTTTATATATTAAGATATATAGAAATATACATCTGATATATACATATCTATATATCTAACGTATCTATATAACGTATATATTATATTTTTAACTTTTTCTTACCAAAATTAATCTTTTTTATTCATAAAATGATTTTTATGTTAATGTTAAGACGATATTTAATGCAATTAAAAGTTTAATATAAATCATTAATTAATGTAATTCATAATTAATTGTGTAACTTTTTGTAGTTCTTTTCAACTTGTTATCTCTATTTTTATTATTTTAATTAATATTGTTTTTTATTTTTATAAACTTAGAACAAATATTTTTTGTTTTAAAATGGATACTGATAAATAATGGACTTAAACATATTATAATTTTTTTTTATATTTTCGATGAGCTTAGAAAAAAATCGGGGATTCTTTTTCAGAAATGCGGGAAAACATAAATAATGAGTTGGATTCCCTGCTCTGGAATGTAGTGATGTAGCCATGTTTCATTCATTGTCACATATCGACGTAAAAATTCGTTTATTATTGCGGTTGAATATCACTAAACATTGCTCCGTACCAACGACAGGTTGATGCTTTTGATCGGTTGTGAACTCGTGCGTCGAACACTTTGCATACAGCTTTCGCATTTCCAAATATTCATGCACGATCTCACGCTCTTTCAACACGCTCTCTTGATATCTTCAGAGTCTCAGTTATCTCGATCAACTTCACTTAACGGTTATCCATAATTATTTTGTTAACTTTTTTTATGTTTTCGTCCGCAACACCCTAGTTCGGGCGCCCATTGTATGCATCGTCTTCGGTGCTCATTTCATCCCGTTTAAATTTAGCAAATCACTTTTTAACAGATGATTTTCCTGGTACAGAGTCCGAATAATATTTATCAGTCCGTCAAAGCTTGGCTTTCAACATTAACATGCGAAAATCTTTTTTATTAATTTTTTGTCACAATAACAAAAGTTGCTTCACTCACAATGTTGCTTTACTCATAATCACACGAACCAATTATCCGACAGCTGTCAAATTTATACAAGTGTTGTTTGAAGTTTGGCACTAACTACTGATCATATGGATTTAATTGTAGTAACGCCATCTATGTGTTAGCCTACGAACCTTCCTACGTGGATAATATTGCTGTTCTGACTAATGCTTGGTTTTCACTATGTCAATTTCAATGGTCAATTGCTGTCAATCAAATGAAAAATGCCAACACGTTGGACTTTTTTTCTACGTTTGACAGTAGAGAAAATTAAAAACAACTGAATTATCGAATTGAGCTATACAAAAAATATAGAATAATTTTATTTAGGTGACATTTTAATTGATTAAGTTGTATGTCATCATAAAACTGACATAGTGAAAACCAGTCTTAAAGTTAGATTCATGACAGTTTTAAGTTATATCTCAGATTTGATGATGGAAGCTTTTAATTCTTTTAGTGCAGCTAGACAATTATAAAAAAAAAAGATTACCACAAATGTTTTTTGACGTGTGGTAGCTAGGTTATCAATTTGGTTTTTCGTTCTAACACTTTGTCTGCTCTATCTTGGCATTAGAGTGTCTCATCACTATTTTTAAAGATTTTTCTGTAAAAAAATAGGTACAAACATAATATACTGAAACAAAATTTACTATTCACAACAATTCTGCAACATCGTACAAACTAACTCAGTTTTATTTCATTATTTATATATGTACCTATATAAAATATTCCTCTGGAAAAAAATATGAAACTGTCTGGCTGTTCAAGCTTCATATCTAAATCTGAAGGCTTTTGAACTTATACGTTTCTATTACAATTATTTGATAGTAATTTTTGGAAGTTTTAAAAAAAGTGGCCTCAAAAAAAAAACATTCAATAAAAAACTCACCTGCCAACTAGACGGTCTCCACTTATGGAACTATTCAAGTAGATAAGCAAATCTGACTCCCCTGGTGCACATTTAGCGCCACTACGCGAATAGAACAGATCGAGTTTTATTTGTTTACCCTCGGGTGCTTCCAGTATCCATTCGCAATATGGAGCCAAACTTTCACTCAGAGCATACTTCGAAAAAGAACCTTCATTAGCGATTAGAACACCACCGCAATTGATTGTCTCAAAACTATATTCGACACGAAGACCACGTGACTTGCGCTGATTCACGCTGGAATGAAAAACTATACGCAGCCGATTTTTTGACGAAACCAAATGCATTGCTTCCCCTTTATAGTAGCGCCATTTTTCATCGTTAGATATATAAACCTAGATAATACTTAGTTTAGTTATATGTTTGTTTAATTTTGAGATTTGATTTTACTTACATCAACATAGTTGGCAAAATCGTCAACATCTTTGTCTTGTTTCACTCTATTGGGGTCGTCGCTTTCATCCTCAGACATGTCAGGAATCGTCTCCGATATTGAAAAGTCAGTAAAATTGATGTGAACAACGGTATCAAGTGGTCCGTATATATTATACGTACACGTAATGTGATCAAAATATGGGTTTGGATAATTGGGAGTTGCAAAACTACCACCATTAGGTCCGAAGAAGCTCTCATCGCAAGCTAAGGCGATATATATGTTTGGTTGGTTGATTACATTTTTTATAAAGCTTCGTTATGATTACCTTGACTGTATTTGGCTTGGAAGATATGACCTTCTGTAGGTGGAATCAGGAATTCATAGCGTACTAAAAGGTAGTTACTGCTCGAAGAAATGCTTTGCATGGCATCACCAGCACAAAACTTTTTAATAAGCAGATCTTCGTCAGTTTTTCCATCAAATATCTAGAATAAAATAAGGTTTAAAATTCTAATGACAGTTTTGTCTAAGGCGAGAATGCTCTTCGCATATGAAAAGCAATAACGTACCTCCACCTTCTGCAGAATACAGCTTTTAGCGGTATTTGAGCTGACCATTTCCAGTTGCGGAAAATCCAACTTGATTTTAATCCCAACAGGTTGCTGTATTAAATATAAACAAACGCCGGCTCCGACATTTCCACCAAAAGCACCTGAAACATCTGTATAAAGTCCACCACAATTAGGGTCACCTGGAATTACCTCGTAATGGAGTTGAAAAGAACTATCCACGTGATAAGAGTCGGTGTGAAAGTGTACTCGAGCCATGTTCGAGGACGTATGTTTTGGTTCCGGCAGCTTTGTAACGCATATCGACTCAAGTACTTGATCAGAATCAAAAATCTGTAAAGAGATGAATGTACAAGTGTTTTTCTCATAGGTGCAGTGTGCACGGTTATCGTTAGAGCTGTTCTATAAATTCTAATCTATAGTTGTATTTTGTGGTGAAAAGCCAAAGAGAAAGCTAGCTATCTCGAAACTGCTACTAGATTGCAGCAACATTTGTAGCAAATACAAGATTTACAAAACTATAAAGCCTTAAAGAACCTCATATGGCACCGTAAAAGGCATTCGTGGAGAGGCTTCTGCTCTGGGATGGGTAGGCTTCAGAAAATGGTTTCAAAAGATCCATTCTCCAAAGTGGGTCTAATTCTAAAAATGGTTGGAACCCAGGCAGAGAACTTAGAGGAGTCGACGCAAGTTCTGATGGAGGTGAATTTTCCTGGAAGTTTTAGGTCTGATGACCCGTGGACACCCTTGAAGAAAGGGATACGCAGGGTTGACAGACTGGAAGTCGAAAGAAGGATCACTATGGACGGAGTGAGGAGTGCTATACGCTCATTTGCTCCGTACAAAACATCAGGGATGGATGGTATATTTCCGGCTATGTTGCAGTGGGGGGAAGATCTCATTGCACCTAGGCTGAGGGGTATATTCGTTACTTGCCTAGCGACTGGGTACGTACCGAGAGTCTGGAGAGAGGCGAAAGATGTCTTTCTTCCGAAGACCAGAAAAAAGGATTATGCGGAGGCGAAGTCATTCAGACCGATTCAGGCCTTACGTCCTTCCTCTTGAAAACGATGGAAAGAGTGATGGTTGACTGCCTTGAGAGCACTTCGCTGATGCATAGTCCCCTGAGTAGATGCCAATATACATATATAGCAGGCAGATCTACGAAGAGCGCTCTTCACGAATTAGTAAGAGTTGCTGAAAAAGAGCTGTTTTCAGGAGGTATTGCGATAGCCACATTTATGAACATCGAGGGTGCATTCGACAAAATATGCTTTGAAAGTCTGCGGCAAGCCCTGACAGAGCGCGATGTAAGCCCAATGATTGTAAATTGGGTAGACAATATGGTATGCTCAAGCACAGGGCGGTCAACATGCAGAATGGTAGAGTCAAGAATAGAGGTAGAGTAAGTAGAGGATGTCCCCAGGGCGGGGTGTTATCTCCAACCCTGTGGAACATAACTGTGGACTCACTACTGGTTAGACTGGATTAATCGGGCATACACACAATAGGGTATGCAGATGACATTGCGTTGGTGGTCTGTGGTAAGTTTATTGACACCTTTTCTGATATCATGAAGAGTGCACTCCGAATGGTGGAGGAGTGCTGTCGAGAACATGGCCTTACCGTAAACGCGAAAAATCAGACAATATTCTTTTTACTAGAAAGAGGGTAGGTTTGAGGAGAGAACCACTCAGACTTTTTGGAGCTGAAATCAACATGTCCACGAAAGTTAAGTATTAAGAGGTAACCCTGGATAGCAAACTGATCTGGAACGAGCATGTAGAAGATAGGATTCAAAGAACAAAGAGGGTTCTGTTTCAGTGTAGACGCGTGTATGGTCTCAAATGGGGGCTAAGCCCAGAGTCTATGAAATGGGTCTACACTATGATGGTTATACCTATCATCACGTATGCTTCGGTAATTTGGTGGACAAAAGTCAGCCAGAAAACTATTAATAAGGGACTGGGCATAGTCCAACGGCTGGCGTGTGTTGGAATAACAGGTGCAATACGCACCACTCCAACAAGCACAATGGAGGTTCTGTTAAGTATGCTGCCTTTGGATTTAGAAATAAAGAAAACGGTGGCGCTAGCAGCCCTCAGGATGTTGCGAAATGATACGTGGCATGGATCAACGGCCCTACAGGGTCATATGCGCATTCTTGATTCAGAAGAGTTTTGTGGACCAGAGCCACGTATCGCCATAGGCGATAGCACGGTGGCAGGCCTTATTAAGCAATGGACGGACTCGGAACACCGTACAAGGTGGGAAGAAGCTGTTAATTGCAGGCAATCGAAGGCGGCCGTGAAGTGGTCTCATAGTGAGGCTATTATTACTTACAATCGAAAGACTTTAACCTGGCTTACTGCACTGGTCACAGGACACGGTCCCTACAAGTACCATCTCAGGAAGATGACTCTGACCGAGGACGATGCGTGTAGGTTATGCCTAGAGGAGCCGGAAACGGCAGCACACATTCCGTGCCAGCGCTCAGTGTTGGCAAGCATAAGATTGACCATTCTGGGACGTCCATTTATTGATGAAGCCGAGATTGGTCAACTGACTTACAAGGATATGCTTGAGGTGACAAAGGATGCTTATGTAAGGAGCATGCTCACGTATGAGGGCTCCGAGCGGTAGCATCCTTGTCCTATGGGGACGAAAAGGTCCGAAAAGGTCCACTGTGGTCCGCTTCGGTCAATCCCCGATTAATTATTATTTTTTTATAAAGCTTTAATATTTTTCTCAATAGTACCAACTCAACTACCAGTAGTTGACGTACCTTCATTTGTCTTTCCAATTTCTTAAGGGATATACCAGCCCGGTCGTTCTAAACGCGACTCCCGCCGACCACTCTGGGCCTGTGCAAGCGACAAACCCCAGCCAGCACGAGACTTCCCGAAGAGCCTCCCATAAAAGTCATCCAGACAAGGGTTCCACCAGATGAGGCTCTTCAATACCACTATCTTCAAACATGAACTTTTATGACTGTCCGTGTACAGTTTAAACACTAAATCGTGCACGTCTTACATTCAATCTCGTTATCAGGTCAGGATAAATAAATTCATCCCTGAAAACTTGGCACTTGACACTTATAAGGGTATTCAAAAACAATTACAAAAACTTTTTTACATAAAAACTTTCTACAACTATCCCGTTACCTGCTTTTAACCCTTTTTACTCAATTTTAACTCTTTAGTGATCGGAAGTTGATCGGTGAGTGAATCAGGACAAAGTCTTTTTATGGATTAAGATGTAATTAATGCTTTTATTTTTATAAATTTTCTTTTAGCAATTTTTTAAAATCTGCAGATAATTTTTTGTTTTTTTCCAATTTATTACTTTGTTGCGAATGCTATATCTTCGGGTCAGACATGACCAAACATTTATTTAACACATCTGTTAAATTTGTTATCCTGGAGTTGCCCTCAAAAGGGCGTTTCAATGGCGTTTCAAATTCTCTCCTCTTTTTTTGGCAAAATTTTTTTCTCGTGTTTAATATCTTCATGGCAACATTTGTTGTTGTAGCCTGAACACAAGCCATTCTTTATTGTTTTAACTTGTAACGGTGACGCGTCCCAAAGTGTACCTTACGCTCTACGCCACTAGCCCCCTATGCCACTGAATAAATCCACCAAACGACAAAACCAGTATATTTGGCTACAACAACCACTCACACACCGCACATACAACAGGCAGACTAACATCAACTGCTGCAGCAACTACAATTAGCATGACGGCTACATCAACCACACATACACCTCGCATACGATAGGCAGACTAGCATTCACTGTTGTACCAACCACATAATTCCCATGATGTTGATAGCGAGGAATATTTAAGAACGCTGGGTTCGGCAGACGTAGGGATGGCTCGGAAGCTTTGTACCGTCTGCTGCTTGTTACCAAATAGATAAAATCATTTTAAAACGGACTACCGAAAGGCGGACCGTTATTCATGCATTTAGTTTTCTTGTTTATAATTTTTCGTGGATTATTTTACGTCGACTTCGGCCGGTCGATCGTCCGCAGTAGTTATAGTATTCGTGGATTATTTTAAGTCGGCTTCGGCCGGTCGATCGTCCACAGTAGTTATAGTATTCGTGGATTATTTAACGTCGGCTTCGATCGGTCGATTATCCACTGTAGTTATTGATTAAATTATATATACAGCAAGTAATGTTTATAACGAGCTTCAAGAGACCGGTACTTTTTTTCGTTATAAGGGATAGATCAGTATAAGTGATATTGTTATTTTGGTAATTTATTAACATTCTTTCTTAGTTTTATTAAAAACTCAACGAAATGCGTTAATGTTTACACATATTTGAATTAATTTGAAAAAAATCTGTCAAGTTTTGTTATTTGGTTTCCTGATACAAAAATTAATTTTGAATTGTATGTTCAAATTTCTTTATGGATGCCGAAGACATCTCGTCGAATGTTTTATATGTCTGACTACCTTCGTGCCTCCACTCTACTGAGACTTTTTTTATGCTAAAAAACTTTTCTCTTGCAACTCATTGCTTTTACAATCAATTCACTACATAACCTGATTAAGCTTTCTCGACTTCAAAATGAAAATTATGCAAAACAGCAGCAAAACAATTCGTTGACGCATGATACAATTTTTCTTTGGACGTCAATAATTTACTCAAATTTATCAGGAAAATGCCAATTGGTTGTAGCCGAAAATCACACTTATTCGTTATAACCGATGATTAATTTCATATTTTCGTAGAAATTTGTTCGCTATAACTCATATTTCGCTATAATCGGTGTCGTTATATGCAGTGGAAATTGTACTATTTTATACGAACTTCAGCCGGGACTTGAATTTTTATTCGTTATAACCGATAGTTCGCAATAAGCGATGTCGTTAGAAACATAGCTTTCTGTATATATATAAATTAGCATATAAAATATAAGGGAATGCACATGCAGGGAATTCAATTGAAGGAAACTCTGTACACTGAAAGAAACTGTTTATAACAAAAAAAATAATTATTTTAGTCGAAAAAAATCGAAAAACACCACGTCTTTTTAATTGGAGAAAGTTCAAGGGTATTTCGTTTGATCCTGGAGCGGCTGAGTCATACCACAGCCTTTGAAGGAAACCCCCCTTACAAACTATAGCGGACAGTCAAACGCTTCAGCTTCAGAGCAAAAGCGGATAGTCACAGTATGAAGCTTTAATACTTAAAAAGGCGCAAGTAGTCTCAAAAAAAAAAAAAAAAAAAAAAAATCGACACCATCAGAAAGAGGAAAGTTTGAAATGTGGGCTCAAAATATTTTTCATTGACAGCTCATTAAAAATTAGAAATTTTCAGGAAAAAAACACAAAAAACGAGCTTAAATTATATAAAGTTTCATTAAATATATTCTATAATTACAGATTTCATGGACATTTTTATTGAGTAGTGTAAAATATAGAAAAATTTCTTCGAGAAAGCGCCATCATGACTATACATCATGCGGTAATGTAACAAATAACACTAAATTTCTGCATAAGAAATGTGTTTAGATTATAAAAAAAAAAAAATTGAAATAATAAAAACCCCGCAACTTTCCAAATACCCCTGATGCTAGAATTTTGCCTCTATTTCACCCAACGTGTGTCGGCGATAGATCAAGTCTCCTCATAATTTTGGTGAAAAAAACCGTCCCCGTGCTAACAAGTTTAACTGAACAATTGCTTCTCCATTCGCAGGAGTGTGTTAAAGTTATATACCAACTTTCCATACATGCTCCAAGGAAGGCCGTAATGGCTGGACTCAAAGGCAGACCCTCTTTTACACCGATAAGAGAAGACTAGTGCGTGTTAACATGTTTCGTCAATATGCATCTTATCCGTTACTATCCTTCTTTTCTCCAGGCTTTAGATATTCAGGCGCATCATTCATGAAGTTAACCTCGCGGAGTTATACACCAAAACACCATAGACATTATCGCGATTGAAAGAATAGCATTGGCAATAGAGCCCTGCAGGAGGATGCTTTTTCGCCTCCCTAAATATATCCTCTTGCTATAGAATAAAAAATGTCCTCTACCTTTTTTGCTTTGCTCATACCTGCTCATACTCTCTATTTGTTTTATTCAGATATAAGAAACGAAGAGAATAAGAGCACGATGCTTTACAAACACCAGCAGGTAACAAATAAAGCAATAAGATATAAGAAAAATATCAGTGTTCATACCCTGAATATTTAGCGAATATTTTTTTATTCGTTCATTCGTAGAAAATAGATGTTTTTTGTATTGGGACCCTTAGAAGGGTTGCAGATAGGGGGTAGGTGAGTTGGGAAGAAATGTTGAGGGGTAAAAACTAATAGGACCAACTCATATATTTGGCCCCTCTAGGAGTTCAGCTACGGCCGATATAAACTATTTTCGACAGCTTTTGTGTTTTTTGTATGGGGACCCAAAGAAGGGTGGCAGATAGAGGGTAGGTGTGTTGGGAAGAAATGTTGAGGGGCAAAAAATAATAGGACAAGCTCATTTTCGACAGCTTCTGTATTTTTTGTATTGGGACTTAAAGAAGGGTGGCATATAGAGGGTAGGTGTGTTGCGAAGAAATGTTGAGGGGCAAAAAATAATAGGACCAACTCATAAATTTGACCCATAAAGCGAATAAAGCAACAAAAAATAACACAAATATGTATTAAGAATAACAAAAAGCTTATTGCGGGGAAAACCCAACATCTCTGACTCTTATTCAAGTCACTGCAGCAGATACCTGAATATTTGTGTAGTTTATTAAGTGCTCAGAGAAGAAACTGATCTCAATGAAACTCACCTCAGTGCAAGAGTGTATGAAAAGAGAACAGAGAACAAATAAAAAGTTATTCTCTTGCGCTACACGACCTGTTGCTACACGCCCTGTTGTTTACATTTATTCGCTTGCAGCTTTGCTTGCAGTGACTGCTACAGCAGAGAATCAGTGTATATTCACTTGATAAATATGCCGGGCTCTAATTGGCAATCCATAACAGTGACATAAATTCATCGAGGATAAGCATATATGTGGACAGAGAAGCTACGATAAAACACCCCACAGTGGGATGAAGCTATTCTTGATATTACAAAATCCCATGCAATCAATATTCGCTGCCTTTTCTGACAAACTATCCAGTAAGGACACTACTCTCTATGTCTCTCTAGAGGCGTTATCTTTCACTGTTTTTGGCATACTTTTTATAGAGTCTAAGATGAACATTGAACCACGCCCAGATTTGTACTAAAGCTTTTAAGATGCAACCTCTGCAAATTCTTTTATCTTCAACCACTTCGTCCTTGATATACGGGCATGATATACATTTAGCTGTGTTAGACCTATGGAGAATAATACGTAATACTGGCGCCCCAATAATAAAGGGAGCCCCAATAAATAAAAAGGACCCTGCCCTTAACCAAAAGTAGATCGCTCCTTCTAACCTAACCAAACATCTACCATCTGATGGACTCCTACCTTCAGCGAATCACCCGTACAGTTATCATCATTGCCGCCAAGAATCACTTCATAAATGCGAAATGTCAGCCGTGTGCCATATGGTGCATTAAAGCGCCATTCACATTCCCGATTAGCAGGTGTTTTGCCAGGATAGCCAGGTGAACGTATAACACCGTTATCATTTGCCCTTAGATTGAGCTCACCACCACATGTGTGCTCTTGTGAGGTCCAGGACATTTTCAAGCCGCTTCCATTCGTCGCATTATCCGAGCGGAACCACAAAAACAGCTGCTGATGAGATGATAAAAAATTGCCACCTAGTGGCAATGACTTGCCACAGAAACGGCCAATCAGCTGCGCAGCCAATGAACGACCATCGTGTATTTGCAGCCAATCCTTGCCACAGTCGGGATACTCCTCCAAATCAAACTTGCTGAAGGTAACATTGAGCACCTTTGTGCTAGCCGTTCTAATGATCCAAGCACAGCGTTCATTGGGCTCATAGCTGCCACCATCTGGTGGATAAGTTAGCTCACCGGCTTCCTGGTTGATGATCGAGCCACAGGTATTGCGTAGAATTTCGCAATTAGTACCGGTTGTGCCACGTGGACAAGAGCAGCGATATTTATTGCCAGGTAGCAGATTACAAGTTCCACTATTACGGCAGGGATTCGGATTGCAGGCTTCGCTTGTCTCACAAAGAGGTCCTGAAAAACCAAGCGGACAAATACAGCGTGTACCGCGTCCGGAAATTACACAGGTGGCGTTATTCTACAATAATAGCGAAAAAATTAATTTTTGAGAGATAATTTTTTTTTCGACGAAAATACTCACCTTGCAGTTATGGTTTTCACATGGATCTCCAGCATTAGGCCCAGGAAAACAGCCATTATTGCCAAACCCGTGCCCATACCAACCGGGCTGGCAAGTACAGACAACTATTTCCGATATGTAGACGCACTTGGCTCTAGGATGACAGATGCCTTCCGCATCACAGGAATTACTTTGTGCCTTCTCACAGTGATGACCATCTCCAAGCCAGCCGGGTGGACAATTTCCGCAATGATAGGAGCCCTATAACGATATATAAGACACCAGAAAAATGGGGGTGTGGGGAAAAAGTAAAAGAACAATATAAAACTGTTATAGTAAGCATATTTGACAGTATCATCGCAATATATTCTTCAAATGAAGCTAGTAAAAAAAATTAACTTAAAATATATCATAAGTTTTTTGTATGCTTGATTCCAATGTAGACTGATAGACTTAAAGTCGCTACTCTAATATCATTTACTAAAGTCATAACTCACCTCCGTATTGATGCACTGCACACGGGGCATCATGCTACATCCACCATTATTCTGTGCACATTCGTTAACATCTAGACAAGTCATTCCATTGCCGGTGTAACCTTGTGAACATGGACCACATTTAAAGCTACCCGGTAGATTGATGCAAGTGCTATGACAAGGATTACGCGATTCATCGCACTCATTCACATCAACTGTGCAGGCCATGGTTATGTTATTCCTAGACCAGCCCTGATTGCATAAACATGTATAGCCAAGTGCATTGTTGGCCAGCACACAGACGCCGTGACCGCATAGTTCTGATGACTGCGCAGAATCACATATGGCGTTACGTAAACGACAATGAGTCCCAGAATAGCCGTTGGTGCAGTTGCAACTTTAAAATAATACTTCGTAATGTAGATGTGCAGTTAGAACTTTGATAATTGTAACATACCGATAGCTTCCGAGTGTGTTGATACAAACTGCATTATTTTGACAGCCTAAGTCCGTACCGGCCCACATGTAACATTCGTCAACATCTTCTTCGCAGGTTTTTCCCTAATGCAGATAACAATGTGTTTTTTAAGTGATATTGAAAAGGATTAAGAAGAAAATAATTTTTTGTCGATATATCTATATATAAGCGATTCCAAAAATTATTGGCCAACTATGGAGGTTAACCTCTGGGATTTTTTTCTTGCAATTTTTTTGACAACGATGAAGAAGATGTAAAAGAAATTTTTTTCGACGTTATTATTTCAGCTACAATCAATTTTGATATTTCTTTAATAATATGTTTCAGTCATGGTTTCTTTAGAAAAACATGACCTTTCAGAAAAAAATAGGTTCACATTAAAAAATTATTTCCAAGATGGGCTCTCTGTAAACACAGCCACAATAAATAAGACACGGTATATGTAGCGCTTCTTCTTGTCTTGTGCTGTACTTTGGTTGTTGTCATTGCTATGTTATGTTATGTTATGTTATGTTATGTTATGTTACGTTATGTTATGTTATGTTATGTTATGTTATGTTACGTTATGTTATGATATGTTATGTTATGTTATGTAATGTTATGTTATGTTATGTTATGTTATGTTATGTTATGTTATGTTATGTTATGTTATGTTATGTTATGTTATGTTATGTTATGTTATGTTATGTTATGTTATGTTATGTTATGTTATGTTATGTTATGTTATCTTATGTTATGTTATGTTATGTTATGTTATGTTATTTTATGTTTTGTTATGTTATGTTATGTTATGTTATGTTATGTTATGTTATGTTATGTTATGTTATGTTATGTTATGTTATGTTATATTATGTTATGTTATGTTATGTTATGTTATGTTATGTTATGTTATGTTATGTTATGTTATGTTATGTTATGTTATGTTATGTTATGTTATGTTATGTTATGTTATGTTATGTTATGTTATGTTATGTTATGTTATGTTATGTTATGTTATGTTATGTTATGTTATGTTATGTTATGTTATGTTATGTTATGTTATGTTATGTTATGTTATGTTATGTTATGTTATGTTATGTTATGCTATATTATGTTTTGTTATGTTATGTTATGTTATGTTATGTTATGTTATGTTATGTTATGTTATGTTATGTTATGTTATGTTATGTTATGTTTGTTATGTTATGTTATGTTATGTTATGTTATGTTATGTTATGTTATGTTATGTTATGTTATGTTATGTTATGTTATGTTATGTTATGTTATGTTATGTTATGTTATGTTATGTTATGTTATGTTATGTTATGTTATGTTATGTTATGTTATATTATGTTATGTTATGTTATGTTATGTTATGTTATGTTATGTTATGTTATGTTATGTTATGTTATGTTATGTTATGTTATGTTATGTTATGTTATGTTATGTTATGTTATGTTATGTTATGTTATGTTATGTTATGTTATGTTATGTTATGTTATGTTATGTTATGTTATGTTATATTATGTTATGTTATGTTATGTTATGTTATGTTATTTTATGTTATGTTATGTTATGTTATGTTATGTTATGTTATGTTATGTTATGTATGCAAAAAATTGAAAATTCAAAGAAGACTTTCAGATGAGCTGGAAGCCTCTGGTAGCAGTAAATTAAAAAATCTACACTTCCATTTGAGTTCCTTTTGCTTTTATTTTTGTTCTAGAATTAGTTTTCTAACCAAATGTATAAATTTTTTTCACAACAAAACGCAATAATTAAATTTTTCCACTTCGAATTTTTCCAAGTTCGAATAGAGAGTGATATTTTGCTTATTCTTTTTCTCTCTCGTGCTGGAAAAATGTGTAAAGAAATAATTTCGAGTAACTTGAAGCTACTTGAAGTGAGTACGATTATCTAAAATTTTTGAATTTAAAAGTTAATTTATTAAAAAGAAAAAAACCATTAAACTATCCAATATATGAAACTGCGGCAATGCTTCGCTTCTTTCGTGTGTCCAACGACGCATCTGTGTGTTTTTTTTTTATTTGGCGATTTTTTTTTAATTTCGCTCGTTTCTCAAAAAAGAAATTTCTCGGCTCACAGCCTAATTTGAAGGTTATTTAATTTTTCTATAATTTAGTAAGGGGGTGTTCATAAATTACGTAACGTGTTTGGCCAATTTTAGACTCACTCCCCGCATATGTCACACTTCATAATGAGTCATGATCTCTCCCTCCTCCGCCATCCGATGTAACGTAACATTTTTATTTTTAAATTTTTGGGTTTTTCTTATAGTTTAGCAGATTGTTATAAGAAAAGCATAAAACACGTAATATTTATTAGAAGTTTTTTATTATGGAAATAAAATGGAAATTTAACGTTGTTCTATTGTGTTTGACCAATAATTTGATAAAAAATTTGACCATGTGAACAGAGCTAAGCACAAATTAATGCTTTTCTAACGTTAGCGAGAACACAAAAAAATGGCGATACGTTATAACTTCGATGTTCGACAATTATGAAAATTGTTATGTTTGTTTTATAGCCGCATTTAGCACTCCTAACGAAGCATTCAACGAACGATGGCTATGTAGGTGTTCACACATTAGTCAAATGATTGAAGTATATCGCGATTTTTTACTCTCTTTAACTCTCTCTGAAAATTTTGATTGACGCTTGCTCACACACGATTTTTTGACTTTTCAGGCAGGCATTTTTTTCTTTTCTGCTACCTACTATTTTGTGAATTCATATCGTGTTGTGTGCATCACTTTATTTGTGTTTTTAAAAGCAAATGATTTTTATTTATTTTTAAGATTAGGTCTGAAATTGACGACGATCCAAAAAAGAGTGGCCGAGCAACAACCGAAAATTGAAAATAACAGATGGCCGCCCTTCATAATGACAGCTGTCAACAGTGAAGCTGCCATCTGCACAGGGATGTCAAAGCTGTGGGATCTACGATACCCAGCAGGGCTGCATCGACTGTATGAGGTGATTCACAATCGAGCGTAAATTTACTTTAACAGGGTGTTTCTTTTTTTAAGTTGTTTTGTGTGCACAAAAATTTTACAAAATGGAAAACAATAGCGGAAATATAGTTGATCTTTTTGGATTAAAATTGATCACATTAGGAAATCAATACGCTGGAAATTATACCTATTTGAATGACCACCGGATGCAAGTCATAAAAAAAATAAGAGAATTAATGAAATTTTGGCAGGAACTGAAGAAACTACACCTCTTTTTCACTTCAAAACAACTTAAAAAAACTACCTTTGTTTCCAGTTAACTACTTTTCTTGATATAATTGCAGACAAGTTAAATAATGCAACCCTTTGACTGATTGATGCAGGTCTGGAGCTCAATCAAAATTTTGACTGACGAGAGAAGATTTTGGAGTTCATTTAAAAAATATATTTTTCGAGTAAAAGAGAAAATAACAGTAGCTTAAAGATGTTTTTTGATATATTTCATTTTTAAGAATTTTTTTTTCATTACAAAATAGTCGAGCTTTATCGAAATAGTTTGAAGTTAACTTAAAATCTATTTTCATGCCATTTTTATTTATTTTTCTTTTCTCTATTTTTCTTTAGCCCTTATATAAAAATTGATATGAGGAGGCCTGCCAAAAAAGCACATTTTCCAAGCATGGTGAAAGAACTGAAACTATCAGGCATTATTAAAGAGTTCTTTTATCACTACTCATCAAAGAAGTTAAATTCGCATGCATTCTCGAAAGAGCGCTTCTGGCAGGTCTCTTTTGTGTATGGAGAGCGGAAGGCCTAACAAATTTTCTCGTTTCATATAAAAAAGAAAGTATACTTGGATATGAGTGCGGAAGCACTTCGAAATCCATATGAAGGCCTGCTAGTAGCGCTTCCAACTACTGCCATTGCCGACTGGGAAGCAGTTGCCTAATGGGGAGCTGCCATATCAAACATTAGGGAAGTTTTCTGTATTTTGCTTACTTCAAAGATTTTTTAAATATGTTGCTTTTTGCCTTTTTCAGTTTGTGTTCAATAAATAAACTTTGAGCAATTAAGTGGTTTGCGGATTTTTTTTTTCATTATTATTGTTTTTAGTGATTGAGTGATTGCTTTTGACTTATCAAAATAAAATGTATGCAGCTTTTGCAGTTTTTTTTTTTATTTTATGTATTTCAAGTGCTTTACAGCCTTCAGACACTGTATATATTTATATATTTCATAATTTAATTACCTTTAGGTTCAGAATTTTGCATTTTTTAACCATTCTATTAACGACTGCAACCAACACGATAGCATAAAAGTGTTCGTTAGATTTTGACGTTAGGATTCGTGTTTCAGTGCTCGTTAGAAATACATATTTGGGCTATTCACAATTTAAGTACGCTGGCCTGTTTAATTTACGATTTGTTATTTTTACGCCAACTTACGTAAGCGTATTTTTCTTTGTTGTTGTTTTGCATGCAAACGCAAATGCGCAAACACGCATAAATAAAAGTAGCCCTTGGACGTGTTTTTTGTGTCTCGTATTTTTATGCCCTATCTACAGCATATATAACAGGGTTGCAAAATCATTGAATACGACAAACACATACTGAGGTGCTCACATTTGCAAAACAATAACAAATGCTATAAATACGCTTTGTTAATTTACGTTTAACCCTTTCCTTGTTTTTGTACAATATATTGTACTAAAATAATTGAACTTTTCTTTTCTTGTTCTGTCAAGGAAATTAAAAGTTTTAAAAGTGGAAAACTGTTTTTTTAAATTTACCATGTTTTGACTTTTTGAAATTAAAATTGGAGAGGAATGCAAAGTGTAGTTATTTTTTTATTTGAATCTTTAAAACAGTCTACTTTGAATTTGTGTGAGTACGAGAAGTGAGCAAACAAAGTTAAACATTTTGAGCAGGTAAATATAAGTTTTTTTATTTTATGAAAGCTTACGACAACAGTTTAAATTCTATTTGTTACTACTTTGTTAACAAATTAAAAAAAAAAATTGGGGAAAAAATTGTTTTGATAACTTAAAAAAAGTGTACAATATAGTGTACAATTTACTCAAAGGCAAATCCTATCAAATTACAAATTACTTGAAATCCTATCGCAGTTAAGTATTAATGCTGCTGGAACCGCAAGCAGTAACAGATTTGGATGCACAACATTCAGTTCAGATAAAGAGTTGCAGAAAAGAAGACGCGGTTCATCGGAATGTTTTGTGAGCAACGATCAAAAAATTTGCCTGATAAAGTGGCAAGACAACAAGGTAATACATATTGCTTCAAATTTTGTAGGAAGAGGACAAGAAGACATTGTGAGGTGATACTGTAAAAAGTCAAAGCGATTTGTTGAAGTTAAAAGGCCAGAAATAGTGCAAAAGTATAACTCCTCAATGGGAGGCGTTGACTTGTTAGATCACCTTATAAGTTATTACAGGATTTTTTTAAAGTCGTCGAAATGGACACTTCGTCTAACCTCACACTTTATTGATTTTGCTTTGGTGGCTTCCTGGTTGCTTTATAAAAAGAGACAGCAATATGCTTAACATTCCAAAAAAAGATATAAAAGACTTACTTCATTTCCGGATGAGTGTGGCAAGCCATCTTGTACTTTCTGCAAAAAATAGTACAATAAGGAAGCGAGGAAGACCTCTGCGTACTCTAGAAACAAACATTAAGCCCACAACCAGCAAAAAGATATATGAAGCACGCCCACTGCGTGAGATTGCTGAAGATAAGGTTGAACACCTTCCAGCTCACGATGGACGGAACAATCCTACAAGGTGTAAGAACTTTGCTTGTACAGGACGAACATATTTTATTTGCATTAAATGCAATGTACATTTATGCATTTGTCGCGACAAAAATTGTTTCCAAGCCTTTCATGAAGTCAGTAGACTTTAAAAAGTGTAATAATATATATTTAAAATATGTCTTTTTTTGACTCTATTTATGTACCTTAAAGATTTCATTTATGTTTGAACACTTGAATTGACACAAAACCAGGTACAAATATAACAAAATTTATTATTTTAAATGCGTATTTTCCTAGCCATAAATGAATTTTTATATTTTCAGCAATATTAACGTTTTATTTAACACAATAAAAACATTTTTAAAACATAAACAAATTTTTATTTTTTTTCGAGTTTTTACTCCTTTTATGGATTTTGGTTAATATATTGTACAAATTTTCTAAGCCTCTACATCCTTATTGGAAAATTCTTTAAGACTTTTTTTTTAAGTTTATTAATAATTTAACGCAGTACTCTGTATCTAAACCAAGAAAAATTTTTTTTGGTCTGAAATGGAAAAGTTTACCGGAAAGGGTTAAACTGTGAATAGCCCAATTGCAAATATATGACTGTACTACGGCATCGTTCGCTGGCTGATCAGCTGTTATCGTTGTTTGATTCTGTTCGAATTACAAATTTCAAAAACACGAACAAACACTGTTTTGTACGAAACGATTGATCGGATAGGAATACAAAATGAAGCCATTAGTTTTTTATAACACTTTGATGTTCGTTTTGAACGTGAAGCTATAACAGATGTTTTCGATGACTGTTTTAGAATAGGAATTTTCATTTCAGTTCAGCAAAAGCACGTTACTTTAGCTCCGTTTGCTACTCTTACTCCTTCTTGATCTTTGTTCTTTGAAACTGCTACACTTGTTGAAGGTCCTTCAAGTGCCTTTTGCCTATTACTCGGTTTAAACATAGTTTAGTTTTATTAGTCTTTTTCAGTTTGTGATCCGTTCGTTTTATTAGATGCGTTCATTTATCAATAATAAATTAACAAAAGAAAAATTGAAAAAAGAAAATTTAGTAAAATTTTAAATTTTTAAAACGGAATTCAAAAATTGTGTTGTGGCGTAACGCACGTTTGTCTTCCCCCTCCCCCCAAGTCACATTTTGTCACAAATGTTCAACTCTCTCCCCTCCTAAACGTGTTACGTAATTTATGAACAGCCCCTAACCTTAACCTAAGAAACATCTGTTCTTGTTATTTGCTGTAAATACTTTTTATTCTGATAACAAAAGATTTAAAACTTTAACATTGTCCGCATTTAAAAAATGATGTTCCCTAAATCATAAGTAAAGATAAAGTTGCTTACATTTTGCACAATACTGTTTGTATTTATATTTCCTCTGCCTGTTGTTTGGCAGATTTCAACAGTTTTAAGCAATTATTGATAAGAGTAGCCGCTGCTGCGACTGATACATATATACACCCCATTTGACTGATACGCCCCTCTTTTGATTGACTGAAACTCCCCCAAATTATAACTTTTAACATAATCAAACTCACCGTCCAACCTTCTGGACACTCGCAATAGTAATCTTTGAACAGATCATAGCAGATGCCGCCATTTTTGCACGGCTGCTTCTCCACACAATCATTTTCCGCCAAACGATTCTCAATCACAGCCAAACGTAGAAAAACACGTCTCAGACGTCCCAAAAATCGACGTAGACGTCGCGATTGCTGCCTACCCCGCGTACGATTTTCTGTATTAGATAGACGAAAACTCATGCGCTGCAGATCGCGCTTTAAGGTTTTTATTTGAAACATAATGGCATCCGATGTAAAAATTTCTGTTGATTCCTCATTTTCATCCTCCAGTTTGTTATGTGGCGAGAATCGCTTCTTGATTGTATCCAAGATGTTTACATCGTTGACCAGCAGCGTCGCTGCATCACCGACCATGCGCAGCGTTATGTTCTGATCGCGTGCAGCCTCAAAAATTAAGTTTCTATCGTGTGTTAATAGCTGCGGTTGATGTTCAAATTCATCACCGGCGCACACAAAAATGAAAAGAGAAAGGATCACAAGGAAAACCGACGTTTTTATATTCAAACGCATTTTTTATTTCTTTTTTTTTTTTAATTAAACTTTAAATTATATACATATTTCACGGCAAAAGGATGAAAATTCGTTATCCTGGGGGTTAAACACCCAATATAATTCACTAGCAAGTTTTGATCCTTTTGAGTTATCTTAGTTTTTAGCACTGAGAACCGTACGTGATGAATTTCAAAATAATACTTATCGACTTGTGTTTAAACGCAGGTTTTTATAGTCGCAGGCAGGGGCGTTGTTGCGTTCAGTTTTTTTGAACAGATATAATATGTTTTTATTGTCACTTATTTTTGTCAATGAGTGAACATTTTTTTAGTGATAGTTTATTTTTATATTTTTACATTTTATCAGCATTTCCCCAAGGAACCCGAATTGCCCAAGATAGTTGATCATTAACTACTGTTGAGCACCCAGTCCGATAATTTGTGTCAATATTATAAAAATTCATGCAAGTCATTATTACTTATTATTATTATTTTTTGACAGAAATATTAGATATTTTCCTTAAGCATCAAGTAATCTTTTTAAAAAGTATCAGCCTAATTAATAATCTCATTTTAGAGGCTGCGTAACTTTGAACAGGCTTTAAACAACACATCGTTATCTTAATATTTGGTCAAATCTCAGAAATGGTCAACCACAGTTCAAAAATGGAAAGTTATTAAAATCTTATAATTTAGTTATAATCTTGGGGAAACATTTAAATTTTATTTATTTAACCGATTAATACATTAATTCATTCACCATGATGATCAAATCATCCGCAGTGTTTCATATATGTAGTTTTTCTTTTTAATAAATATTTAGTAAGTGTTACGTAAATATTTTTTTACTATTTTCACATTCTTAGGAGCTACAGGGTTAATTAATATTTCACGACTTTGATTCACGTTGTTGTTAGAAAAACTAACTTACAGAAAACTTATTTTGTTAGCTCATTATAAAGGCAATAAAATCACCTCTCTAACGGCATATCAACAAACCCCACCAACTTAACCGTTACCGAGCTGTGCTCGTGTGAAGATGAAATCAATCGATTGAAACTACCTAATTTCAATTTTGAGTGCAAATTCTCAGAATTTTACGTAATACATGAAATTTTTTTTAGATCAATTTTGTAATTTATTCAATTTTCTTTTCAATGACACCAAAAACATAAGCATATCTTAAAAAATAAAAAAGTTGGCTGTACGTTAAAAAGTATACTTATTAGAAAACAATATTATCTACTGCACAACTAACAGTAATGTCATTATTTTCTAATAAGTATAATTTTTTTAGTACAGCCAACTTTTTATTTTTAAGGATGTGCTTTTGTTTTTGGTGTCATTGAAAAGGAAATTGAATAAATTACAAAATTGATTTAAAGAAAAATTTCATTTATTACGCAAAATTCTGAGAAATTTGCACTCAAAGTTGAAATTTGGTAGTTTCAACGGATTGATTTCATCTTCACACGATCACAGCTCAGTATCGGTTAAGTTGTTGATATACCGTTGGAAAGGTGATTTCATTGCCTTTAAAATGAGCTATCAAAATAAGTTTTATGTAAGTTGGTTTTTCTGCTAGAAACAATAACGTGAATCAAAGACGTGAAATATTAATTAACACTGTAGCTCCTAATAATGTGAAAATAGACCACCCCCCCCCCCCCCCCCTCCCATAGGTTTTTTTGCTCAGCTCGACATAACCTTTCAGTTCAATTGCGGGACACCCTGTATAGTAAAATGGCTTAAATAATAAAATATTTTATCAAAAGAACAAAACATTTTTGTATGATTGAAAAAAAGAAAAAGTTATTTTCAACAAAAAAGTATTTTTCTATTCAACAAACCATTTTTTCAGGTTGAAATATTCTTTATTAATATTGACAAACTGCTTTATCAAATGTACAATGCAAACGCAACATTCTTGATAAAGGCTTTTATCAAATCAAATTATCTATTTATAAAATAGACAAAATAAAATTTTTGTTAATAACATATGATTGTAACCTCTCACCTTCAATCAAATTGACAAACGCTTTTGTTGACTCTATACTGACAAAAAATTTATCAACTTAACCTTGGAATTTGTCAATGTGAACAAATATTTCTTTGGGTGTAAGTTTGCAGATCTAGACAGTATGAACTAAAGTTCTGCAAAGAACCATCCAAGCATACTAGTTATGTGCTGTTATTTTTTCTTATATCAACTTGTATCGGTTACGCTCTCTAAGCATTGAGTATGCATGCAATATTTCTCTTTTACTTAACGATATAACATGTATGAAAGAGTGAAATTATCAGGCATCAAGACTACCAGTTTGAGAACATACGCAACAAACAGATATCGCACACTAAATACAAAACAGTCACAACTCAAAATTTACAAATTTTTATTTTTTCTTATGTATCCCTATCAAGGATGATATTTGGGGGCTTTTAGGGCTTTTTTGAGCCCTTTTTAATTGTAAAAGCCCCGAGGCCCTTTTTAGTCGTTTTAGGCCCTTTTGAAAAAATTTAACCCAAAAAAAATAATAGCACTTTTTAACAAGAATAGTTCAATGGTTGATGTCTGTTGACAACATTTATGTACTATGCAATCGTTCTACAAAATTTTAAATTTGGAGGTATAAATGGAGGTAAGAAATATCGTCCACAGAAAAATCGCACAAAAAATAAAATTAAAGAAAAGAAAAATGTAAAAAAATCACCCAATAAAAACGAAAAATGCCCAAAATTTTTAAAAAATGGCCTAAAATGCAATCTTGCGGTGTCGGAGTGCTTGACAAGAATAAGCTCTCTTGAATTTATTAAATAAATGAAAATATCTGGAAAAAGAAATAAATATTATTCATAAGTAGTAAGGTATGACTATCGAGGGACGGGGACTGATTTTAACTAAAAATTTTTAGTTTCGAGTGATAGTAATAGTTATAACCATTTTACTAGTAGTCAATGTGAACTATCACTCGAAAACAAAAAGTGAAATAGTCTTAAAAAATTAGGTAATTTTTGTATGACAAATAGCCAAACCAAAAAACGAAATTTCGCTCAAAAACGTGCAAAACCACATAATTTGTTTAGCGGTTTCAAAACGAAAATTAACCGAATTTTGTATGGAGAAATTTTGGCTGATTCTTGTTTAAAGTCTATATTTCCTTTAGCCTTTTTAAATGTTCTCATTAAAATAAGTTGCGTTATATACAGCCATGATCACATAAATGCATACTTTTTAGTAATTTCAACTACAAATTTAGTTTGTTTTCCAAGTTATATGAAAAGAGCGAGCTCTAAAGGCTCCATCGTAGTCCTGACAATGCCTTAATATACGTACAAATTAATCCATTTTGTTATCAATTCAATATCAACGCTAAGAAAATCAGGCCAGTACCATTTCTCTACACCCTGATAAAGTTTTGGTGGCAAATTTTAAACTTATTTCTTGACTATTGTTTTGTTATCTTATCACATGTAATTTGACTTAATTTTCTTCTAGCAAAATTCTTTATTCTAAAATTGTGGTCATTTATGAAACTATTTTTTGTTAAATTCAGCCATGCCTCAATATATTTTTTGACAGGAGTGAATTTTTTCTGCTCAATTAATGAATGAGAAGAGTCTTTATTAAATTTCTCATATATTTCTGACATTCTACGACTATTTAAAGTATGTTGCTTTGCAATTTTTGCTAAAAATTTTTTTGCAGAAATACTCTATATCCAAAGATTGTTTTTGCCATTTTTTTAATTAAAAAAAATTTTGACACAAATAATGCGTAAAATAAAATGTATTGAAATATTCACCTTAAACACTCTTAAGATGGAGAGTGATTTAATTTAATCACTTAAATTAGAGCTTGCTAAATTTGTGATCAACCAAGAACTTCCTTACATGTTCGGCTTAAACGGCACAAACGAAATAAAACACGAAAAAGTTAAAGTTTTTTGATTTCCCAAAACTGTTAATTCGAAATTTCGACTATTTTCACCAAAAATAAACTGGACTTGTTGAGATTATTAAAAAGTGTGCTATTTGTGAGACCATGGCATGACCGCGTGATCATAAAGAAGGTCTTCAATATTGAATTGCCACTTTTTAAAACTAAAAGCCCTATTAACGTCAAATTAGCCCAATTTTTGTTTGAATTCTGGCCCTTTTCCAACTAAGCCAATATCATCCCTGATCCCTATTCGTAGTGATCATATACTTTGACGGTAACACATTAAATACATTTTGTACACATCTTCTTTCTCTATATTTAAAAAAAAAAGTTATGTTTCATTGCTTTGTATGGAGTTCTTCAAAAATAAAATTGTTTTGTTTCTTCACCTAGTAATTTAAAAATTTTGAGTTGTGGCTGTTTTATATTTAGTGTGCGATACATCGGTAATATTGTTATCTCTACTTGGAACATCTGGATATGTGACGTCAAAAGCATAAAGAATAAATATCGAATTATTTCAATAAAAAACTAAAAGAAACACTTCATATAAGTGTTATGCATTCAAGTTTTCAATTTATTTAAAAAAAAAAATAAACATAACAGAGGCATTTTTGCCGATAACTTAATGGAAATAAAAATTAATTAATTAAAAATTAATAAATGTGGCACAAGTACTTAATATCGATTCACAGAGTCCATATCCATTACACCATTACTTTTTTTTAGAAGCATAGAAAAAGTAAAAGCACGAGATTATCACAAAAGGGAACTATCTGTAATATCCATTTTGAATGGATAAATCCATTTAAAAAAAGAGTTAAAACAGTTACTCTGCTTAGTGGAGCCGATAAAGGGAAAAGAAGCTTATACTACAATGAGAGCCAGAGAAAGAGATGATACCAGGGATGATATTGGCTTTACTGTAAAAGGGCCAAAATTCATATAAAAATAGGGCCAATTTGACATTAATAGGGCTTTAAGATTTAAAAAATTGTAACTCAATATCAGTAACCGTACCAATTATGCATTTTATAATAAAAAGCAAAAAATAATAATTATATTTTGACTTTTAAAATTTTGAGCAAAAAGTAATAATTATTGCTGCTTTTTATTTGTTAAGGCAAAAATGAAAAACAAAATCTAACCGATAATTTTTGAACACTTAATAACTGGGGGTCAATTCCCGTTTTGCGTTAAAGTGAAGTGAAAAAAAACTTTTCACAATCGTTTTCATTTGACGTCTTCACTTTTTCACTTCACTACGCACAAAAACGCGATTCTTGTTCGTCTAATGGAAAGTAGTTGCTGAATAGCAAATAAGAGTTGCTGAATGCCTATTAAACAAAGCTTTTATGAAAAAAATGTAAACAATGTATAAGAAAGAGGGAAACTTTTGCAAAAATGACTTCATCATTAATATCATTTTATTTGCGCAGAAGATATTGGAAATAAATAAATATGAACAAGATAAGTTTTGCGACAGCATAAAACAGCCAAAATTAGTAAAGCAAATAGTATTTAATTGTTATTGGCAATATCAACATTTTCCTCTAAATAGTTGATAAGATACTGTTTCTGCGTACCGCTTGTCCTTTTTCCCTAAGCTGCTTTTCTTTTTACATTATTTATTTTTAATTTAAAGTCATTTTCTGTCCATAACGTGCGTTTGCTACCGGCGTTAACTTTCTTTCCATTTCAGCGAAAAATTAACAGCTGTTGCCCTTTTAGCACACAACGGGAATCGCATTTTCCGTGTAAAGGTGAAAACATATTTCACATGACGATAACGCAGAACAAGAATTGACCCCCTGGTAAGATTTGATTTTTATTTTTTAAGGCAAAAATTAAAAGCAAAATGTGGATCTAAGGTTACGGTTGAACCAAAGTTTTACTAATTTTAATTAATTTTAAGGCAGAAAATTCACTCTCCACGCATGAAGATGATGATGATGATGATGATGACTCATTTGGAACTGTTATTAAAATGGTTAAATGAAATCACTTCCATCTTAAATCAAAAATTTTGGGCGAAAGTGATATGGTTATATTTTCAAAAGGATTTTATTTCACGCTTTGTTTGTAAAAGTTAAAAAGACGCCAAATATAATCTATAGATAAAGTGTTTCTACAAGAAAATTTTTAACAAAAACATCATTCTGATAAGTCAATCCTAAATTTGATAAAAAAAAATTGTAAAGCTTTTCCACAAAAACCACACACCAGATATTTCCATCTTGAAATAGTCGTAGAATGTCAGAACTGAATAAGCAATTTAATGCAGACTCTATGTTAAGTCTTGCAAGAAGTCTAATTAATGAAGAGGGACAGGGTTCACTCTTTTCATCTAAACTCAACTTGGGAAATAAACTGAGCTTGTTGAAATTACTAAAAAGTATGCTCTTAATGGGACAATGACTGTATATACGTATAACAAAACTTGTTTTACTGAGAACATTTTTAAAGGCGATAGGAAATATCGCCTTTACATAAAATACAAACAATAAAAATTAACATAAGAAATGAAATGAAAAATCTCCCAACATTTTTCATACAAAATTGGGGTGAATGAAATAAAAAATAAATGGGATATTCAAAAGAAAAATCACCGAAAAAATTGGACTTTTGCTGAGGGTTTTTTATACAAAAATCACCTACTTTTTTGGATGCAATTTCGATTTCTGTTTTTAACTGATAGTTCACATTGACCACTAGTGAAATGGTAATTATAGCTCTTTTATTTTTATCACTCGATTATCATGTTTTTTTAAAGTTTCAAATAATTAACTAAAATTGGCACCTCTCTCCCCCCGCGGTCGTCTTACCTTTTCATGATCGCTAAAAGATAATTTTTTTTCTTTCTCCAGATATTTCTATTTACGAAATAAATCATAGATAGCTTACAATTGGCTTCCAGAAAAAAACCCGAAATTTTCCATACAAAATCGGGCTTTATTCGTCGAAAAACAATAACCGAAATTTCTACCAATTATGTAATTTTTTCGGGTGCTTATACCAATTAAATTAGGATCTCTTTTGCAAATACTTAAAAAGGAAGAAGACCCGAAAAATAAGCTGGGAATTTAGGACCGAAAAAAATCGGCCATTTTTGCCAAATTAAAAATAAAAAACTCTCGAATTTTTGTTTACCGAAAAGATAGGAAATTTTAAATTCGTTACGATAAAATGGTTCGCCCTTGTAGGGAAGGTAAAAAACATTATTACGTAAAAGAGCAAATCATTTTATCATAAAAAAAACACCATCTGGACCTTATCCGTACATAATGTCCATGCACCCCTTGTTCATAAATTACATCAAAAAACAAATAAAATTAATGAAATCTTTGCAGATATTTTTACAGGGGAATATTAATTTACTACTAAATTATACCCGAAAAATAATACCCTTCGTGACGGCGGATATTGTTTGTTTTATTTTATTTTTGTCAAGCACTACAACGCCGCTGAATTGCATTTTGGAACATTTTTCCAAAAAAATTTTGGACATTTTTTCGTTTTTATTGTGAAAAAAATTTTTATTCTTTTCGTTTGGGGGATTTTTCATTTTATTTTTTCGGCGATTTTTCTTTGGCATATTGAAATCATATACTTTAACCAATCATATTCTTTTCTCTTAAAAAATTCCGATTTTTTTTTTTGGTAGAATTTTCCAAAAGGGCCTAAAATGAATAACAAGGGCCTCAGGGCTTTTGAAATGAAAAAGGGCCCAATAAAGCCCTAAAAGCCCCCAAATATCATCCCTGGATGATACGCTCTCTGCATACTCGTTGTTGTATTTGTATCAATAATATCAAGTTCTTACTTGTTTTATCTGTTTGTAAAAGTAGAATGGATGGTTCTCTGCAGACCTTTAGTATGAACTTAGTCCCAATATGACTTCTGTTTCGTGAAACGTTCGAACGCATGTTTAAAATAAAAATTTTGTTATAAATTTGAGTTGAATAAAAAATTGTTATATATATTTTTTTTACTATAGCCACTACTATTTACCAATAGATAGCCATGGATACCAATAGATAGCTTTTCGATAATATACACTTATCTCAAATATATCTCTGGACCATATGAAACATTTTTTAAAAAAAGAAGCGTACAAATAAAACGTACGATACGCTGGGATTTGCCCATATAAAAGGCCGGTACAATGCTATGCACCTAATATCGCTCAAACTGTGATTATTTTTTGCGATTATTACAGTTTCTTCCCAACATGCACTGGCCTGAAAAATGTTCAGCCTGAAATTATGCACAGAAAATTCATTTGATACTTATCAGTGACATGCTTGGCTTTTAACAGTACGTTCAAAAAGTTCATAGAATGACACCTAGATGGCGTTACTAGATTTTTTCCATATGATTTTTAGTTAGTACCAACCAGAGAACTGCACAAGCCTACTTGAAATTCAAGCTTTTTCAAGTACTTAAATTCAAGTATGTATCTCCAAACTTGAAAAAGCAAACTTTGGCCTGCTTACAAAAATACCAAACAATTACAAGTCATATCCAAGCTTTCTCGTTGGCTTGGCTTGTTGAAGGCAGAACAAAAATAGAAGAAACGAGACGATTGCAACTTCTTACGGAACAAAACGTATGGACAAGCTGAAGGTTGATTAATATAGGTTAAGTCACTTGAGAGAAGCTCGGTCGAACTGTTAGAATGGATGAAAGGAAATCAAGAAAAAAAATCTGAATCTGTACAATTGTTAGCTAACAGCTAATTTGACAGTTCGAGCAAAGGCGAAAAAAGAGTGCTTTTCTCTCAAGTGACTTAACCAATATTAATGAACCTTGGACAAGCTGTTTCGTTTAACTTCGTTAAATTATGTTTGTTCATATCGGGCAACAACATTGAATTGCATTAAAGCCAGAGTTTATACGTCATTCAAATTGAATGAAGAATATCGCATTTTTGGTTCTCTTTTACTCTCTTCGAGATATTTGATTGAATAGCTGTGATTTTTTGATTGAATGGCCGACGCCGACTTAAAGTGTTGTTGATTGATTGATGCAGGTCTTGAGCTCCATCAAAATTTTGATTGATGCGATGAAGTGTTGAAAGTTCATTTCCGCTCTCGCAGAGAGTTCATCTTTTTTTTCGCTGGGAAACATCAACAAATTTTGAATGATCCTTCAATTTGAATGACGTGTAAGCAGTGCCAAAGCGAACATTTTCGTCTCTACGCGTTACGGAGCAACTCGTCTATTTTGGTTGGGCCTTGAGGCTTACTATGTCGGGTAAGGTTGCGAACATAGTGAACGCTTGTTGTTGAGCCGAGCCGAAAAACTCATTCAATAAGGAAACCAAGTCATGCATCTCTCTTGCTCCAATGTGTTTTTCGGCTCGGCTCAGCAACAAGCGTTTACTATGTTCGCAACATAAGAAATTAGAAAAGCTTGAAACGATCGGCAAGACCTTGTAAGCTCGCAAGTATCCAATTAATTGAATTTAAAGCAAGTATCCGAAAAAATTCAATTAGCTTGTTTAGGAAAATCTTAAGCGTATTAAGACTTTTAAGGGTTGTGTGGACTCCGTGGTTGGCAGTTTTAGCGGGTAGCTGATTTTGAAATTGATGTAAAAATGTAAAATTCAAGATGACGAAAAGAGTTGCCACCTTGATTTTTTTTGTATTTATGCGAATTCTTGTTATTTTGAAACTCTGACAACGGATTTGATTTCGAATCTAATGTCACAGTTTTAAAATTTAAAATGGAGGTTAGGCTTGCCAACTAAATTTTCACCATAGTGTTGCCACCTAGTAAAATGTATTTTTAAGAATTTTAAACACCATTTAACAGTGTTAAGGAGTTGCTGACTTCGAATCTGATGTCATTATTTTGAAATTCAAGATGGTTATTAGTGTTGCCACCTAAAAATCTTTTATTTTCACGAATATTTTCACGTCGTAGGACGGGCTTTTATACTAGTACATAAATTTTATTTCCGGTTTATTTAAGATCTGCGTAACTTAAACGCCGAAATCTGCGTTTAGCCCTCACCTTGGTACTATTTATATATGGAAGGGACTGTGTAACTTCCGAACATGTTATAACTTCTTGTTTTAGTTTTTTTATAACACTTTGATGTTCGCTTTGAACGTGAAGTTAAGACAGCTGTTTTCGATGACTGCTTTAAAATAAGAATTTCACTTCAGTTCAGCAAAAAAACGTTACTTTAACTCCGTTACTTTCCTGATCTTGCTTGCTCTTGATCTTTATTTTTGTAGTTGCTACTCTTGTTGAAGATGTTTCAAATGCCTTTTATACCTTTGCTCGGCTTAAACATAGTTTTAGCTGTCTTTTTTCTGTTTGTGATCTATTCGTGTTTTTATGTACGTTCTTTTATTGATAAAAAATTAAAGCAATTTCTATTCTATATATCGACGGCCTATATTCATTTTCCTTTATCTGCAATTTGGGCATTTTTTTTTTTTTTAATGCCAATGGTATTAATATTAGAGCGAAAAACCAATCTAACACCTTATTTTAATCAATCAAACTGAACCTCTATCTACAAACTTACGACTTTACTTACGACATAAGCCTCTAACTGCATTAAAAACAAGTAGTTTTGAAGAATTCTATGAACATTTTTTTATTTTAAAACATTTTCTTATGTTGATACAAATAGTTTTCAGTTACACTAGCACAAATGTTTTAGAGTTTGGTGCAGCTCTTATTTTAGATGGTCTTTTTTTGATTGACTATGGTTTTTGAAGGACTTTGGGAAGGATTTTCTATTTTGTTAGCTAAACTCGTTTCCTTTGAATGCAGTTGTTACCAAGAATGTGAAATTCAAAATTTGTGGTTGTTAAATGTTCTCTGTTGGGATTCATTGATTTTTGAAAACACATACGACACCTGCCCAGTTGCATTCAACTTAATTTTCAATCCCATCGAACAAGTGCAAACATCTATTTTTTTTTTCATTCCAACCGAATATCATAATTTTTATAACAAAATCAAATACAAAGAAAATAATAACATAACTTTACTTGAGATTCCCAAGTAAAAATATCAGTATCTTTGACATTTAACTTTTCTTTTCATGTTAAATACGAAGATTGTGGAAAAAAACATCAACAATAAAAACAGCAAAGTTTTAACTATTTAATTTTAAAAGGAAAATGAATATAGGCCCTCGATATGTTATTCTTGCTGTTTCAGTAACTTAAAATATCGCCCCATGCGGCCATAAGGCCGCGAGTTGGACAGCCTTGTTGTAAATTGTGGTGAATTATTTTGCGTACTGTACGCAAACATCAAATGCCTTAACTGTACTGTTTGAGATGCGCTTTAAGCGCCTCTATGTGTCAATCTAAAAAACAGAGTGGTGCTTACGCTAATATTCACAATAGCGTAGCTGTCTGCTGTAGTTTAAAAAGCACTGGTACGCAAGCAATTGTAGTTTAATCCAAAAAGTCGAGACACAAGCCGTTCTCTCCTCAGAACAGTTCAATACAATGCCTAGTAATAAACGCTGCCAACTTCGTGCTAACAGCTGTTTCATAATAATTAACATTTTGACATTTCAATCGTTTGTTTGCTGCACGCCGTACAACTGAAAAGTATTAACGGCTTGGGTTTATATTTTGCACATTAATATGGTAAATATTTGCGAATAAAATCAAATAAAATGCAGTATAGAAGGCCATTAATTTTTGCAGCTTTTCTATTCATTCTTCAAATCGCTGGTGGGCAAGGATGTTGTTGTGGAACTTAAAAATGATCTCAGGTGCGTTTTATAAAGTTTGTAGCGCATTGGTTATCCTTTCTGATTGTTACTCTTTTTCATTAAACTCTGGAATAGCATTTGCGGCACTCTGCACTCCGTCGATCAGTATCTCAATATTAAATTGACAGACATCAGCGTTACAGATCCGGACAAATATCCACATATGTTATCCGTTAAGAACTGTTTCATACGCGGTTCAGTTGTGCGCTACGTCCAACTGCCGGGCGAGGAAGTGGACACACAACTGCTGCAGGATGCTGCGCGAAAGGAGGCTGTAGTTAGCACGCGGTAGAATAAGGAAATTTAAACAGAAACATTTAAAATAAGTTTTTCCATTTGTAACTTGACATAATTTAATGCTATGGTTAAAGTAAAATTTGTCTTACTAGACAAAATTTTGTAAATTTAATGAAATTTTTGCTTTTTTCAAAGATACAATATGCAAAATAAACACTCCATTTTTGAAAGTACGACTGAATTTTCGAAGGGTTTGTTACGAAATATCCACGACAAAATATCCAAAGCTAAAATCTTCATAGCACAAAATATCCAAATTCAAAATGTCAAAAACTTCATTGCCAAACCCACAATAGCCGAGAATGTAAATTTATGAATTCGCAATGCTTTGTTTAATTTTTCAAGTAAAAAGTTTGTTGAAATTTAAAATTGTAGTAGGTATTGATAATATAATAAAAGTAAAATTAGTCTAAGTTAAGAGCTATGTTCCTACGATAGTCTGCTTTATTCATAGCTTGTTTGATCCATACAATTTTCTCTTTGTTTATAACGTTGAAATATCAATATCAAAGCAATGAAATATTCATAAAAAATTTTGGGAAAATGATTTTTCAACTTCTTATTCTTATATCTTAAAAACCATTTGATGGACGTAAATGACTGACACGTATCTTACAGGAAATTGAACGCTCACAAAAATGTCTCCGATAATTTTTTGATAAATGTACTCGTTCTCATTATAACTTACTTACTTAGGTGGTCGTAACAACCCGATTCTGAGAGTGAGGGGTGGAAATGGAGGCTAAATTAGAAGACCCGTATTGCGACGTTTGTTTATGTTCGAACTTTTTTTTAAATCGACCTTCGAACTTTGCAGTCTTATATGATTTTTTGGCTATAACTCGTCGACTAATTCATATTTTTTCAATCTGTAAAAGCCAAATTATTGCTAGAGACCTGTGCACCAATTAACATTTTTTAAAAAATTGATTTAGAAAATTTTTGTGGTGCTTATGAAGCAAAATGTTGGAAAAATTATATTTTTCATGCATTTTGATAATATTTTCCACAAAACTAAGTCTTTTTTGCTTTCTGTTTGATCTATAATATGCTTCTCAGTTTCTTCAATAAATTTCATTTGAAATGAAAACAATCATAATAACTTGCGTTTTCCAGCTTAATATTAATTTACTTCTCATTATTTATATACCAATTTTGTTCAGTGTTGGTTTTGAAGAAACATTGAAAAAAAAATTATAAAAATATGGGAAAAAATATAATTTTGAAATGTTAGTTATGAAAAGTTTTAAGTAAAAAAATTACATAAATTAAATTAATGATTTGGCCAGTTGCCAAATCATTAGCAGGCGGCTCCACAGCAACATCACTGCTCTCTCTAATATCTTGGTCATCGTCATCATCATCAGAAAGGTGGATAATTTCGTCAAACAGATATTCTGGAATTTCATCTTTGTCTTCCCCTTCTTCCCCTTTCTCTTCGTCATCCTCTTCTTGAAAGGTGTTTTTATACATATCAAAAACCAGACGGAAGCTATACGCTTAAAGAAGAGCAACGGGTCAGCCACCTGCTAGAAACTCACTTCCCAGGTAGCACACAAATTAGTGAATGTGAGGCGGCAGGAAGGCTGACAGCCCCAAACCAAGAGGAATGGAAACTTGCCACAAGCATTTGCACGAAGGCTCGTTTGGAATGGGCCCTAAGAACCTTTCAACCATTCAAATCAGCAGGGGTAGACGGTATCTTTCCAGCACTACTGCAAAAAGGTGCAGAGACAATACTACCCCATCTAGTTAAAATAACTAAAAGCAGCCTTGCGCTGGGCTATATCCCAAGAAAATGGAGAAGGTCTATAGTCACCTTCATACCAAAAGTAGGGAAAAAGGACTACACGCTACCTAAATCCTTCAGACCAATCAGCCTCACATCCTTTGTTCTTAAAACAATGGAAAAGGTGATAGACAACTATCTAAGAACTGAGATTCTGGAGAAAGCGCCAATGCACCCTTGTCAGCATGCATACAGGGCAGGTAGGTCCACAGAATCCGCCCTATACCAGCTGACAAGCAACATCCAGTCAGCACTCGAGAACAAGGAAACTGTACTATGTGCCTTTCTAGACATAGAGGGAGCTTTCGACAACACATCCCACGAGGCCGTGAAAAGGTCGCTGTACAAGAAAGTACACAGTATGCTTAGCGCATGGATTTGCCTAATGCTTAGCACTAGAACTGCAGAAACGAAAGTGGGAACCACCACAATAAGAATCAAAATAACCAAAGGTTGCCCCCAAGGTGGAGTTTTATCCCCACTGCTGTGGAGCCTAGTTGTGGACGAACTCTTATCGAAGCTTACCGATACTGGCATAAAATGCCAAGGCTGCGCAGACGATATAGCCCTAATAGCAAGAGGCAAGTTCGAGAATACACTCTGTGACCTAATACAGAGAGGGCTGAAAGTAACAAAGGAATGGTGCACCACAGTGGGGCTTAACATCAACCCAGCAAAAACAACCATAGTACCTTTCACTAACAAGAGAAGCCTGCCAAACCTCAGAACGATGAGAATGGACGGCACTGAACTCCCTCTCAAAGCAGTAGTAAATTACCTGGGACTTACACTAGACTCTAAACTTCTCTGGAGAAGACATGCTGAGGAAATTAAAAATAAAGCAACTCGCGCACTAATGGTATGTAAGAACCTGGCAGGGAAAAGCTGGGGCTGTAACCCTACAATTCTTCGCTGGATGTACACCATGATGGTGAGACCAATCCTCACCTACGGAGCAGTAGCATGGGCCAAAAGAACCAAGTTATCAGTAATGAGGAACATGCTTACAAAGGTACAAAGACTTGCCTGCGTATGCATTACAGGAGCTATGAGGACCTGACCCACAGCAGCATTAGAAGTAATCCTCGACCTAACTCCTCTTCACCTCTTCATAGAGGGAGTAGCAAAGCGAACTCTGATAGGCATTGCAAAAGAGGGAACAGGATTAGGAAAAACTATCAGCAACAAAGAGAAAGAAGTTATCGCAAGGCAGATACCATACATCGATCAACCAAGAGACGATATAGTAAAAAGGTACAACTTCGAAAAACGCTTCGAAATTAAGCTTGGTACCAAGAAGGAGTGGGATAGTGAAATAATATCGCGAGTCACAAAACCACACAGTATAACATGGTACACGGACGGCTTCAAAACACTGGAAAGTATAGGTGCAGGGGTATATGAACCAAGAACCAGGCACTCGGTACCTATGGGGACCACACCCAGTATCTTCCAGGCGGAGGTCTTAGCAATACAGCTGTGCGCACAATTTAACCTGGACAGGAGTTACAAAGGTCAAGACATAATTGTGATGTCGGACAGCCAAGCAGCAATCAAAGCATTAGCTTCCTGTGAAATATCATCAGAAATGACATGGGAATGCCTAACAAAACTGAATGAGCTAAGCAAGAATAACACCGTTACTATACTCTGGGTCCCAGGACATAAAGGAATTCATGGTAACGAAGAAGCTGATGAATTAGCGCGACGAGGCGCAGCCACACACTTTATAGGACCAGAACCATTCTGCGTATTGGGCACACACACTATCAAAGAAGAACTAAGAAGGGAGGAGAGACACAAAAGATCAAACCTCTGGAAAAGCCTCCCAAAGCTAAAACAATCCAAAGTGCTCCTCAAAGATTTTAACTCTCGGAGAGCAAAATTGCACATAAGCTTAGGCAAACCGAATCTAAGAATTCTTACGGGGTTTCTTACAGGACACTGTAAGCTGAAATACCACCTGAAGAAATTGGGCATCGAAACCGACAGCAACTGCCGTTTCTGCGAAGAAGCGGAGGAGACTCCAATACACCTACTTACCAACTGTGACGCAGTAGCTCGCAAGCGCAAGGCAACACTGGGGAACTACGAGCTGAGTCAAGAGGAAATCTCATCCATCGAACCGAAAAATATTCTCAAATTCATCAGAGAACTAGGTCTGGATGAGATTCTGTAATCCGTCAAAGAGCGGAGCATCAAGAAGGAGGTACAATAGATCTATATAGGTCGCAGTGCGCATCTCCAAACAAAACATTAACATTAACATTACATATCAAAAAAATTTTAGCAATCAATTAGTCGACGATTTATAGCCAAAAAACCATATAAACAATATGCTGAAAATCGGCATTTGACTGCAAAGTTCGAAGGTCGATTAACAAAAAAAATACGAACTGACATAAACAAACGCCGCGATACGGGTCTTCTAATTTAGCCTCTATTTTCACCCCTGACTCTCAGAATCGACCTAACTTTTGCTGAAACCTGAATTTGTTCCACAGTGTAATTATACTTTTTGCTCCAGTTTCCGGTAAAATCATTAAAGTTATCATTAAATATTATAAGAAAAGGCATTCAAAACCGAGAAGTTTATCAAGTCTTCCATAATAGCTTGGGGTGAAAATTCGCCGTTTCCAGGAAGAATTAATGAAAAAGCCTTGTTATTGTATTAAATAATACTAGTGATAACTCCCCCAAAATCGGGTGCACTTAACTACTTCGCTTTGAAAATCACATTTTCCCAATCACATAAGAGTGAGTTCGTACCTGAAGTCTTTTTGCCATTTTTTCAACTTTAAAAGCTCATATCTCATTATCATATTTGTAATGACATATCAAGTGTTGCTGTAGCGTTCGTAGATTTGCTGAAAAGGGGACCCTTACTGGAATAAATAAATAAGGGTTATTCACGATGTGTTGTATTTACCCCTGTATTGTGTATTTTTGATGAATTTATTATTTGTAGTAAATTTTGTAAATTTACAAAAACAAAATACACAGTGTTCAAAATACAAGCCTTGTAGCAAATATACAACGGCGAAACCCTATTGTATTCTTTGTAAATTGCGTTGTGTATATGATCAGTTGATCGCAAAAGCATTTCTATTCAACTTCGGGGAAGCTGCCATCTGCGATGTGAGTTTATTTAGAAAATTTAATGTTATTAGTGTTTCGTTAAAAGTTTTCCATTATTTTTTAGGCATTTCAATTTATATTTCCAAACAAAAGTGTATACACAAATTAGCTGATTTTAAAAATACAAGATTTTTTTGAAGGATCGCTCACAATTAGTAGTAAATCTTGTAAATTTTGTAAAAATTTATCACAAATACATCACATCGGGAATACTCCTATAGATTAAATAATACTAGTATCGCCTGTGGCCGAAATTCGACCATACCAAAATTAATATTGAAGTCTTCCCTTAGTATCATAGGTACATAGTAAAATTTTTTGGTAAATATCTTTTTTTCTAGTATTTTAGAACCTTTTTTTTTAATAAATCATCAAAATTTCGAATAAAAAAAACGTTCTCCCGAATTGACCCGAATTTTTTATAAGCACACCTTAATTCCATATGTTATCCTTTTAGGGGTCCCCCTACAAGAAACGCAAAAATCGGCGATTATAGTTCATATCTCTCCCGAATTGAGCCCAAGAGATGTCAATTATATGAGCTGGTACGATTATCTTTTCTTCTTCAACATTTCTTTCCATTTGGGGGTCCCCATACAAAAAACACAAAAACTGTCGATTATAATTCATATCTCTCCCGAGAATTTACCCTTTTTTTGACTGCATCAATCAGTCAAAGGGTTGCATTATTTTACTTGTCTGCTTTTTAGTGGGCAATTATATCAAGAAAAGTAGTTAACTGGAAAAAAGGTAGTTTTTTAAAGAAAAAAAGAGGTGCAGTTTCTTCAGTTCCTGCCATAATTTCATTAATTCTTTTGTTTTTTTATGACTTGCATCCGATGGTCATTCAAATAGGTATAATTTCCGGCGTATTGATTTCCTGATGTGATCAGTTTCAATCATAAAAGATCAACTATATTTACGCTATTGTTTTCCATTTTGTAAAATTATTATGCACACAAAACAACTTAATAAGAGAAACACCTAAATAAAGTGAGCACACAGCACGATATGAATTCACAAAATAGTAGGTAGCAGAAAAGTAACAAATACCTGCGTTGGAGCTTCAATCAAAAAATCGTGTGTGAGCGTAAAAAATCGCGATATACTATATATACCCTATAGGAACAAACTAACTTGTTTTTAAAAACAACTAGTTAAAAAACTAGTTTAAAATAAACCAGTATATGAAATACTTTGAATTATATTAAGGCGGCAACTACTCTGATGTTGGCATGTTTTAATTGAAAATTTTTATTAGATTACAAGCTTATATATATTTAACCATGTTATTTCATCAAATATTATTAACTTTTGGCCATCAGTAATAGTTTTTAATTGGTTATTTTAAAGCAATTAAAAAAATAATTTAAATGTAACTAATTTAACAAGTAGTTGAAAATATATGCAGACGACAGTCAATTGACTTATTTAGCGGACATCACCATACAAAATAAGTTAGTTCGTTCTATGGAAAAAAGTCAGAATTTCAACTAGTTGTGGTTGACAAAAAACTACTTTATCAACTACTTTTAAATTAGTTGATTTTCCTACAGGGTATATCTAAACAGAGATATAAAGAGAGTAAAAAATCGCGATATACTTCAATCATTTGACTGATGTGTGAACACCTACATTGAATTGAACTAAAGCGAACATTTTCGTCTCTACTCGTTTCGGAGCAACACGTCTATTTTGGTTGGCCATCATTTATTGGGTTTCAGTTTTATAGGGAAAAAAGGTATTTTTAATTTCTAAATTTTACCTATGTTAATGAAAAAAAATATTTGAATAAAGAATATATTGTGCACTTGGTATGAAAGAGAGCTTTCAAATGATATAAGTTTTATCCGAATCTGTTGTCATTAAAGTAGCTAAAAAGGGAGTTAAAGATTTATGTTTGCGTATTAAGGGGTCTTCTCATTGAGCAACTTTTTTTTTTAACTTTTTTTTTTTGCATTTATTTATAGCATGGGTAGTTGTGAATATGCCCCTAAAAGGATTTTTAGAAATTCGAAATACTTTAGAAGATACTGCCTTTTTTGTGAAGCAAGGTCTGATGGACAAGAAGGTGATGGAGGTAATAAAACCAGCTTACGAAGCGCTGTCGGCAGATAATTTGCTTGAAAGATGCCTTGGATCTGAAACTCACAATTCCAATGAGTCCTACAATTCTGTTCTTTGGTCACTTTCGCCCAAACACATCAACTCAGGCGCACGCACCATCGAAGTGGCCAATTTCATTGCAACGTGCCTCTTCAACGACGGTTTTATACTCATACTTAAAATTATGGGTTTGATGGGTATTGCGATTGGCAAAAACGCATACGAATACGCACTATCTCGCAATGAAGACAGATTGAACCGATCAGAGACTCGAGCTGCGGCATCATCAAAAGCTGGCAGAACGGCTCGCAGAGCAGAGAGGGCAGCAGAAAGCAGTTTCTACGAAAAAGAGGAAGGTGGCCTGTATGGAGCTGGCATCGCCGACTAATATTTGTAAGTAAAAATTGTCAGCTCTTTAAAACTGCATTTAAACATTTTTGATTTTTTTTTTTTTTCCCCAAAAAAATTACTTCAAACTTTAAACGCGTTTATCTCGAACCCACGTTTTTCGAACTGGCGGCCATATCTCCAGTTCAACTGAACCGATTTTCATGAAACAAAATGGAATCGACGCAGAATTGTCACCATTCTCGGGTGAACCTCGACCATAATTTTAAAAAGTTTTTTACTATTTTTTTTTTACACTAAACTACAAAAAAAAAACCCGAAATTGAAATTTTTTTTTTTGAATGGCCGCCATTTTGTCAAAAAAAATCACAAAATTAAGCTTGAGGTTCACCCAAGAATTACATCTATACTGATTATAACCCGGTTTTTTTTTTTTCATTTCAGACGCTCCGGAGACCCGGAATCGTGGCCGCCGTGACGACACCTTTTTTTTCACCACCAACTTTGAAGTCTCATTACTTTTTAAACAGCCCACGTATCGAGGCAAAAAAAATTTTTTTGTGTACTTTGAACCTTTTGTAATACAATAAATAAAAAAGTTTTCAATTATTCTTTGCGTTTTCAAATAAGAATTTTTTTAAAAAGAGTCAAAAAAACGGGTTTTGAATGAGAAGACCGCCTTAATATATAAGATTTACAAGGCCAGTGATAAACAAAGAGAGTGAGAGAGAAAGAGAGAGAGGGAGTGAGAGAGCAGCAACAGGTCTTGTTGAAAGAATATTTTTAATGACTGCCCGTATGATACTTAATTTTTTTTTGACCAATTTTAAAATCTGAAAACAAGTGTCGCATGGGCAGGACAGACATATTTTGTAAGAAAAGGATAAACGTTGTTACTTTTTTATTTCTGGTGTTTTGAAGAGCAGCTGCCTGCATTTAATAAATTAATATTAGCTACACACATCACTTCCAATTTAGCATACATTTATATTAAATAGTTTTGTTTACTCTAAAAATGTCAAATTAATTATTAACAGCACAGTAAATATTTGATCGAAACTTAGAGAAGAACGAATTGAAAGAAACGGAAAGAATGCATAGAAAATACTGTCCGTCCTACAAATTTCTCACACTAATTGAATCCATGCATTCGTACTATTTGAACTACTCTTGTTATCATTTTCAATGATCAATTTAATTAAGTATCATACAGACTTTAACAGTTAACAGAAGTTTGAAGAACATAGATATGTCGTAAACAGTTAAGTGTTTTTTTTTAATTTTTTTTTTTAATTAAATGGTGTAATGTCATGTTTGAAAAGTATTAAAAAAAACTTTTGCTTTTCGATTTTTTCGGTTAATGTGGGTCGTCATTTTATTATTTCTTGGCCATGGCTTACCACCTACTATGACATTTATTTATGTAATGAAATACGTGTTTAGAAGTCAAACTATTTTTAAATTCTAAAATTAATGTGGTCTTCGATGCGGAATGCGTTCTGCTGCTCTTCTTACATGTTTACGTTTCTTTACATTTCTCTATATTCTCCAGTTATGTCCGCAAAAATTCCACCCGTGGTCATGACCAAAAAAAAAAAAAAACTTGTATTCCAGATACAAACCTCATAAAATTGATGCATTACTCGTTCCATGATGCTTGTTCAGTGAACTTTTTCTGCTGAAGGCATTAACACTCAATACTTGTCTCGTTCTTTTTTATTTGATTTTATTCGTTGGTTGAATTTCGAATTTGTTTTTATGTGCTTACTTTCACTTCCAGTAGTAAAAATTGATTTGAATGTATTTATTTCATGGTGGAAGGAAGTTTTTTCTTGAAATGTATGTAGCCACGTAGGTTAAAAAGGTCCAGCTTGGTACGGCTACTAATTGACTTGGCTCGTTGTCGAAGTAGACTTTCAGTATGTTTCAATCGTATAAATAGGCCAAAAAAGCCTTTGGCAAACTAAGGACAGTTTTTCTAAAAATAAGAAAAAGCAACTTAATTTCTTTTTTGCTTTAAATAAAATTATTTAATTTAGTTTTTTTCTTCATTTTGTTGAGTGGGACTTAAGTGAATGCTGGAGTTCGTTATTTATTTCATCAATATTATCCTTCATATGTTGTTAAGTGCTCGTAAATGTAGTTTTTTATTTTTTTTATTTTGTCAAACTAAAACTCACGAGCCTAAATGTCATGTTGTATGAAGGATATTTAAATTGTATTTGGCAGATATTCCTTGGATGCAAGCTATTATATTTCGTTTAGATTTATGTCCATACATTTTTTAAAAGATGAAGAAATTTAATTATCTTTTGAAAAATATAAAAATAAAAAGTTCACACAAAATTTAAATGCATTCCTTAAAAAATTTTACTATACCATATACCTATGTTGTATAACTATAACCGCCCACTATTTTTTGTTTTTGTGCACAGACAGTTTAAAAGGTAATTGAAGAAATGTGTGAATGAGAAATGAAAGAAGATTGAAAAATAATATTTTGATTAAAAACAACATCATTTGACTGAAACAACTCCGGTTGTAATCAACTGTTTATTTATTTATTTATTTCTTAACCAAGCAAGGTATGCTCTTAATTCTAGTCTTAACCTATGCTGAACCTATTTTATTTTATTTAATTTTTTTATTTAATTTTTTTTTTTTGGGTAACTGTGTAGGCGGCTTAGGCCTATTAGGAAAAGCTTTGGTGAACTAATGATTACAATTATAAGGCAGAGGAGGTTATGACGACGGAAATAGGAGCTTGTAAAGTTTTTTTTTTTAAGGAGAATTTGGATATGGATGGTGAGTAGCTAACACTGATACTATTAAATTCTTGGCAACACCTATTAATTGGCGCATTATTGGCGTATATAGTATGGTGCTGATACTCATATAACATTCGTGTGTGCCTAGTTTGTCTTAAGGATTCGTTGGATTTAATCTTATTTGATATATAATAGCGCCGTTGAGAACGTCAAATGTAAAACATGAGGTGAGTAATTTTCTTCTGGTTGATAGAGGCAAGGTTGATTTATAAGGTTGTCGCAAGGGAGAGAGCGAGTACCCATAATTGTCAAATAGAAGTTGACAGCTCATAGAAAATCTACAAGTTCTCTCTATTATCATCCGTTCTTCTTTCGTAGTCATTCGCAAAATTGGCTGGTTTTGACAATTATGGGTACTGAGAAGAGAGTGCGATCAGCCCTGCGACAACCTTATAAATCAACCTTGGATAGAGGCATCAAATAAAGCAAGCCAAGCCTATACTCATATAATGGTAGGGTATTGTATTCGCGGGGGTTGTAGGTGTTTCTTAGAGCAAAAAGCAGGAACTACTTTTGAATAGATTCCAGTCTCTAACAGTGTATATCGAAAGCAGGATTCCAAATAATGCATCCATATTCTAGAAGTGGGTGTACTATAGAACAATATTACGTTTTGGTAACCCATACATTTTTACACTCTTTTGCGCGTCGTTTTATTTAGTTTAGCTTAGTAAATAACCGAGTTGTTTACTGGCTCTTGTTAGGATTCCATCATAATGAAGATTAAATCGCAATTTATTGTCTAAAACGACGCGAAGATCGACGATATGATTAACATTTTTAAGTTCTTTACCATTGGGTAAGAAAATGCTCTTCGCGACGAGATTTTTTCGGGAGAAAGTTATTGAGTAGCATTTGTTCACGTTTAGAAATAGTTTATTCTGATTGCACCACTGCTCTAAAGCAAGTAGTTGCGATTGTAAAAACTTTACATTAGGTTCAGAATTAATTACATGGTACATTTTTAAGTCATCTGCATTTAATAGATGAGGGATATCAGACAAAACATCGGATATGTCTGATATAAAAATATTGATAGAAGTGGCCCAAGATGACTTCCTTGTGGCATTCCGGATGTGACAGAAATCTCTTTGGATAGGATACCTTGAAATTTAACAAATTGTGATCTACTGTGAAGATAAGACTTATGCCAATTTACGAGAGAGAGCCAGAAATACCAACATTTTCCAGCTTGAAAGCTAGGATATTATGATCAACACGATCGAAGGCTTTACTAAAGTCAGTGTATATTGCATCAACCTTTTTCCATTTTGCCTAAGACATCAGAAACCATAACATAAGATTTGTGGTAGTTGATCTACCTTTACGGATGGGTTTATTCTACCTGTCAGTGTTTCGCATATTATTTTTTCGAACAGTTTTGGGATAGCAGATGATCTACAATAATTTTTTCTCCAATGAGGTTAATATAGGCCTCATTGGAATTTTTTATTTTAAAGCAAATTCTTGGGATAGCTCTTCATACTTCGTTTTCAATTCATCGGTTATGTTAATGGTGGATTTAATGACTTTATATAATTTGTTTCTCTGATTTCTTAGATGTCTGAGATTTTTATCTAGCCATGGTTCCAAAAGTTTATTCTTTTTCTTAATTTTTGGGACATACTTGTCAACAATTGTGAGGATGCGCTGATAAAAGAGCAAGACTGCACCATCAATGCCGAGTGCAGATAATTCGTTCCAATCAATAGAAAGTCGTATACTAATAAGTTACTATATGAGTGTATGAATGTTACGTTGGTCGAAAAAAGCTCTGTATATAGGGCTGAGTGGTGAGAGCTGTTAGAAACTTTTATTGAAAAGTGTATTATTTGAGTGGTGCAGAACTATAAACGCGCCCTATGTTACACAGTGGAAACGTCACATCCGCAAAAAAAAAAAAATTTTAAAAATACTGCTAATAGTGTGTAGCTCCTCCACTATTTTTGATTAGTTAAAAAATTCGATTCGGCATAGTGATTATTGAGATTTGAATCTCTTTCGTTGATAGCAACCGAACCCCATGCCTCAATCACAGCAGCTTTAAGCTCCGACACATCAATAGTGAGGAGAGCAAGCAGTCCAATCTAAAGTTGCGATTTTTTTCCCCTGAAACCAAGACTGCGTCTCTCTACTTTTGTGCACCGAAGCGTTGTCCTTTTGAAACACCCACTTTTAACTCTGGTTCTGCTCAAAAATGGTAGCAAGTTCATTGATAAAAGCTTGATGTACTTAGCTGAGACCATACGAGTGCTTGGAAAGGTCCCATCAAAAGAAAATGCTCTCCAAACCATGAGAGTGCAACCTTCAAAGTTACTCTTAGAAATAAAAGAGCGGTTCTTTACGGATGTCTCTCCAATAAGTGTGTTAAATGCATCAGGACCATCTAAATTAAACTTTTTTTTGACCGAAATAATAATCCGAAGGTAAAAAATTATTTAATTGCAAAACAGAAAATGTTGGCTTTGTGAAGATTTTCTCTGTGTACCTTTTCCCAGTCAGTGGACATGTTTTTTTACTAAATTCTACGCGATCCTTTTTGTGACGATGCAGTAACCTAGGAACCTGCTCTAATTGTTGTCTTCTCAAATATTTTGATTGATCAAGGGCCAGATTTATTATCCAACGCGGCAAATATATGCCACATTCGCGACCTAGCTGAACAGCACTTTTCACCGTGTTACTTCCTTCTACAATTACAATTAATCCCGTTCAGAGAGCTTGGGTTTGAGTCCTCCTCGCTTATTTTTTCCAACCCTGGCAGTGTTGTTTAAAAAATTCCGCACCACTCGATCAGAATGAACAATTTTTCTAGCGATCACCTTTTTCGACACTCCCTCAGCAAAAAGTGCAGAAATGTTTCCCTTTTCAAGGTCGGAGAGGTATTTTCCCGTGGCATTGCATTGACTCACTTGCCTGCTTCCAAAAAATAATATGTGCTTAATTCTTTACCAACAAAAGATATTGAATGACAACAACACGCGTTTTGTCACGTTGTGTTTCCGCCGAGGTTGTGCTCGCCGGAACCAGATTCGTTAACAAAAATTTATTTAAGTCTGACACCAAATCAAAATGCTTTAAATTTCAGTTAATGACAATGATTCTTTATTTTTACAGTACAACTAAAAATAATGTATATAAATATATAAAAATAGTGTACAAATTTCTTAACGTATAGCTTATTCTACTAGCGGATACATATTAATACAAATTGGCTGATATTGCCCAACTATAGGGCACAGACTTATTGTGCATTATCTATATCTCTTACGGGTATGTGTGTCCTGTCTCGATAAGTCGGTTTCTCGTAACCTACTCTAGGATCTGAACCGTGGAGGTGGGAAAAAGTATCCGTTACCTAGCCAAGGTATGCTACTCTAAGCCTAGTACACCGTCGGGTTGTACTACTCGTATTCTAGTATAAGGCAAAAGAAATCTTAAAGTTATAAACTACAAATATGTGAAATAAATGATACAATGTATAAACATGGTTGCCTGTATTCCTGCAACTCCGTTCCTGCACTAGAAGGTATTGAAATTCCTGCTTATTGATTTGTCCGTCTGGTTATGGTTTTGCGGTAACTGGCGTTCTTAACCATGTGGAATTACAACGTGGTGGCTGATGATGTCGACTTGTGGCGTAAATGATGCAGCCGCCGTTGACGTAGCTCCCGACGTTGGCGTAAGAAGGTCAGCGTTTGCTGCGCAGTCGATGTTGATGTAAGAGGTAGTCGACGCTGATGTTGGCGCTGCGGTTGACTTGTTGCGTTAGGGACGCAGCCGCCTTTGATGTCGACTTGTGGCGTAAATGACGCAGCCGACGTTGGCGTTACCTTCGACGTTGACTCTCTGATGTTTTGCGTTAGCTGCGCGGTCGGCATTGACGTTAGATGTAGTCGACGCTGATGTTGGCACTTTGGTTGACTTGTGGCGTCAGGGACGCAGCTGAGGTTAATGTCGACTTATGGCGTAAATGACGCAGTCGACGTTGGCGTAACCTTAGGAGTTGACTCTCAGATGTTCTTCGTGAGCTGCGCAGTCGACGTTGTTAGGCGCGCACGTTTTCAATTCACTTCAATTTTTACTCACTTTATAGCGCACTGGTTTAGCACTCCACACTAATGATGGTGTACACCCACTGACGATTAAACACGAACTGACCAAGTTCTCTCTGGCGTTCGCTCTTTTATATTTTTTCCGCGATGGTCTACGTGACTTTTGTCACGCCACTTTTGCAGTTAGTTTCTGCGATGTTCTAGAAGAACATCAGGCGATAATCCTGTTCGCCATCAGCAGCTTGCTAGGAGATAAAGAAAAGAAAATATCAAAAGTAAATAACAAACAATCACCCTACAAGGGAAAAGAGCATGTGGTCCTTCAATAGGGACTTGGGAACCAGTACTGGTGCCCCGTGTCACAACATCCTCTAGTACCTATTTTGATCTAAGCGAACCAGTTTTTCTTTTCTCATTCACTTCCTGATCCCTATGACATGCGTACCACTTCCTACTCACGTGTCTCTAGGATCTAATAAAGAGGTCTAGCCAGTCATAAATCTCAGTTCAGTGTCTTTTCCTTTATTATTTTACTTCATATTCATATAGTATATTTTATTCCATTTTATTCCATATTCAAAAGTATAGTATTTCTTATACTTTTAACTTAATTCTAATTTAGTTACACACTTATCCTAACTTAAATCTAGGTATACGGTGTCAAAAGCCATTCAGGCAGGTGTTGGCGCCTTCCATCAGCTCCGCGCCGGTTGGGTTGTGGCATTTTACTATGGCATACCGACCCAGTCACAAAGCTGTTAGAAGAGATTAGATGATACAATTAACATGTTGGGTCAAAGTTCGTGCACGAAATTTGATCCTTACAGTTTATAGTTATGCACCATTCAAATTACACACTTTTTAATATAACGGGAGCAAATCAAATGATTTTGTTGTTGTTTTTTTTTCTAAATAATATTTTTCATCATCATCTTTTTTTATTTACCATTCTCACATTTGTTTTTTAATTTCTTTTTAAACTGTCTGTACACTGAAAAAATAGGGTGCATTTATTGGTATGCACCAAAGTGTATACGTTTAAAACAAAAATAAGACAGTGCGTCAAAATAGCAACTTGTTTTTAGTAATGGAGAATTGTTAAAAATTTTTAATCTATATGTTTCTTCAAGCAAAATTGCTCTACAAACTTGTGGTCTGGGTTAAGAGCTGTGGGGCCTAAACGACCCAATAGATGATTATAATTTTGGCAGACAATTGCAAGAAAATAGTTACTTCTACACATGTGATGTCTGATGGCTTTGAATTGTTTGGGAAACCGTATTGTTTTTCGAAAATGGAAATTTCTTAGAAAACCTTTCTGATACGTTTCTGCCTCCTTGAATAAAAAATACATTTATTTAAATTGACCCAACTTAAACTGCCTAAAACGCCATTGATTAGAGCAGACACAAGCTTGCAGTATTCAGTATTCTGAGTCATAGAACAAAATCTTAAAGTAAGAATCTGCGTTCATTGAAATTCATCTCTCATTTTTGTTGTTGCTTCAAAATAAACTTCAACAATACATTCATTGACTTAAGAACGCATTTCTTAAAACGTAAGAAATTCTTCTTCCTTCTAATGAACTCATTCTTTGATTTAATGTACAAAACATAGAACCAAAAAATCAAAAAAATGGTCAACGGAATGATTCTTTGGTTCACTGGTTCAACTATAAACTTCTTTGATTTAAAGAACAAATTCTCTTAGTCATAGAACAGATTCTTAAAGTTTTATTTGTATTTAATGTATTGTGCATTGTGTGTAAGAATCTGCGTTCATTGAAATTCATCTCTCATTTTTGTTGTTGCTTCAAAATAAACTTAAAATGTTAAAGAATACATTCATTGACTTAAGAACGCATTTTTTCTAAAGAACGCATTCTTTGAATTAATGTACAAATCCTAGAACCAAAAAAATCAAAAAAATTGGTCCAAGGAATGATTCTTTGATTCAATGAATCTCTGTTCTTTGGTTCAACGACAAGCTTCTTTGATTTAATTAACTTTTTTTTACTCCCAAAAAAACGTATTCTTAAAATGAATGTACGAGTTCATTGATTTTAAGGTTAGATTACAGTTTAATGAATCTTTTCTTTGAAAGTAAAAACTATTTCCTTGATTTAAAGAATCAATTTTTTGGCTGTAAGAAAAAGTTTATAAAGTTAAAGAAGAGAGATTCATTGAACTCATACACTGGACCAATTCATTAAAACAAAAAACTTGTTCTTATATATTAAGCACGTTTTTGATTCAGTGTAGATTGATTTAAATGTTCAATACTAGGACACGGATTTCCATGCACTAAAAACTTACAAATATGCGCTTATTATGCAAACTTGAAATTTGAAATCAAAAATACACTATATATTGTATTTATATTGTATGTACCACGAACATATACAATAAAAATATTTTTATTAATATATTTTATTTTCAGAAAAATAGAATAATAAATATTGTATAAATATTCAGTCTTACCAAAAAAATAATTGAGTGCTGGCTCTTACTAGTGTAGGCGTGGTTTTGATACGATTTTGTCAAATATCATACAGATGGCTCATATTATATATCAAAGCTCATGTGCAAAATTTCAAAATATATCTTTAATTTCTGTGGATTTTTAATAGATTTTACGTTTAAAATAAAGCCACTTTGTATGAAAAGTGGGCGTGGTTTTCATCCGATTTTGCCAAATATCACAGTGATGGTCTATATTAAATATCAAAGCCTGTGTGCAACATTTCAAGACATTTCTTTAATTTCAGCGTATTTTTAAGAGATTTTACTTTTAAAATAAAGCCACTTTGTATGGGAGGTAGCGTGGTTTTCATTTGATATTTCCAAATTTCATAGCCGCTATTTGAATTGAAGATCAAAGCTTACGTGCCAAATTTCAAGGCATTTCTTTAATTTTTGTGGATTTTAAAGACATTTTACGATTAAAATAATGTCAGTTTGTATGAGAGGTAGGCGTAGTTTTCATCCGATTTTGCCCATTTTCGAACTTGATCCTCCTTTTTTAAAAATAAACATATATTTTGAATTTCATCGCGAAGCTCTAAAATTACGGCTGTAATCGTGTCCACAGACGGACAGACAGACGGACACACGAAAATCGACTCAGGAGGTGATGTTGATCAAAAATATATACAATTTTCTATACCTGCCATGCCTCCTTCTTGGCATTACAAATGGAATGACAAAGTTAATATACCCCTTACGCAGTACGCGTTGAGAAATACGTCTCTAAAAAGTTGATTTATTTCAAGTCAACTTTGTTTTCGTCCTTAAAAGCAAAGAAAGAAAAATATATCGTTTAGCTAATGCATTTTAATTATCAATCTTCTTTTCAAACAAGAAATCTGTTGTCAATCAAGAATCAATCAATCAATCTTGTTTTCAAGCTGCTCATAAAATCATGAAAATACGATTTTATACTACTAACACTAGTACGTTGTTGTTATTGTTCTTTTGGTGACGCATGTTATAAGCAAAAGAAGGATGGGTAAAACTTGAAATTCTTAAAAGAGTCAACGCATGAATTATGGCCTACCTTTTAGCTGTCACTTTTACATTTTATCCTCTTTCTATTTAATTTTACCTTCTGTATTTTTCATAACATTTCTAAATCAGAATTCCAAAAATAAATGTCATCAGAACCAGACACGTAGCCAGGATATTTTATAGGGGGGGACGGAAAGCGGATGGAACTTTAAATATCATTTTAGGTATTGATATTATATATAAAACATCTCGTATATAGAACATTTTTCAGCGCCTAAAACCAAGACTTTCAAAATTGGATTTTAATTTGGCTTTTCTTAAACACGATAAAAGAGGTCACATGGAAAATTACCCATGTCAGTGAACATTTTAAGGATAAGCAGTGTTAAAATTCGGTGTAGTTTCATTTCGAAACTGTTGTTGCTGAGAGGTCGGTCGAAACCCGAACACGGTTTGTTATGGCCACCTAAGTAAGTAAGTAAGTAGTTTCATCTTGAAATTTTTCATTGCTCCGCTAAAATTTAAAATTTTATTCTACTGTGAAGCTTATAAATAAGGGGGTAAATATTTAAACCCATCTGTGGCAATACTGCTGACTGGCATATAAAATTGTTCCATATGGAATATTTTTATTTTTATCATGATGTAGGTATGTTTGTGCTACACTGTGTTTCGAAAGTATAAGGTCACTTTATGAGAGCTAATAAGTTCATAGTAGAAATTATTTTCACTATTTAATCACCATTGTTGGGCGTATTACTTTGGAAAGTAATATCAGTATTATTTACTAGCCAAAATATCTGGCGACGCACGGGGGTGTGTAGCATTCAGGGTGTGTAAAATGTGTGGGACATGATACAACCAACAATGCACAACGGTCAGTGAATCCAATCTCAACCATACATTTTTTGTCAGTAATAAAATTTTAAATTTTAGGATAAAAGCTTAAGTATTTATAAAAAAGAGGTTATAAATCAGACTGGAATTGCCAATATCAAGCAATATCAATTTTATTAGATTTGCAAACGATATTTAAAGCATAGTCGAATTATAAATTTTAAGCCTAAGGTTGCGAACATAGTGAACGCTTGTTGCTGAGCCGAGCCGAAAAACACATTGAAGTAAAAGAGGTGCATGACTTGGTTTCCTTATTGCTCCATTGAGTTTTTAGGCTCGGCTCAGCAACAAGCGTTTACTATGTTCGCAACCTAATATAGTTCGGCCACGCTCCCACTTTTTGCATGGTGCTTGGAAAAGAACCTGCTTATCCCTATGTCAAATACCAATGCCATGGTGTATATATTTACTGAGATAAAGTATTAAAATTAAAGTTATTCGCCCCTTTTACCTAATCCCGCTGATTCTAGACTGCGGACTGCTCATTGTACCACAGACAAAAATTTAAAAAATAGCATTTTTGCATTACGCGTCATTCGATGTGTCCAGCGCAATAAGAATTTCAAAAGAATATTTCGTGAACAGATTTTTTTTTCTATTACAGTTTATTATATAAACTGTATTATTATATACTGTAGAATTTAATTGGGACAAAGACCTTTTTCTTTGTTTTAAGTACCTGCTTTTTTTTAAGTACGTTCAGTGTAGTAAGGAGTATAACAATATTTTTGGAGGTTATAAAAACTTTTTGTATACATTTGCGTTTCATCACACTTTTTATTATATAATAAAAGCCAGCTATCACATAATTGTCAATTCCAAATAATGACTTTGCAAACGGAATACCTGTGCTATGGCGATGACCAGCTATTCTCTCTGACTTAATGGCAATTGATAACTAATGGCACTCATTGGAAAAATGCTTGTAGACAGTAGGAGTAGGATGAAAGCAAAAATGAAAAGAGAGTCAGTCACTTTCCTGACAACTGTATGAAAAAGTTCCAATTGTCATGCAAAATCTTTTGAAAGAATTAAATAATGTTTTATTAAACGTATCAGTCGTAAGGGTTCGATTTTGCTTAGACTTTAAGAATTTAATCTTCTTACGAAATAAGCAAACTAATTTGAGCAGAAAAAATTGTAAAACTTTTTTAAACCTTTTGCTCTCTAAGTTTTGAAAAATCAACACTAGCCCAATTGTCACGTTTAAGGAAACTTTATAATTACGGCTGTAATTTTGATCATAGATGAACAGACAGTTGGACATGACCATGATACAATAATTTACAAGCTAGCTTTTACCTTTTTTCTCACGAGCGGCGATACAAATCAATACAAAGTTTAACTTGTCATCTGTTTTGCTGCTTCCAAGGTTGATTTAGAAGGTTGTCGCAGGGCTGATCGCACTCTCTTCTCAGTACCCATAATTGTCAAAACCAGCCAATTTTGCGAATAACTACGAAAGAAAAACGGTTGATAAAAGTAAGCACTTGCAGATTTTCTATGAGCTGTCAACTTCGATTTGACAATTATGGGTACTCGCTCTCTCCCTTGCGACAACCTTATAAATCAACCTTGGCTGCTTCTTCGTTTTCTCTTTTCGATGTGTTTTTGACAACTCCAAATCGCCAACAGAACTGTCACTTCTACCTTGTAAATCATTATACCATGGACATGACCAGCTATGGGCACGGAGCAAGCTACGGAGCATTGAGAGTAAACGCTTACGTATTGAGAGTCATGGCAGAATTATAAGGTAAGGTCATCACGGAGAGGAATGGAGTAGAAAGCAGAATAAAGCTACATTGATGTCAAAATCAGCTGTTCATCGCGAATTTCTTTATGCTCACGTTTCGCAGTTGTTTTTAGGTTAAAACTGTTACAGGTTTTTTTTGCAATTTTAAGACTTTTTTCACATTTTATAGTTTTTATTACACTTTTCACTCATATTTTCACTCAAATTTCACTCACTCACTCACTTGGAAACATAAAATATTTTCTTCATTTGCAATTTCTACGAAATTCGTCGTTTTGACATTAATGTTGCTTCTCATTATCCACTCTTCGTTGACGGGTGAGAGCACTCAGCGCAGCGGGCCTACCTTATCATTGTATCATGAGAGTAAGCGCTTACGTAGCAACACAAGAAGCAACAACAAAGAAAAGAAACGAAAATCAGTTCAGTGCAGTGATGCCACTAGTAGGGAAAAGAGGCTACATGTAGAGAAATTCATCCTTAGTTTTGAGATGTAGGGGAAAAAGGACAGATTTCCAATATATGCTCATATGTAGGGAATTTTTAAAATTTTAAATTTCTCTCTATATTTCTCAAAAAATGTGTATTTATATTCGCATATAATTTCTTTAATTGAGTTGAAATTCTTTCAGTGTGAAAAACCTGAGCAAGTTAAGTCTTCATATATGCTTAAACATACCCACTGACATAATCATTCAATGAGATATATCTCGGCCCTGAATGTCTCGAGCTACTGAATACGCTTCCAAAAATAGCTGCCGAACGAATCAGATTAGATTGCCTATCTTTTTATATCACTGCTCTGGAAGAAATTCAGCAAAGATTGCCGATACAAAACAAGACCTTTTTCAAAGATATGTGCTTTCTTGATGCCAAAATTGTACTGGGGGTCCATACTGAATTCAGCAGGCGTGAGATTGATTTTAAAAATATTTGTGAGAAATTTAAATGTAATATAAATGGCGTGCTGGTTGAGTGGAGGTCTATTGAATTTCAATTTCTTGAACCTGAAAAGAAAGTTCTTGAGAACGTGGGTATCGAAGAATTTTGGATAAAAATTGAGAATTTAAGGAATTTTAATAATGAAGCAATATTTACCAATTTATCCAAATTAGCCAAGCATTGTTTGATATTGCCTTAGCTAATGCAGATGCTGAACGTATATTTTCTATTGTAACCGATGTTCGTACAAAAAATAGGAATAAAATCAGTCACGATAACCTCACTTCAATTTGCATAATTCGGTCTTTTTTACAAGATGAAAAACAAGATTGCACTTCTTTTAAATGTAACGAAAGCCATTTCAGACAAATGAATTATAAAGATCTTTATGATCATCATTAAAAAAAAATGACTTTTACCTTTGAATAATTCTGTTGAATCAGCTTTAATCTAAACTAATTTATATGCGTATAACATATGCTTATATATTATGTTTTGGTATTTTTTTTATTTATGTTTAATACCATGATATGGATGTATCAATGTTAACTAGTCAACATATATTTATGTTATTTTTTATTGTTTTTTGTGTACAATTCAATTATATGGATTTATCGATGTTAACTAGTCTACATATACTTATGTTAATTTTTTATTGTTTTTTTGAGTACGTACAATTTTATGGATTAATCGATGTGAAATATAATATTAAATAAACATTTTAAGGCATACGTACATGCTATTTTTTTGTTTGCAACAAACTTTTTGTGTTTCATTTAGATGTATGAAATAAATATGTAGGGAAACTTGTAGGGAAAAATTATGTTTGCATAGGGAAAAGTAGGGATTTTCATGAAATGCGGTAGGGATTTTTTCAAAAATTTAGTGGCATCACTGGTTCAGTGTCGAAAAAGACTGCAAGCGAGTAAGACCTATTTCGGACGAAGACAAAAGAGAAAAGCGAAAAAAATTAAAAAGCTACACTCTAAAAACAAACAAGCGAACAAATCTTAATGCCTGCATGCTCTGCATGTTATTATGAATAAAATTTAAAAAAATTTCTAATGTGTTTTGCAAAGGGCGCAGAGCACATATTTTGCATTAAATTAAAAATAAATATTTAAACATATTTTGTTGATATTATGCGAAATGTTAGAAGCTTAATTAAAATAGCTTGATTTTATTTGAAGTTTTATTTCAAAAATGGAGAACCTTAACACGAGTTCACTTTTCTCATTAATTTCTTTCTCTCAACTCAATATATAAACATCAATTGGTCAATCTTTTCTTCTGTCATATTCTATTTTTTATTTTCCTATCTTGCAGCTAACTAAACATATGTTTATAATTTACCTCAATTTTGTGCCAACTGTGGTCAATTTTTATAAATTAAACCAAAAAGAATGCAGTTTTAATTTTTTTATTTTTAATATGCATAAAAATTTTTCTCAGAGCAATGAGCACAAAACAACACGAATCTTTAAATGTAGTGGTGCCCATACCTGGACATGACTAATCGACTTAGGGGTTGAAGCTGATAAAAAATATAGATACTATCCAATACCTGCCACGCCTTCTTTCTAAGGGCATTATAAACGGAGTGCCAAAGTTAATATACCCCTTACGCAGTACGCGTGGGGTATAAATATATTTTGAAGTGACCAATATTAACACATTTTTTTGGGTATTTGAAAAGAAACTTAATAATTTTTACGACAAATATGTTGCATTTTGTAAAATAGTTTATCATTTGGTACAAAGTTGTAATTGTATACTTTGAAAATAGTTTTTGTTATATATTTATTTATTACGTTATTAGTTTTTATTTTTATTTATTATCATGCATTTTATAAATTAAGTTTTCGGAATTTTATTCAACTAACGTTCTCATGTAGAGGTCGGAAAGTTCTCATTTAGAGATTGAAAAACACCATGATGTTCTTGATTTTTAAAATTTACTCCTTTAGAATCGATTTTATATGTAGCCCGCGGTATGAAAATTATATAGCGAGTAAAATCAAGCGTTAAACAAAAACCCAAGCGTTACGTTTTCTGTCATTCGTCTAGTGACTCTCCGCTCAATGGTAGAATTTCGTTTTGACAGTTATGGTACTCGGCTCTCAGCTGCACGATTATGCGCAGCATAATACCAACAACGAGGAAATTCCAACAAAATACAGCAGCAATCCACTATTATATTAAATTGAAGTGCAGATTTTTGTAAAACTTCAAAAGTACTGGGCCGATTTTTATGAAATAAGTTTTAAAAATATTATATTTGTGCTATAGCACAGTAGAGAGGTCATTCGAAATAAAACTTATTTCATTCATTTAGTCAAGAATTCGCCGAGTTATTTAATTTTAAATTTTAAGCATTGGTCTGTTAAAAACAGCACAAAATCGTTGTTTTTCATGCTGTTTGGCCTGAACTGAGTTTTTTGCAAGTAAGAACAAGCAAAACCTAATTATTTTGGTGATTTTGTAGTAAAGTAAAAAAATACTTTAAATTGAATAACTCGGCGAATTTTCAACCAACTTCAATTAAGTAAAACTTGCTGGATGTAGAATTAGCTAGATTTTTTTTTATTGCTATGACATAACGGAACATTTAATACAAAATATGTTCACAAATTGATCTCAAAGAGAAAAAGTATGGAAATTTTTTCTAATTTAAGGAAATTTTTAATTGTTTAATCATACAGATGAAGGATTGCACTTAATGCAATTTTTAATGCAAACGATTCGTAAATCATGTAACTTCCGATGTTTACATATAATATTTTGGTTACTACAAACCTAGTATTACAGTATTTAATAATGACGTCAATTTACCTCATTCATCAATTTAGCTCATAATTAATACATAATTAATAATAATACATAATTAATTCATCAATTTAGCTCATAATTAATTGATAATAGTATGTAAGCAATATTTTTAAAATTTATCGGGATACTTGGTGATTCCATATCAAAACGCCATCGTTTCTGACATCACTATTTTTGAAAATTTTGAAATTCTCTGGGTTGATAGTTGTCCTGAAAAGCATTATATCTGTATACTTCTTTTTTTATTTTTATTTCTTTCTAAAAGATATGCACTGTAAAAAATTGAAAATATCTCCAAAAATACAATTATTCAAACAGCTGGAACTTCAAAGTCGTACAGAAAAAAATTGCATTAATTTTTAGAGACCTTGAATGGGTCTTTCTTGTAGTAACAATATAATAATGTAAAAATATTCTAACAATAACTCTGTGTATTGTTAGATATGTACAGTTTTTGGTTCAAGATATGCATGTATACAGTTATTTATGTTATTGTTATGTATATTTTTATACCTCAACGCGTACTGCGTAAGGGGTATATTAACTTTGTCATTCCGTTAGTAACGCCAAGAAGGAGGCGTGGTAGGTGTAGAAAAATATATATATTTTTGATCAGCATCACCTCCTGAGTCGATTTCCGTGTGCCCGTCTGTCTATCCCTATGTCCGTCTGTGGACACGATTACAGCCGCAATTTTAAAGCTATCGCGATGAAATTCAAAATATGAGAAAAATGGACCAAATCGGATGAAAACCACGCCCACTTTCCACACAAAATAGTTTTATTTTAAACGTAAAATCTATTAAAAACCCACAGAAATTAAAGATTTGTTTTGAAATTTTGCACATGAGCTTTGATATACACGGTGTCCCGCAATTGAGTGCAACTATTTGCGGAGCTGAAAGGTTATGTCGAGCTGAGTAAAAAATCGTGTGAGAGGGGGGTCTATTTACACATTAGGAGCTACAGGGTTAATTAATATTTCATGACTTTGGTTTACGTTACTGTATCTAGCAGAACAACTAACTTACATAAAACTTATTTCTATATATCTCATATAAAGGCAATACGGCTTTGGCATATCATAAACTGTCGAAAAATGGAAAAACAAAGAACTGAGTTTTTTGGTCGAATTTCATGAGACCTCCCCTTAACCGGTCCATCGAATTTTTATTTAGTCAACAGATAAATTTTCCTGACACCATCATTTATCAGAAAAAATATGCTGGTGCCTTTTTCCTCTCTCCTCCCCCTTCCCCCGCCCCTTATTTTAATCTTGCGGTTTAGTGATAACTACAAAAGAACTGTGGATAAATTATGGGAATAACAAATATTTGTAAACATAAATCAAACTTTATTTTCCAAAAAATGCTTAAAAATAACTTAGAACGTAGTTAATATTAATCACATTACGTATAACAATTACTTAAAATGTGAAATACACAAACAGAGACAGATACTGCTTTGTACATACATATGTATGCATGTATGTAAGAATATACAGTTTATTATTATAATTAAAAACACAGTGCATGTCTGGACCAATTCTTTTTTTTTATTATAAATAATTTTAGAAACATAAATTTTAGGAATTTCGGCTTTGGTATACGTTGAATATTTGATCACAAATTATTTACACTCAGAATAAAACATGATTCTTTGTTATTTACATTATTAAATACAAAATGCTTAATATTCTTAGATAAGGTAAATATTGACATTTTCATAACAGTTTATTAACACTTTACATTTTTTCACGCGCAGCTTTTATTAATTTTTATGAATTTATTTTTCTTGTTTTCTTGCATTTTATAATTTTTTAGGTCGATTTTTTTTTGTTTGTTTTTATCTAACTTATGAATGTGAAAACTATTTTCTTTTTTCACTAACATACCAAACTTTATATATTGTCCTTCTTTTTAAAAATCACTAAATAACATATATGTTTAAAAATTCTATGCTTATTCTATGCATAAGTAGAGAACCAACAAATAAACACTTTTAGAGTGAAGAACATCGATACACTGAAAAATTATATATACAAATATGCAGAAAGTTTGTTTTGGCATAACAAGATAAGCACTGACCTGGTATATATACTAATGTATTTTTATATATTTTTTTTTACATACATATTAAAATAAAAATATTCAACGTAAGATATTTTCTGTTTTGAGTAAATTGAAGTTGATAATATTTTCATATTAATAAAAAAAATTGGACTAAAATAAAGCTATTAAAATTTGTGTTAACTCCTAACTAAACAAATAACTAAAGTGTTAACTAAATAAAAAACCTTTTTTAGCATTACTCAAAAAATTTATTTTATTAAAACATACATTTTTATCATATTCAGTTATAAAAAATGTTGAAATAAATTCTTCGTAGCAAAGTTCTGTTTTGTTTTGCCCTGCTTTCTTATCTTTTCACAGATTTCGCATTTTGAATTTTTTGTTGAAAGCAGCAATAAAAGCGTCACAGTCACAATTTTGGAATTCAATAATTTTTTGGCTTATTTTTTACAATTATTTAATCAGTATGAACTCATATTAATTTTAATCTTCTTTTATCTTTTCCTATCTATAATCTATGTTTATAATCTTCAAATTGTCTTAGAAGAATTTTTGGCGCCTGGTTCTTCTAATGAATGTTGTCGATAAGCAAAACTATTAACACAAGGCAGCAGACATAAATGAATTTTTTTACATAAAATTTTTTTTGAAAATGACAATAATTCGTAAATAACAGCAGCCGGAGAAAGCCTAGCAAGAAAAAAATCCCTGATGCGTTTCACTTTTCATTTTTAACAGATTTATTTTTTTTTTCATCACATATAAAACTTACCTTTAAACTCACTTGAGGCCTGACTTGATTAATATGTTCGAACTCATCTTTTAATTAAGAACTTTTCATTTAACACGTTCGTTCACATTGAGTGGAAAAAAGCGAATTGGCCATTGCAGTGTCCTTGAAAGGATTTTAACCGAGCGCTTCTATTCAATTTGTGTTGTACGTGTTATTAAATGTTTGTATAGAAAAGATCGTGAACTGGGCCTATAAGTTTTATGTCGACTCCAAACGTCTCATTTTCTTAAGAAGCTTTACATGGCATATTTACTCGATGCTTGTTACCATTGCAGAGAGGTTACGGCCGATTAGAAAAATTATTTCTATTCATGACGGAATAAGAGAAGTTACATGGGCGTAGCGTGGGAAGAACAGGGGGAGGTGAAGTTTCCCCGTTTTCTCCCTGGACATTAGAAAAATAAAAATTTTAGCATATAATTAAGAAATTGAAAACATTTTTCTTATAACTTTTTACTTATAAGAACTGAATTTATTAATATTTTTTAAAGCCTAATTTATTTTTTATTACAAACTTGCGGATGACACATTTTTTATTTATTTATCAATCACATGAATAATATAATAATTTTGTTTCCCCCCAGAACAAATTTCTGGCTACGCCCATGAGGAGGTAGATGCATTTTGGAGAGGCATACTGCCATAACTGTCAAAACGAATTTGACAGTTCATAGAAAATCTGAAAGCGATGAGAAAGCTTTAATTGGAAAAATGTAAACAAAAAAGTGATTTTTATTGATTTTGACAGTTTTGGCTGTGAGAAAGAGAGTGCAGTGTGAAATGCATCTAACTTCTTTTATTCTACCATGTTTCTATTGATTGTTTAAGACCGACGGCGATGAATTAATAAGGCGCATTCATCAGCTCATCAGCAAAATATGGCTAGCGGAAAGTATGCCTGACGATTGGATTCTCAGCGTACTTTGCCCAACACACAAGAAAGGAGACCCAACAATCTGCGCCAACTATCGAGTTATCAGTCTTATTTCCATCGCATATAAGATACTCTCAAGCGTACTGTGTGAAAGATTAAGGTCGATTACAAAAACACTGATTGGTTCTTATCAGTGTGGCTTTCGACCTGGAAAGTCCACCACTGGAGAAAATCCACGAAAATCAAATTAGCACACATGATCTCTTTGTCGATTTTAAAGCTGCGTTCGATAGTCCGAGAAGGTATTGCCTATACGCAACAATGTCTGAGTCAACTATACCTGCAAAGTTGATAAGACTTTGCAGAATGACGTTAAGCAACACACTCAGCACCGTCAAGGTAGGAAATGACTTCTCCGAAACCTTTAATACTGAAAGAGGTTTCAGACAAGGCGATCCACTGTCTGGCGATCTCTTCAACATCATCATGGTGGGGATCGTACGAAAGGCCGGTGTGCATCGTAATGGCACAATTTTCTACAAAGGTTTTCAGCTCCTTGCGTACGCTGATGATATTGGTATTGTCGGCAGAACCAAGAGAGATGTTACCGCTGCTTTCACCGCTATCGAAAAGGAATCAGCCAAAGTGGGTTTGACGATAAATGAGTGTAAAACAAAGTATATGCTGTCTACAAATAAGGGAGCGATGTGTCTAGACTCCCACGTTTCATTCGGCAGTTATAACTTTGAAGTAGTCAAGGAGCTTGTATACCTTGGCACCGCCATTAATAACAACAACGAAGTCAGCCTGGAGATATAGCGAAGAACAATAATTGCTGTTTGGGCTCAGTAAGCAACTTAGTTCCAGAGTCTTTTCTCGATCGACAAAACTAACACTCTACAAGACGCTCGTTCTACCTGTGCTGCTTTATGGCGCTGAGGCATGGGTAGTTTCGCAAACTGACGCAGCTGCTCTGGGGGTGTTCGAGAGAAAAGTTCTTCGCAAAATCTTCGGTCCTGTTCGAGTCGGCGATGACTATCGCATCCGAATGAACCACGAGCTGTATGAGCTCTTCGAAGACATTGACGTAGTTCGGCGTATAACTGTGCAGCGACTACGCTGGCTAGGTCATCGTATGAACGACAAAGCTCCAGCGAAAAAGGTGCTTGAGGCGAAAGTCGTTGCAGAGGCGCCTGGCGAGTGCTGATGAGGTTGGCCGAAACCCGAACGCGGGTTGTTATGGCCACATAAGGAAGTTTCTATCGAAAAAATGTTCTTTCTCAGATGGGACTTGAACCCGGCTCAATCGCGGTTCTTTGGCATACAGGCCACGCACTTTAACCTAAAAGATTATTTAAGATATGATCACAGATTATTAAGGGATGGAGTATCAAATTATAATAGCACAAGTTATAGGGTCTTAACACAACTACTCATTAATAAATTTAAAGTGATGGGAAAAAAATATAAAAGAAAAGAAAGAATTATGAATTCTAAAGGAAGACTTTTAAGATCTTTTGCTTTTTTTTTTTATTTAACAAATTTAACTTATTGGCACAAATGTATTTGCATTTGCAGGCATGTAATTCTATTAAGCATTTTAAAGCTGTTCTCGTCATCATCTGGTTAAAGCTTTATGTAAAGGGTGTCTTTTTTAGAGGTATAGAAATTTTTTTTTTTTCAAATTATACACAGAAAAATTCATGAAATGGCCAATAATTTCGCTTTATTAGTTCAAAAATTTTATGGCATTAAGAGTTTTGATAAAACTCCGAGCATATGGGCACCGCAACTGTGTTTTATGAAGACCATCCTGTCGGTCCAATGTTGCAGCACTTTTTCCAGTATAGCCAGCATTATCTCGCTTATAATGCGCCGAATGTTGGTTTCCAACTGGTCAGCCGTAGCTTGTTTATCAGCATATACCAGTAACTTGACGTACTCCCACAAAAATAAGTCAAATCAAATCAAATCAAATGATCTCGATGTCCAATTGACTGGCCAATTTCTTCATACGATTCGGTACCCACTGTTCGTCCCAGCAAAGTGTTGGTTTCACGCACTGTATGGCTTGTTGAACCTTCTTGCTGGAACTATTTAGCACTTTGACTATTGATATTAACGTGGGGACCCAAAAAGTCATGAATTATTTGCCTGTAGCGCTCAGCATTGGCAATAACTTTGACTCTATCTGTAATTTTGAAAACGTATAGACAAATGGTGCCTTTGGCATGCAAACCAAACCAGACAGTAACCTTTTGTGGATGTAAGGTAGCCTGGTGAGTCTCTTCAGGACTATTATCACTCTAAATATGGCAATTTTGTTTATTTATGTACCAGAGAACTGCAACGAGTCTATGATTCGAATGAATGACTATAAATCATCCATCAAAAACCGAATGCGAGTGTGTGCGGTTGCATACGGCAACCACCACTTCGACGCGAAGCATCCTAATAACAGCGATTAGCGACGAGTGCCGCCGCTTTCACTCATCGCTCACAAGAATGCCGTTCAATGATTCTAATGGTTCTAGAGCCATTCCTTATGATTCTAGAGTCATTAAGGGAAATCGCATGCAGTGCTACCGCTGACATATTTTATTATACATATAATATATAAATTTATTATTATATACATACACTAGCGGACTCGGCAAATGTATGAAAATAAACCTTAAAATAGTATTAAGAAAATATTTAAATGCATATACTTAATAAAAAAAAAAAATAAATATTATTGATTAAAACAGTGAAAAGTTGTAAAAATATTTTTGAAAAAAATGTATTAAAAATTTAGCGAAACATTTTTTTCAAATTCATGATTTTTTCAAAATCATTTTAAATATTATTAAAAAAATATTATTAAAAAATTCCTTCAAAAGTTCTTAAACTATAAATACATACATAAAAAATTATTGATTTATATATTAACATATTTTCAACAAAAACAACTTGGTTTAAAGGGCAGGTTTAATTAGCATTTATATGACATTTATAATTAACATTCTATTAAAATAAATGGAAGAAACATACATTATTACAGCTTTTAAAAGCGGCAATCCTGTTTATTTTGAATTGCCGTTTCCTTATGGCATCCCTAAACAAAAAGGTTCTCATCAATTTATCATTGCAAGTGTGAAAGTGAGTTGAAAAATTGATTAAAAACAACACAATAACAATAAGGAACAAATAATAGACAACATACAAGTATAAAGTAAGTTTGCTACAATTTAATTCTTTGAACTAGCGATACCCAACTTAGAATCTGGCTATTTATCTTAATAAACACGTAAAACACAAAACAAAAGTAAAACAAGGAAAACGCACGCCAATACTGAAGTGCACACAAATCATTCAATGACTCTAGAGTCATTGAGGGTGCTTAGAATCATATGCTTAGAGTTCAGCAGTCTTTCTAATGAGCAATGATTGAAAGCAGCGGCACTCGTCACTCATCGCTGTTATGACAATGCTTCGCGTGGAAGTGGTTGTTGTTGTGCGCAACCGCACGCACTCGCACTCGCTTTTTGACGAATGATTTAGAATCGTATAAAAATGATTCGCCGCAGGTCTCTGTTATGTACCCGTTAAGCCAGAAATGTGCTTAATCGCTGTAGTTGATTTCACGGTAAAAATTCTCCGTAAGTTTCCCGCACAGAACGAGAATTTTTGAAATGGCAGCTTTTGAAAGGATATTTTTTTTTTTTAAAAAGGGGTTCTTAAAGTATAACTTGAGTAAGTTTGATCTTGAAAAAAGAGAAAAAATATGCCTCATCGGAATATGGAATATTAAAAATTGTTGAAAAATAGGCAAGCTTAAAAAACTCAAATTTCGTTGTAAAAATTGACAGACAATTTTTTAATAACTTTAACCCTTTCGCTACGAATGGTACACATATGTACCACCAATTGTAAACTTTGAGAAAAGTGGTAATTATCGTGCTCTTTGCTTTCCAAATTTACCATTTCGTCTCTTCAATTATGCTCTTTGTTAACAAATGGTACTTTATCAAGTATCATTGTCAACACGTGTTCAGTTTATGGATTTTGTTGACAGAGACGGACGTTAACCTCATTAATTTATCGTCTTTTTTCCTATTTTGCAATAAATGAACCTATATATAAAATTAAAATAACAAATTTCGTCTAAATAAAGTTCGTTTCACTTTTTGTTTTCAGCTGGTAAGAATATTTTAACCTTTATATAATTTTTATACATTTTTTTTACATGGTACATATATGTCCACCAGTCCTGACAGGTGGTACACATGTGCACCAGTAGTACCAAAAAATCGTTTACTGATTTTTCACAGGTTGAAAGAAAAATTATGAATTCAGAAGATATTCGGAAGTTGTTGGAGGATGAAGCTGAAAGTGATAGTTTGGGAGACTTTTCTGCTTCAAGCAGTGACAATTATGTGCCAAGTGATGACAATAACAGTTGATAAAAAAAGTTCCTCAGATGAGGAAACCAAAGATGTAGACGAAGCAACTGCCGAAGAGCTAGTGGAAGATATATCCGCTAGCAACCAACCAGCTGATATTAATTTAATTTGGAATACTCCTGATGAAGCTTTTGTTCCCAAGAGATCTATGTCCACCCCTCGTAGCTGTGCAATATCGCCACATATACCGCGCATATCAATTATTAGTGAAATTTTTTACAAGCTTCTGCCAAAATCGGCAGTATATAGCTCAATGCACAAATGAACGAATTGAAATACTCCGAAATGCTCAACCTGAAAAGAAAAAATTGAAAAGAACTCCAACGAATTGTGGTGAAATAGAGGTAATCATTGGGTGCATGTTTATTATGTCCTACAATCGTCTTCCTTGTATAAAAGATTATTGGTCCCTTCATAAATCTCTTGGTAATCAATCAATTCATGAAGCAATTGCAAGAGATCGTTTCGAGATTATTTCATCTAAGTTGTACTTTGCAAGCCCAGAAAAACCACAAAATTGTAGTAAAACTTACTACATAGATCTTGGTGGAATGCCTGAAAAAAATTTTCTGAAGTGTAGACAAGACAGTTGTTACCAAAGTATTGATGAATCTATGACCAAATTCAAGGGCCGTAGCACACTGAAGCAATATATGCCTCTCAAGCCCACCAAGAGGGGTATTAAAATGTGGCTTCGATGCGATTCGGTTACTGGATATACCTACGATTTTAACATATACTGTGGAAAGGATCTGACAGCATCCCTGGAAACACTTGGAGAGCGAGTAGTCTTAAAGTAAGTCTATAGTTAAAGTTGTGAGTTTTCACAAGTTCAATCGTAGAAAATGATGTAACCTTAGGCTTTGATCGCTTTTCACCTCAGTGCATTTATTAGACACGATTCCTTTTCCAGCTGTTGGCACAATTATGGCCAACAGCAAAAATGTTCCTTAATTTACAAAACGAAAACTGGAAAGAGGAGAATCAGAATTCAAAAGCACATCATCAGGCCTCTTATGCGTAAAATGGCAAGACACAAAAGAGGTTTTGGTTATTAGCAACTACCATAAACCTGGCATAAGTAATGTACCAAAAAAATTGAAAACAGGCGATCAAATTCAGGTTCCATGTCCAAATCAAATAAACTGCTATCGCGAGATAATGGGAGGAGTCGACCTGGCAGATCAAATGACTGGCCTATATGAATTTGATCGCAAATCGGATAAATGGTGGAAAAAAAGTATTTTATCGTTTCATAATGATGACAGCTGTCAATGCATGGACGATCTACAATGATCTTAATAGAAATAAGATTCCGTTCAAGCAATTTTTGGTGGCTTTGGCCGAGACACTGATCGAAGCAGGTCTTAAAACTACAGCCGATCGCAGATCACATAGACCAGGTCGTGTACCTAAGCCCGTAAAATCACTCCATCTTCCTACTGAAGGCAAAACAAGACACCGTTGTGCTCATTGCACACAACAAAAAAAACAAACACGTACATATACGATTTGCACTGAGTGCCAAATACCATTATGCAAAAACTGTTTTGCAATTTTTCATTCATAAGTTTGCACTTGTCGTTAAAAACACTTCATTAAATGTTTACTTCCTTATTACGTATATACTGAGTATTAGACTGATCTAATTGTTTTTTTTTTTGTTTTAACGCTACATCTGTTAAGAAGTGAATTGCTTTATTTTATTTTTTATTAATATATTTGTATTATTTGCGCTTTATTGGACGGTTGGTACACATTTGCACCACTTAGCAAGACGACTGGTACAATGGTTTACCAGCCCCCTCTGAGTTTCCCTACTACCTCAAGCACCCACTTCCCACCCAGACTAATTCTGGGAGACACAAAACACATATTGAGTACATAAATTACAATATAGCATTGCAATTCGAAAGCCGTAGCGAAAGGGTTAACAATGCATTATATTTTGCAAAATACTTACGTTTTTCTCTTCAAAATCTGATACAAAATCTACTGATGAAATTTCAAGTTGAGTAATGCTGCAAACCATTTTGAAAATGACGTCATTTTTAAAGCTGTACTCTTGCCGTCATTTTGTAAAATTTGTTACATTGAAAAAACTAATATTTGTGACTAAGGACATGCAAAGATGTAATATTTTTTTTCGTGAATAAGCATTTCTTAATTCCAAAAAACAATAAAAGAAAATATCAAACTTTTTTCAACTTAGGCATAAGGCATTAATAACACTGCAGGATAGTTTTAAATTTTTTTTTAAAATAACAAAACATGATTACTAAAATTAAAAGTTTGAGAAGCACATTTAAGACATTGTGGATGCACATACAATATAAATTCTTTGCAATACAAAATTAAAAAGGTCTTACAAAAATTAGAAAACAACCTCAACTTTCTCAGAAAGCTCAAAACCCTGACCCACTCTTATGTACAACTATATACAAACAAATACAAATGCAACGTAGAAGTAACGAGCAACAACATCATGTCGTAAAAACTTACTTAAGAACTTAAATAAATTTATTTACCTTACTATCGCTGAACTTACTTTAACTTAAGCTTATAGAAAAAAAAAATAAATTTTCTGAGCAATATCAGCAAATTCTTAAATACACAAAAGTCCACTGTATAGGCACAAACTTCAATAATTTTTATAATTCTAATCATAATCCTCATTATCGTCCCTGCACCAGCAGCCTGGACGCGTGCATAACTCATACTACACACTTGAAATACTCTCCTTGGGGCCGATCAAACCGTTCAAACTGACCGACCCCGTTGACGGATTAGTAGCTTTGGTTATGGTGGTAATTGTTGTACCATTGGGACCACTCAAGGCGCATGAACTGCCTGCCTTGGTGGTGCTACATGGCTGTTGCAACTGGTACTGCTGTTGTTGCTGTTGTAGCTGAAGTTGATGTTGTTGGTGTTGGTGTTGCTGGTTTAGCTGGTGACTATTGACAAACTGCTGTTGGCTCGGCAGCGGACTACGCATGGAGACAGACTTGTTGAGTGTAGTCGGTGTTGTTGCCAGAAGTCCAACATGTTCCTTGCAGTTGCTGCCATTGCTTTGGGTGCGATAGTAGCTAGCCTGACGATAGGTGCGTGATGAACGACAATTGCCTTCGACCTGTGTGACAGCCGTCATCATGGATGGTGTGCGGTGTGAATCGCCTCTGTAAAATAATCTTTAAATATTAACAAAATAACACGAAAGAAGAGAAGAATGTTAAAAACAGAAACAAAATAGAATATATTAATTGAGGAACAAGTGTAAAAGAAAAAGAAAAACGAACAAGCTTTGAAATTGATAAAGCAAATAAAGAGTTGAAGTTTTCAAAATTTTTCAAATATGCAGATCAGTGGTAGAGGCGTACGCCCAATGAACGTCCATTTAATGAACTTTCAAATCAGACGCAATAACTTACTGAGCTGGAACTACTGTGATACTTACCTAGTTAAACTATACGCATTGTTGCTATATTTACTGGATTTGCGCTTCATGGGACACAAATGGAAGGCGCCATAGATGAGTGGATTAACCAGACTATTAGCCATGCCAAAGAAAAAGATGCCCTTCTGTAGATCTTCGCTGAACTGCAAGAAAAAAAAAAAAGATGGTGAAAAAACAATGCAACTGAAATTAGATATAAAGTCATATAAAACGCTTCAGCGTTGTTTGTTAACTAAAAGCAGATAAAGGAACAACTCTTAATTGACGTAATTGTCATGGAAAAAGGCAATATTTGCATATAAGGTACAAAAATACTGTAAACACAATAAGAAAAAAAAAAAGCTACCTACAGATAAAACTTGATCCTGAGCACTAGTTTTTGTGAATATAATGTGTGCAAATTTATCGATAAAACTTCCTTATATGAGCAAATCCCAGCGTGTCGGACGTTTCATTCGAACGCTTTTTTAACCCTCATCAGTCCCTCGTATCAATTTGATACAATTTTTGTCTTTCAAGTTGAATAAAAAAAAAACTGCCCGATGGAAAGAACCGATTTTTGGGGAAACAGCATGATTTTGCCTGTAGAATCGGGCTAATGAGTTTTTAATGTTCGGGCAACTTGATACAATACATCTGCCGATGGTTATTGCAGTTGTTTTTTGGGTTAGGCTCGTTTTATTTCATTTTTTGTTTTCAGTATGTTCTTGAACACACACGAGTGAGGATTGAATTTGTTTGAAGTGATAAATGATTTTAGTGAATTTTGAAGTGACTTTTATCTGCCGCATACTTTCATTGCGTTATACATACATTCAATTGATTTCAAAAATATGGGAAAAAATGTACGTGAAAACCGTCAAAGAGACGAATATGATATGGATTCCGAATCTGGAAGTGAAGCAGAAGAATCTCCAGTAGATAGTGACGATGATTTCACAATGGAGGAAGAATGCGTTGCAGAAATAAGTGAGCATTCTGATGAGTACGATGTTGAGCCACTGGAACAAAATGTGGCAAAAGAAATTGCAAAGGATAGAAAATACTATTTTGAATATGACGAATTTATATGGTGTGCGGAAATACAAAGAAGAATGGGAACAAATAGATATGGATACTCTACATGCCTACTTCGGATTGCTACTGCTTGCTGGTGTGTATCGTTCGTATGGTGAATGTGTTACACAACTCTGGAATGAGAAAACCTGTCGACCAATATTTCGAGACACAATGTCACTGAAAATGTTCAAAAAAATTCATGTATGTATCAGATTGGACGATAAAGAAAAACGTAATGCCAATACTGCTTCCGTCCGTGATAAATTGGCACCGATACGCAAAATATATGAAAAATGGAACCATAATTTGCAAGTTGTATACATTCCAGGCAAAAATGTTACAGTAGATGAATAGTTAGTTCCATTTCATGGACGCTGTCAGTTTCGACAATACATACCGTCGAAACCGGCTAAATACGGCATAAAGGTTTGGATTTTGGCCGATTCAGCTACTGGCTGAAGAGTTACATAAACGCCGAATGACTATTCTCGGCACTATACGGAAAAATAGTACCGAAACTCCTCCAGTATTGTTGTATATGAGGAAAAAACCTGTGTATTTGATCGTTATTGTATATGACCACAAATTACAAGCCATTTACTGTCGTATGTGCCTCGGCGTTATAGATATGTTACACTGCTCAATACATGGCACAATGCCATCGTTATAAGTGAAAATGCTGAGAAGAAACCGAATCTAATTCAGGATTATAACAAAACCGAGATGGTGGCTACCCAGATTGTGGCTACCTGCTACCTGCAAAAGGAAGATAAATCGGTGGCCAATGGCAGTATTTTGCAACATGTTGGACGTGAGTGCATTGAATTCATATATAACGTATATTTCGCTGTTTCCAGCTTGGAAAAACAACAAAACCATTAAAAATATGCGTCCTATTGAGCCCTCGAAGGCTCAATATTGAAGCACTACCGGCGATTATCCATTTGCCAAAAACTACGAAACGCGGCCGTTGCTACATATGTACATATAAAAACAATAACAATTTGTATTCAAATCGTTGTGATAATTGTCAGAATTATGTTTGTAATGATCATCATTATGGTATTTGCGAAAAATGCGCTAATAATGGCACATAGCCACAAAAATAAGCATTTTTGACATTTTTCTCTTTCAAATTTTCATTACTTATAAATGTATTTTCTAAATTTAAATTTATGAAAACAATAAAATAGAACTACAAAAATATAAAACAATCAGTTTTTTAATTTTTAAAACGATTTTCTTAACTTTTTTATTGAATGTGTATCAAATTGATACAATGAGACCGATTCGATGCATTTCCTCGGGGACCGATAAGGGTTAAAACATTTTGCATACGCTCCAGAGATATATTTGAGATATGTGTATATTATTGAAACGCTATCTATTGGTCTTTTTTGAAAATTTACAACTATACCAAAGCTATTTGTGTTTTTTTTTAAAAAATTAGCACTTTTTTCCCATATAACCACACGCAGAGAAAAAATATGTTTATATATGTTTGGTTTCAAAAACAAAATATTCAGAGGGAACCACCTAATGACTAAGAACTTTCCTTCAAAAGCATTATTTTTCGATATAAGAAGATATTAGTTGTGTCCAACATTAATATAATTGCCTTAGCTAAAAAACTAACGTCTACATTAATATGCTTGTGACAAAATAGAATTGTGTGTTTCTACCCAATAAAAATATATTTGCATCACTGTTAAACTCAAAAAGAACAGAACTCTGCAAATTTAAAACAAACAGAACTCCTTTCTTTTATCTGTTTCGCCTAGATATACATATATCTGTTTCTTTTGCACTTGCACGAAAAATACCGGAAACCTTGTTGCTTTATGCGCTTGCTTTTAACAGTTGCCAAGTCTTGGCGTCATTTTAAGTTTTAAGCAGCCGCGCCAAACGTATTGAAATGTTTAGCTCTTGTGAAAAGTATTTCTAAAAATGTTTGTTTAAATTAAAAGTGTTTGTGTTTTCAAATCAATAAAATAAAAAACAAAATAAAAGAAAAATAAGGCGGTTCAGCAGTAAAAATAGATGAGTTTTGAAGCAACTTTGCTGATAAAGCGGGTGCTCCAACCATATTATGTTTCTCCAACTAGAAAAGATGTGCTTATAAAAATTATTGTAATGTCGGATAAACATAATATGGTTACTTCTCAACATAACTAAATGCGAGATAAACTTTTTTACTGCTTTCTAAACATATTTTATTTGTTTCAAACCAACAATTACTTCTAAGCAAATATTATGTAATTACAGTGAAAAACTTTTGGCATTTTTTGGCATTTTAAAATATATTTCCAAGTAAATATAGTGTAATCATCGATAAATCGTTTCGATAAATAATTTTATCGTTTTGAAAATAATTGATTGACTGCAATTTAATTATGTATTCTCCAATTAATATATATTTGTCTGTGAATATTTAATGTTATTCTTGACTAAATTATATTTCCAAGCAAACAAATAGTAATAGACTAAAAGTGTTCTCAGTCCATTTATAATCACAATATATTTATATGAAAACATATTTTCTTTAAAACAAATTATATTGTTTTTAAATTCTAACAACAAAAGCTTAGGTAAAATTAAATAATGTTAAGATGCAAATATATATATAAAGAAACATTGCATTAATTAATTATATTATATGTGGAACCAATTATGATTACTTGTTTCCAAGAAACATGCAGAAACATATTATACTTCCTGCAAATTATGTTTGGGAAGACCTATTATTTTTCAGCGTGCAAGTACTGACATGTACCGATGCTTGTCGGCACGGTTTCCCGTGGTCCTAGGTACACCATATTTTTTTAACATTTCTTTTAACATCAAACAAAGAAATTAAAGTAGTTAGCCATAAAAAAAAATAAAAACAAAATGGCCGTTTCAGCCCTTGAAAGGACTTTGACCGAGCTTCTTATGATCAATTGTGTTGTGTGTGTTGTGAAATGTTTGAACACAAATGATAGAGAACTGGACCTGCCAGCTTTATAACGGCTCCGAACGGCTTATGTTCTCAAGAAGCTTTTCATGCCAGTTTTTATTCTCTGAGGTTTGACATTGTCTGCAGAGAGGTGACGGCCGAACAGAAAACTTAATTGAATTCAAAAAAACTTTCTGTTTCAGATGGGGGATTCGAACCTGGGTTCTTTGGCGTATGATCCACACACTCTACCCACTACGCCACTACGCCACGGCCGCCATAAAAAAAAAACACTTAAATTTTTAAGGGATGTGTAGTTGGAAGTGTCTGTGAAGTTTCTGTATTCAGAAAAGCTGGTTTGAGCCTGTCTATATGAACTGAAGCGGTAGTGCTTTTTTTAAAAATTGTACAGCATTTTGGTGTTTTGACTTTCACCAGCGATTTCGAAAAAATAAAAACAAATAGATAGCAACTCTATGGGGAAAAAATTACAGAATTTTTAAATTCTGACAACGGATGCGGTTTCAGTGATCCATTTCTACCTAGTCTTCGCCCCAGCACAGAATTCGTAAAAGTAAAAAAATTTAGCTGGCATCTCTATGGTAAGACAACTTCATAATTTTTAAATTCAAAGAACGGGTTCGGATTTCATAATTTCTTCTAACTTCATAATTTTTAAATTCAAAGAACGGGTTCGGATTCAGCAACTAATTTTTACAGGCTTCAGAATTTATCGTTCTATTCTGTAGGAGTAGTTCGTAGTAGACCCTTTTTTCTGTTGATATTTTAGACAATCCACTTTTCGTCACACGTAATATGCATGCGAAAGAGGTAGCTTTTTTCACGTTTCATGAATTTCATATGGCGATAACAATGATGTCTACCAAAAAAAAAAAAACGCACAAGCCAAAATAATGTGTTGCACATAAATATATTAAAACGGATTCCTGTAAAAAACATCTAAAAATCATAAATTTTTGGCATAAAAACTCAGAACAATGCCTTAAGTAAAACTTATCACGTAAAGAACCGTCACTAGGTATAACATATTTTTATTAATATAAATTTTGTATAAATTTAATTGAATAATGTTTTGCTAGAAGCACACACTTAAGTAGCACTTAATACTACCCCATGCACGGGTATGAATACAATGAACAGAATATTTTCAGAATTCATGCGAAATCAATTACAAAGCAAGAGTTTCACGAAAACGAAAACTAGACCGCGAATATGGTATAATGTGGAATATTTGTGTATTAAGCTCAAGATGATGAGCTGCATCATCATAATTGAAGTTTTTAAAAATGAAAGCTTGTGTGATTTTTGGAAATTTTCATAAACTACTATTTCAGTAGAATTTTGATATCATTAAAAATGAAAAAAAAAAATAGTTTTGCTTGTTTAGCTACACACAAGTAATGAATTTCGGGAATATACATATTTTGTAAAAATATTTAATTGAAATAACCTGAACCCAGTGCCCGGACTGAGAAGCTTAATGCAATAAAACATCGTCGGGATCAATTGCGTGTACCCGTTTGTTGCGGTATCGCGAAGAGTCGAACTCAATTTTAACCAGTATATTTTGCTTGTCGATTTAATGCCATGAACCAAATTTCACCGGTTTTATACATAATGCCCACTTTTGCCAAAGTAGGCGTGCCGAGCTAATTAAAAAAAAATTTATTGAAGTTAACCAGCTCAAGTTCTTATTTCTATCATCTTAGTGTTGATACACATAAGTTTTGTTAAAGCGTTTTAAAGGGCTCCTTCCCGTTAAAGTTAAAAATTCAATATTTAAATTCTATACCACTAAATATATATCGTAAGTAGGCTTGTCAAACCCATTATTTGATACAATCCTTGTCGGATTTTCTAGACTTCTAGAAAATCTTTCTAGATTTCTTTCTAGATTTTCTAGCCTAAGCCCTAAGAAGCTTAACTTCTCGAAATTATCGCAAAAATGACTTCACAGTAAAAAAAAAGTTTTCTTAGTAATAAAATAAAGAATTATAATATTTTGTTTATCTATCCATTCATCTAATGGGTTGGGTTAGTGGGATTTATTATACAATTTCAAGAAAATACCATTCATCAGGTTAATAGTATTAGTTTAATTAAAATTGCTATAATTGTCAATTTATTTATAGACCCATATTGGCAGTTAAAATAAATTTTTAAGATTAAATTTAAAAATTTATTTTGAAAGCAGAACTTCTATAATTTTTGACGTCTTTTATCAAACAATTACATGCTGTTCCTTGTTTAAGAAATTCTTAGCGCTCGAACAAATGTCGAACATGGCCTGATTATAATCCAAGAAGACTTTTGCGTTGTAAACTCAGACGAACTTAGTTTGAACAAGGGTCAATTTTAACTGAAAAAAGATAGCAGCCGTAAGTTGGATCGAACCACGGCTGTACAAGACCCAAATTAAAGAACACATAAAACTGATTTTATCATCAATTTTGCATATGCAACTATGCAAAAACAAAAACACTTGGAAACAAAAGTAACACAAACAGACTTGAATTGAAGTATAGTCTGCTTTAGCATTTTGTTTTAGAAACATTTGTGAATGCTTTAAGAAGGCCGCTGCACACCCATTGTACGCCCATTCTATGCCAACAAATTTTTCAAGGCTCCTATGCAACAGAATGCGTACCAACAAAACCAACCTTCACTTAGCGTTGACAGTATCGCTTCTTTTGCGCGAAAATATTTTGGCAGTTTTGGTTTTTGTTGTTGTTTGTATTCAAAATTTTTAGCTCGAGTGAACTGTTAGCAATTTAAAAAGATGTTTCATTTTAAATTTCTCAACGTGCGCTGTGGCTCTGTCGAAATGCTTTCGACTGCCATCCGAGATTTGGCGAGGACATGGTTCAAGGCGGCTCAGCTGCGTGTGAATGCATTAATTTGTCAATTTAGTCATAACAATACAGATTTTAATACAATACAAAATACAAAACAATCCAAAAAAGTATATTTCAATTTTTCCATCACACATTTTAATAATAATGGAAAAAATATGCAATGTCTGCGCCAGGAGTCTAACATGTAACCTACACATTAGTATACGAACAAATTTTGGTATGCAAATTTATTGCATATATGATTCAGGGATGATATTGCTTTAGTTGTAAACAGTGAATGTTGACATGAATGTGATCAATCATGATCACACAAATAGCACACTTTTTAATAACCTCAACAAGCATAGTTTTTATTGCTTAAAAAATTTATTTTTTAATGTTAAAAAATTGATTTTGAACTAATAGTTTCGGAAAATTCAAGAACTCCAACTTTTTCCTGTGTTTTCTTTCGATTTCGCTGTTTTAGCCTAAGCAGTTAATTCTCCAAGAAAATTTTGAACAAAGCCAAAGCCTTAGGAGCATTCTTTCGAGTTCTAGGTTATATAAATCAATGATAAATCACTCAGTGATGCCGAAAGAAATGGACATGAAATGGACAGCGGAAAAAAATCTACTCGTAATAAGAAAATATATTCTGGGATGGCTATATTTAACAAAAATAATTTCATAAATGCCCCACAATTTTGGAATAACAGCTCTTTAACATCAAAATTAAGTTAAGTCATATAGAATAAGATGACAAACAATTTTCCATCGCTGAGTCATTTTTTTGGTAAAAGCTCATAGTTTTTGAGTTAGTTCTGAAAATTTAAAAATAAAATATCATTTCGGACGCCATTTTGGGATCGCCATGTTGAAATTTTTTCCAAACCGTAAAAAAAAAACGAATTGGCCATTTCAGCTCCTGCAAGGACTTCGACCGAGCTTCTTATGATCAATTGGGTTGTGCGCGTTATGAAATTTTTGAACACAAATTGAGCAAGAACTGGGACCTATAAGCTTTATGCCGACTCCGAACGGCTTGTGTTCTCAAGAAGCTTTACATGGCAGTTCTTACTCTCTGAAGCTTGCCATTGTCTGCAGAGAGGTGGCGGCTGAACAGAAAAATGTATTAAATTGATAAAATATTCTGTGTCAGATGGGATTCAAACCTAGGTTCTATCGCATACTAGCCACGCACCTTAACCAGCATGCCATGGACGCCACCGTTTCCAAATCATTCATTCGAAAAAGGATGTGTAGTATATTAGCGATTTCATATAAAAATTTGAATTTAATTTTTTTTTGCAAAAAATATTTTATAACTTTTTAAGCTTTCTGTTAAGACAAATTCTGATGCCATAGTCACCATAGAAAGATCGTAAAATTTTAAGTCGAACATTTTTTTGGATCTGTACCAGCTAGCACAGCTGCCAAAATCATTGAATCGCTTTCGTTGTCAGTTGTCTTACACAACTCTAATGCTTATATTCTTTTTCGGAACGGTACACGGGGACGAAGATATTTTGATTATAATGACGCTTTATTGTCCTCAAGTGGTGTTTCTCATCTTAAGGCCGGCGATACATTTAGAGGAGATTAAAAATGAGTGATATTGAGGTGATGGTTTTTATTAGAAGAAATTTGCTTAGAGTTTTAAAATTTTCAAATTTGGTAAAATATGCATTTATGTTTAAAAAAAAATTGTTTTTTTCAAAAAATTTCAAAAACAAAGATGGCTCTGGAGATTACTGGCTAACGATTGCTGTAAAAGACCTCTTTTCGCACTGCGAGCATTCTGCTGGCTCCTAGGTTGACCCGAAAAAAATTTTTTAAATTTAAAACGTCTGATCTCCATCTGAAAGAGACAGAATTTTAAAGAATGTCTTTTTTAAAAATTTATACGTACTTGGAAAAAAATTGCATTTCTTACTAAATTTTTCTTTTAAATTTTGAATAAAACGATTTTAAAGGCAACTTTAAAAATGAGTTTCATTCAGATTGGTTAAAATGTTATTAAAAAATGTTCTTCCAAACATTGCAAGGATCGCACAGGTAGTTTTTGAGTTAGGTTGCCCGCAGTTTTGAAAAACGTAGTTTTGAGAAATAAGACTTTAAAGTTATACGAAACAAATATGTAGTACGAAGATGTTAGTTTTAAGCACTTAATTAAAGCACTATATATACTAGGGATGTGACGGATGTCATTTTGCAGATGCGGATACCAAAAAATGAAAAATTCGTATGCGGATGTAGATACGGATAAATAAAATTAATATCCGCGGATGCGGATTTCAAATCTTTTTATATTTGTTAAAGATATCGAGCAAACTAAAAACGTGGCAAATTAAATGTTTAATTTTTAAAGAGATCAGCTTGACTAGACAAACTATAGTTAGGACTTAAATGATCAAAATCATGTTGAAAACTTTTTAATAGTCCAAATCAAGCAACGGTAAATTGCATTTTCTTAGCAGCAATGTTGATGCTTTATTGCTTCTTAGCCGATTTTGAAGCTCATAATGAAAATGTCTTTTTTGATTACGTTTTTGTGTCGATTATAAAAATTTTTATAAATTCGGATTTTGGTTGCGAGTGCGGATGTGAATGCGGATATCAAAAAGTGAAAAATGAGGGTGCGGATGCGGATGTCGATTTTTGCGGATGCGGATGCTGATGCGGAGTTCCGTCATATCCCTAATATATAATACACACAAAATGATTATTGTTAACATTCAAAAATTTTTATTTTTTCTCGTGCAAGCTCCACATAGCAAAAGGTAGCTGTTTCTCAGAACTATTTGATTGAAACCACAATACCTTCACCCAGAGGAAAAAATCGTTAAACCAAAGAAGATGCACTTTGCCACAAAGACTTTTATTGGATAGATTGTGCCCAACGACAAAACATCATTACGGCAAAGACACAAAGATTGTTAGATTCCCAAGAACAATATTCTTTGAATTAAAAACTTAAATTCTTGTAGTAAAGACGTACGTCTTTAAAAAAGCATTGGAAAAGTCGTAAAAGTAAAGAAAATGTGCTTTTGCACAAAGACTTTGTGCAAATTCGTTACGGCAAAAACTTTGGTCCCTGATTTTAAGTACATTTGGCTTCATGAAATTAATGGCTTTTCTCGGCTTCTCTTTGCTGCTTGCGTTTATTATAACACGAACATTAAATTAAATTAAATTAAAAATCAAATTAAAAATCTTACCTTCACCTACCGTGGGGATTTGAACCCACACCCACCGATACAACAGATTGAGAAGTCACTACACTACGCATCGAGCCAAACTCCTTTGTTACGCGGAGTGATTGATTCAATATTAATAACAACTGAAGCTATGCTGCAGCATAACTCAATAATCTATGTATAGATTTTTGTTGTATAGCTATCAACAGAATTCTGTGGCATACTGCATCTGTTAATACAGGTTCTGTTAACAAAGCTGCAGTTATGCCAACAAATAGCAGCAATGCTGTTTGGATCAGTGGGTAGAGCGATGGACTGGCACCAAAAATTCCAAGTTCAATTCCGCACGGCGGGAAAATAATTTTTTTTTCATTTCTTCTTTTCTTTTTGTTGATGAAATGTAATAACATTTACTGGTGTGAATATTAACGTGTGTTTTTTAATTTAACGGAACAAACGGAAAATGGCCATCTCAGCCCTTGAAAGGACTTTGACCGAGCTTCTTATGATAAATTGTGTTGTGTGTGATATGAAATGTTTGCACACAAATGATCGAGAACTGGACCTACATGTTTTACGCCGACTCCTGTTTATGTTCTCAAGACGCTTTTCATGGCAGTTTTTACTCTCTGAGGTTTGCCATTGTCTGCAGAGAAGTGGCGGCCGAACAGAAAAATTAATTCAATTGAAAAAAATTTCTGTGTCAGGTGGAGGATTCGAACCCGGGTTCTCTTTGTCGCACGACTGTGAGCCGAGTATCATAACTGTCAATTACAATTACAATTCAATGTTAGAGTTGACAATCATATACAGATATGATATTGAAGAGACCATTGCTTAAAGTGGCAGACTTTGTCTTTGAAACAATGAAGCTTATTCTAAAAAAAAAAAAAACCAGAAAAGTTCTTGATTTTACATACTTTTTTCAATTCCTTGCTAACAAAGAATTAAATCGTTGTAATAAATATTTTATCTTCACCGCAAAGATTGTTTCATTGATTTAGCTTCAAAGAACTTCAGTATTAAGGATAAATCATAATTAAAGGATAAATCATTATTGCAAGGATTTTTTCATTGTGGTAAAGATATTTTGGTTACTGTTATACAAGAACTTTTTTTCTTTGATTTTAAGGCGTTCAATTTTTTCGGTGTTTGAATGCTTTTAGCCACAAGTTGCTTATTATGCAAACTGAAAGCCACAGAAGTGTGGTTTCCGATGCAACTGAGTTTGGCTGCGTGTTTCACTTCATAAACCAAAATATCTTAATCTTTAGTTTTGAGAGCGATGTTTTGTAGTTGCAGTAACGAGTTAATCCATTGTGGCAGCCAGTGTTGCCATGAAAATTTTTTGAGACTGTAACTTTTTTATTCAGCTTTTCTGATTGTCATCGGATTCTCATTGAACCCGTTGAACTCGAAGAAAACAATGGCAACAAATTGTTCGTCTATATTTTACACAAAGTAACTGTTTTTCAAACTGTGCTCGACAACATAATAATTTTAATGTGTTTTTATGTGGACTTGTATTTGAGGGGTCGACCTTCTAGCTCTTAAAGTTGAAATAATACCAAAATGAGAAAAGTAAAAAATGCATTACATAATTGAGCAGTTTCCGATAGAGCTCAATTGAGATAATTGAAATTGTTGGTGTACCATGACTTACTTTTAATATCATCACCATAATCTTTTTTTATTTTACTTGATGCTGCGAATTTAACTAAACTTATAAACAATTCATGACCAAGTGTGAAATTATTTTTTTGATTTACTTATTATTGATAGATATAATACATTTTTAGTAAAATCTGACAATGGATTGATATTTCTAATATCGTAACATTTTGAAAAATTTTGTGAAAATATTGGATTTCGGATTCAAGTCTGAAAATCGTAACAAGTCCAATATATCGCACCATTTGGCAACACTGGTGGTAGCTTTGTTACAGTAGTGAGGTTACAAAATCTAATTTCAGCTATGCTGTGGTAACTTGAGTTCTTGTATTGATTGTTTATAAGTCAAACTGATTGACAATAAGTCACCCACATCACTTAATATCAAAAGCTAACGAGCACGTTTGCTGTACGTAACTTGATATTTCAATTATTCTGCTAATTGTTTCTTTCAACCCAGCTAATTGGAGTTTAATTTTAGATTTAATCATCTCAGTAAATAGGAAATGTGAGAGGATAACAATATAAAATTTTCTGAATATATGTAAGTAAACTTTCATTAAAAATTTTACAAGTTTTAGTAAAGTACTAGGTACTTTATATACTTATACACTGAGAGAAAAAACCATAGTAAGAACATACAACTTGGCTTTTGTGAAAGAAAAATATACTGAGTGGTAAAACTAATGTGTAATGACAAAAGTATTTGTGCAAGCTAAACATGGTCTAAAAATGAAAATTTCGATAATTTCACAATAATAAACAATATGAATTGTTAAAGTTGAAGTTTGTAAGATTCAAAAAGTTCTTGTTAAAGTAAACAAAGGCTATGCATAAAATTTGTTTTAATCATCACTTAAATGTATGTAAAATTATATAATAAGGCTTGGATAGAGCGCATATATGTTAAATTGTACAAAATATTGTAACAATTTGTTGTACAAATAAAATTCGATAGATCAACAAATAAAACTTGGTTGTCTTATTCAAGAACTTGGAAGGCACCAAATTGCCGAAGCCATTGAATAAATAAGCATAAGTTTATTGTTAAATTGCCTAAAGTTTTCTTTCTGTGTTGAGTTGCAAAATTTTGCGATACAAGTACGAGTTTTCTTCAACCCAAAAATCGATCGCTTTAAATTGAAATTTTACATAATTTAACTGACTGCCATTATGTAAATTATTAAAATAGAGTCATGTTAAAATAAAATAAATTTGCATATAGTAATAACATAAATATAAAAACTGAAGTAGAGCTATAAAAATCCGCAAGATAACGCAAGATAACGCAAGATAACCAATTTTAAAAAATATTCAAGAAACATATTCAGTAGGCAATTGTAAGCGATTGTTTGTAAACGTATTTTAAAATTATTTATGTGTGTACTAAAAGTAATTACGTGCAATGTTCCATTGCGAATTTAAGTGGAATAAATTGAGCATTCATGTTTGTCTGCGTGTTTGTACCACAATTCAAAATGGCTTGACTAAATTTTTGCTTAAAGGATATTAAAGGTTCGCAATTCTAATTCCAATGTCAAAATTGCATTATTCAAAATGGTGGGCCTGAATCAAGGTCTGACTATTAAAAAAAAATCTTAATGTAGTTATGGTTGAGGGTGGTTTTTAAAGTAAGCAATTTCAAATTGGTTTACTATTTTTGGAGCCGAAAATGGAGGGCCTTGGTGGAGACTCAATCATATTAAGAAGTATTTAAAAAAAAAGTTAAATTAAAACGAACTGTTAGTCATTTCAACCCTTGAAAGAACTTTTACCGAGCTTCTTTTGATCTACATTTTTCTGTGCATGCTATTAAATGTTTGTACACAAATGACCTAGTACTGGGACCTATAAGTCGTATGCTGACTCCTAGCAGCTCATGTTCTCAAGACGATTTAATTGACAATTTGTGCTCTCTGAAGTTTGCAGAAACAGAAACAGAAATATCAATTCAATAAATAGTAATAGAAAAAATAATTATTAGTTCGAAATCTCGAATAAAAATCTTAGTCGTTAGCATACAAATTAAATTTAAAATTATTGAGTTGGCATAAAAAAATTGAAGTTGAAGTTGAACCGAAGTTGAAGGCAGTTCCGATATATGAAATGAAATTTCTTTTTCTGGAACAACTTCTACAATTATACACACAAAATGCAAAAACTTAGAATTAATTATTAACATAAAATTTAAATTATTATTAATACCACTGCTAAATCGTCTACAACTGCTGGCTCCAAAGGCAGATCTGGATATATTTCAGGTTCTAAAGATTCTTGAACGTCTCCTACAATATACGTATCTTAAACCAATCTACTCGATTAATATTAGGAAATCAAATTGGGATTCTATAGAAGGGCATTGGCAAAATTTTTGCCTTCAGGTCTGATGCATAACCATGGACAATGTCTAGCGAAGAATCTCTTGATCGTCTCTTAGACATGCAGTTCCCTGGCAGCGGTGCGCCTTTGTGTGCAGATCGAAGGTAAAGGCTCAGTAAGGAAGTTAAAATAGGTCATAATTAGCTTCAAACTCTACAAATCACCGGGACATGACGATGTTTATCCCATAGAAAAAGGCTATGGATACACAAAGAATACAAAATCAGGAAAAGCTACACGTATTTGCAGTTTTTTTACACGTTTTGACCGGGATTTTGCACCCATCACGCTTGTGCAGATTTCCTACATGTACTTTTAGAAACTGTAAATCTAGACGCGGCAAGCAGGTAGATTTAGATTTAGATGTAGATTTAGGGTTTCTACATCTACGTGTAGCTTTTGATGCGGAAAGTGCAGATCTAGATGCGGCATGCAGGTTTCTTATATGCGCATGGAGCTTTAGCGTTTCTACATCTACATTTAGCTTTTCTACACGTACGTTGTAGATACCAAAAAAAAATATAAAAAAATCAATGAAAATTCTCCTATAAAAGTTCAGGTAAATAAATAATTATACAAACCATAATACATAAATCAACCAACGGTTGGTCTTGGATCGAAAGGGAAGGACAGAACAGAATATGAAACGAAGAATTGATGAAAAACCATATGTGAATTATAGTTTTGAATTGGAATAATATGAACAGCAGAACTTCTCAGGAACACATTCACATACATTCAATCAGCTCAGTTTCTATATAATATAAAGCTTCATTTTTCGTTCAATTTTTCAAAACGGGCATGTAGCTTATGATATTTTTAGAAATTCGTGCTGAAAACTTAAATATTACGTGTAACTTTGAGATTTTACTATGAAAGATGTGAGCATCGTATTTAGTTTTTAACACAAGCTGAAAGCTGCACGTTTCGTGCAACTTTTCTATATGGGCATGAATTTCGTGCAGAAAATCTAAAATTTCATGTAGGTTGGAGATTTCAATACGCGAAATATGAGAGTTAGGTATGAATTTCAACACTGCATGAGTTAGTACCATCATGATTAAGTGGTTATTCTACAAATCCGTTTAGCTTTCAAATTTCCACATGTCGCATGTAGAAATTTGGTAAGAAAAATACGTTTTCTGTACATGCCGTGTCAGATTATATTTCTGCATGCTCCGTACAGCTAGTTTTGTTTTCTCTTTGTACAATAATACCCTGGCTTCGTATTACTTTTAATGGCTGCATAAGTCTATCACAAATGTAGGAATCTACATTTTGGAATAAAGCAAGAGTGGTCTTTATACCCGAAGAAGGGAACACATCACATGCCACCCCTAAATATTTCAGGCCCATTAGCCTAACGTCCTTTCTTTTAAAGACGCTAGAACGCCTTTTAAATCCGTACCTCCGCAGTAGTATTGATTTTGCATTTCTATCGACTTCACAGTATGTTTTCAATAAAGGATGATCCGTGGAAAAGGCCCCACATTCGTTGGTCGGGACCATAGAAAAATCCTTCTTTAATAATGAGTTTAGATTGGTTGCCTTTTTATATATAGATGAAGCTTTTAATAACGTCACGCCACAATCAATACGATGTGCACTAGTTCAACTGGGAGTGAATAAGATCATTACAGAGCTTATAGACAAGGTACTTAATAGTCTATTAGTTCTATCGGACCTGGGTGCATATAGCACTATAAGAACAGTCTTAAGAGGCACGCCTCAAGCCGGTGTTTCTCTCTCTCATGTGTAGTGGCAGCCTACGCCGATGCCCTAGCAATCGCAGTCAGAGGCAGGTTTCCTTCTACCCTATGCAACATAATGCAAAGCGCTCTTCGCAGACTTGAACAATGGGCCAAGACCTGTGGTCTTGGAGTAGATCCGGTTAAAACAGAGCTGATTCTATTCACCAGAAAGTACAAAATTTCGTACTTAGCACCAATTATATTAAATGGGTCTGTTTTGTCCCTTGCGGATAATTCAAAGTACCTGGGGCTCATACTCGATAGGAAGCTCAGCTGAAAATTAAACACAGCAGAGCGCATTAAAAAAGCCACATTGGCACTATACTCTTGCAAAAATGCCATGAGGGCAAGTTGGGGACTCTCGCCTCGTATAGTTTACTGGCTGTATACTGGGGTCATTAGACCTATTATTCTTTATAGAGTCGTAATATGGTGGCCTTCCCTAAACAAAGTCACATATATGAAACAGCTGCAAAAAGTGCAGAGAAATCAAAACATCTTCAGTTATTAATTTCTTTTCACTTTTAGTTTGCCGAACGTTGCCGAACTTTGCACAAAAGTTACAATTTTAAACTTATCGCAATAGATTTTAGATTAAGTCAAAAAATTAGTTTTTTTTTTCAAGAAAACAAAACAGAATTCTCTTTGTTTTGAACAAATATATAAACACTTACTTATGTTCTCGTTTTTCATTTCAAACTTTCGTTTATTTTCTCGCTCAAATTCCACAAAACAACTTTAAACTTTGAAAGCAATACTGACTTCGAAAACAAATTCTCAATCACGTACCAATAATATGACTTTGAGTGAGTGCTCTCAAATAGTATTTTATATTTTACAAAAACAAAGTGCTCAATTCATTACTTTAGAGTATTTTTAACATGGTGATAGGAAATAAAATAATATAACAGCACTTGACCTACTGTGGAATGTCATAAAATATCGACTGAAAGCATTAATATTTCAATCTAGTTTTTGTAAAAATTGACAAACTCATTTTGAAATTTACGACCGTAAAAAAGTTTTCTCAACTCAGTTGAATCTTATCATGGGCTTATTTATTTATCATATACGTTATTTGGATTATAGTATTAAAATTCAAAGAAAAGCATTATAGCAGAATAGCAACAATAATAGTTGGTCAACAAAGAGATGACGATTGGCAAGCGGAAGAAAGTTTTTGAAATGAATCCTTTTGAAAAATACTTTCTTTTAGTACCCATTTATTTGCTGCTTAAATAAGCCTGAATTAAGGCATTCCAAATTCATGGATTATTATTTTCTTAAAATATTTACTCTTATGGGTGGTCGTTTTGTAATTTTGCTGACTTTGCCAAATATTATTTTAAAATTCCAAACAAGCTGTTTTATATACATACACGCAAGGCTCCGGATGTAGAACGTTTTGTTCATTATTATTGTTGGTGCTGCTGATTTTTGTTGCTTAGTCAACACAATCGCTCACAATGTCATTCAGAATATGTAACAAAATGTTACAGTTTGGGTATACATTTTTAGCTTTTGCTTTGGTTATTATTTACAAATATCTTATTCTGTGAAAAAAGGTCACATAGCTTTTGTTGTTACATTTTTGTAACATAACCACATGTGCATTGTATGCGTATAGTAAAAGGGTTCTTTGGCTAAAATATTCTTTTTTCTGCCTGAATTTTAGGGCAATATATAAACAAATATGATAACAATTACAGAATAAACCAAAACTTAAGAATGAGTGAGTTAAATATTTTTGGGTTTAACTACAAACAAATCTTAGATCCTTTATATTAGGGACGGGTAGCAGCGGTGCACGTTCGCAGTTGCGCGTGAAAACCTATTTTTAGTACCTCTTGCCTACAAGCTTAGAGGAAAGGCGGGTTGACTTTGCGTTGAATAGTGGTTAAACCCTTAACATGCAAAACATTTAATTAATTACTGCAATATTTTGAAGCCTACAAAGAGCAAATGTATTTATATTACTGCAAGTGCAGGTGTCATGTGTGAATTGCATAGCATATTATGCATGTAATAAAAATGTTTTTAAAATTATTTATCCAACACCTTTACTACACTTAACATCTTTTACTTACTACACTAAACGGCGTGAGCTCTTTAATCTTCATTAGAAGCATGGGGTTAATTATAACTCTTCAGTCTTCAAGAGAGGAACAAGATGGTATTCTTCAATAGCCCAGTAGAAAAAAGTACACACAGAGAATTATATCCACTGTCGCAACCGAATTGGTGCCCTACCGACTTAGTCGATTGTTGATAACTTGTAAAAAGTAATCATCACAACTACGTAGTTTCCCATAGCCATGACTGTGGCATTCCGTTGTAAGCACTCCTCTCACGGTTTTCTGAACGAACCCTTTTATCCTTTCAACTTCCATTCAGTTAAATGAACGATCTTGTAAATTGCTTTGACCTAAACTCAATTTTGTGAACGGAGAAGTAAGTCATTTTAACCTACATTCGATTCTTTGAATGGACCTGTTATTCGTTTTGAATCACAATTGGTTGTATGAACCGACCTGTCAATTATTTTGACTAAAATTTGGTTATTTTGACTAACCCATTGATTGTTTCGACCTCCACACGGTTATTGACTGCGAGTCACTTTGTAGGTTAAACAATCTACAATATGTTCACAAAAACGTTTTTCTAAAAATAAAATCACACAAGATAAAGCCGACATTTTTTTATATTATAAAAAATAAAATATAATCAAAAACATTACAGTACATGAATTGAACATTACAAATATAAAATAATATAGAAAAAAAAATAACATTTCTTTACATTGGCTGACTTCATAAACGCATTTATTATTGCATCAGTGTGCTTTTTTTTAAATTGGTCCGAAGGTTATATTTATAAATTAAAACTGCACAACTCAGGTGATACTTTTCCATCCATCTCCGCCATCTCAAGTAGTTTAAAAGTTATAGACGTCAAAAGTTAGGAAAATGGGCACAAAAACTTGTGATTTTTTTTGTTAGTTTCACTACAAAAATAAGCATTATGCGTATCAAAATAAAGGCATTACTATGCATTACTTTTGAAGATATAACTGTTTTCCACTCACAACGCGCAAAATCTTTTTACAAAAATTTTTCATGTTTCAGTTATTTCTTAAAAAGGTGAACAGGTAAAAAGAATCAAGTGCACATTATACGTAAAATGCATAGTGTGCCCAGGAAATTGTAATCGTACCGAGTTCCTAAATGCATTTATGCAAAGCATCAGTGACCTTTTTCTTTGAATTGGTGCTAAGCAAGTTCACCGAAACTGCGAAACTGGAACGTGCTTAAAAATAATAACCTAGTTGCGCAGTTTTGGTGAATCAACTAAGCACCAATTAATAGAAAGTTACTGATGCTTTGCATAACTGAATTTAGGAACTCAGCCTTTATGCATATATAGATAGAAATCAATTTTATTTAACTTACCTAATGATTTTTCCTCTTTCAAACTTTTCAAAAAAACGACAAACACTACAAAAATTCCATCCGGACACGTTGAACAACTTTGAGAAATATAATGCAAGAGTCTTGCGATCAACGTTGGCTTACACAACTTCGTGTCTGTGAACGTATGTCTGCTTCACTCGATAAGTCGGATGGTTTGACAAACTTACAGTTGCAAGGTTCACTGTTGAGATTGACGCAACTAAAGGGAGCGATTGATTTAATAAAATTTAAAACTCGATTGCAGCGTAAAAATAATGCTATTGACATAACTTACTATGTGGTTGTTACAATGACTACTATTGTTTGCTTGTCTGCAATAGCTTCAGTTAGTTATTTCAGATACATTACGTTCCTTGTATGGGCAAGGGGAGATTAAATAAATACAATTACGCGGTTCAAGCAACTAACATGTAATATTTTCATTCCAACTGAACAAACATTTGGAAATGAGCGGGCTGCGAAGGAACGATCATTCGCGTCAACTAACAATCAATTGTGCTATTTCATTCCAGTTACATTAACTAAATATCAGTTGTGGCAATTTTCTTCCGATTACCGCAAATAATATTCATTTACCGCAACCTTATGCCTATAACGGAATTTTCTGAGTGTACTTACATTATAGCGACATTGTACGATGGTTAAGTGCTGCAACTCAATATAAAAATGCATTTTTTTTCAAAAAGTATTTTAAAACCAGCTTTTATAATGAGACCATATTTTTTTCATCAGAACAAATTTCTGAAACACTGCTAAAACCTTAAAACCTTTGTAGTGGCAGAGCTGGGTTGTAATGATTCCTTTTGGAATTAATTCCGCCTCAATTCCAATTCCTTGCAATTAGGAATTGGTCAATGGTCATCTTAATTCCTCAGGAATGGAATTGAAAAAAATTCATCAATTCCATTCCAGGAATTGTAATTGGTAATTGAACATCTCAATTCCTCAGGAATGGAATTGGAAAAAAATCGTCAATTCCATTCCAGAATTGTAATTGGTAATATAGCAATATAGCAAGCCCCCTCATCATACACATTGGGCAAGCGCTCAATTTTTCTATCTTTTACCCGTGCAATGGAAACTCCCTCATCAAGCACGCTCAGTCGCACAGTGCCGAAGTGCTATTTTTATATAAAAAGGTAGATTTTATATATAATATAATATGATATAAAGTTTACATTATTGCGAAGTACGAGTATGTTGCTTAAATTATATTAAAAATAATAATAATAACAAATAAAAAAAAAACAAGATATACATACAATCACTTACAAAAGCATTCGAAATTTGATAGATATTATGTTTTTTTAAAAGACCAGGAAATAAAAAAAAAACAATTAACTTAATTGAGTTTGGTATCAATTTATTCCTAATTATGTTTTCAACAAAATAATAACAACAACATAACATTTTTCTTATAACAAAAACAAGAAAAAATAACATAAACGCAAGTTGAACGAGTTGCATCTCACATAAGTATTCGGAATTGCTAGATTCTTAGTTGTATGGAGAAAATTTTTTTTTTCTGATCTTTAATTACGCACCGGGGTTTTATTTCTTAGCATGACATAGGTAAGCTGTGAAATTTTCAGAAAAAAATATTAATTTTTTAACGTGCCTCAAGCGACCTCTATATTGAAAGTAAATATATATATGTGGAAAATATTGCTGTTATCCCAAAAAATCCGAATTACATTTTTGTAAGCTCCAATTTTCCAAAAACTGGTAGGCACTTCGTTTTTCATTAAGTTTTTCTTAAAAATTAGTTATCAGACATGAAAATCGAAGTTAAATAACTGGTGTTATGGTCTTTTACTTTTGAAAAAAAAATCTAATTTCTGCTTGTTGCATTAAAAAAATCGCAAAAAATCCGAATTTTAAAAAAATTTATTGAAATGTCATGGAAATATTTTCTAAAACAATACCTAATATAGAACCAAAAAATTGTGCAATTACGTTCAATAATTTAATCGCTACGAAATTTTTTGCTAAATGTATGCCTTTTTGGAAATTTCGAGTTTGAATATTTTTACAAAAAATAACGTAAAATTTATTACATATATACAGAAAACATATTTACTGCTTATTTTTTATTGTTGAATGTCAAATTTCCACGCCAATTACATAAACGGGCATATAATGCCAGCGACAAATTTTTTCCTTCAACAGCTTACTGCGTAGCGAAAAATCTGTGGAAAATTTTTCAGATTTCACTAAAAGCAAATCACAGAACGAGGATTAAAAAGCTTCGCTTCAAAAATATATATTAAAGAACGCACACGAAACAAAATTTAACAAACATTTTAGATACCTTGCCGATGTCATGCGTGCGTTTGTTAATTCCATATTTATTGATATCATCTATTTTTTTGACGCTTAAAACATAGAGTGAAAATTATTATCTAGAGATAGCATCAATTCTGCTAACAGTGTTAACAGAGTTATTTCACTTAAAAACATGAAGAAAAAAAAACTCTGTTAACCTCTGTTAACACATGCCAGAGATTTAGCAGAGTTGATGCAATCTCTACATAATAATTTATAGTCTATGCCAACAACACCACAAACGCATTCACAATACAAACACACCGATGCTGGAGACACCTTGTGACAAATAAAAGCAAATTTTTGTAGCATAGCAAATACACAATCCTCTATCTATTGATAGATGGTGACGATCTACTGCAGCATAGCTTCTGTTATAACTAAGATTAAATTAACAACATTTTCCCAGAGGTCTTTGTGGCCTAGTGGGTAGTGTGCTTGGTTATCATTAAAAAGGGCACGGGTTTGATCCCCACGGGAACGGAAACATATTTTTAGTATTTAATATTAAAGTATTAAATTTTCTTGTTGTAATAAGCGCTAGCAACAAAGAAACCATCAACATTCCAAGAAAAAATCTGTCGAAAATTTTTCAGATTTCACTCTAAGCAAATCACAGAACGAGGAGTAAAAAGCTTCGCTTCAAAAAAAAAAATCATAAAAAATCAAAAAACATAGATTCCTCTTCTGAAATTACTTCATTAATTCTTAAAAATACATTTGATTTTTTTTCAAAATGTTTTAGAATTCCAGGAATGCCAAAATATATATAGAAAAATTGGGTTGCCCTGGGTTAAGAGTAAAGAATTATAAAAAATGTCTCAAAAATTAAAAATCCACTTTTTGAGCAATGTACAAGTGCAATTAATATTTTTTTTGATACATTTCCAAATGTGAGCAGTTTCAAAACGCTTCAAAATCACAATTATATGAAATACTTGCTCTTAATATTTGCCTTTAGTCGTAATTCTGGGATAATGTGTTGCGATTATGGTCTGGATACTTTCTTATATAATCTTGAACAACCTGTATAAATGAAAGATGTTGCAAATTTTTAACTAAGAAGGAAAAGAATTAATTATATAAAACGGAATAAAAACGTATAACAAAACTGACTTTGAGGATTTCATAACTTAAACTTGGGCAACCCAATTTTCCTAAATATATTTTAGCAACCCTGGAATTCCTAAATTTCATGTATCATATCGAGGGCTTATATTCATTTTCCTCTATCTTCAAAAGTACAAGTTTTCAGGAGAGCGAAAAAAAACATTTCATCTTCTTATTTAACAATTTTTGAAAAATCAATCTTCTACAATGTTGTTCAAAGGTGTCCACGGACTACTGTGCATATGTGTATGAATTAATATTGAATCAATCACTCTTCGTAACGAAGGAGTTTGGTAACGGTGGGTGTGGGTTCAAATCTACACGGCAGGCGAAGGTAAGATTTTTAATTTGATATTTAATTTAATTTAATGTTCTTGTTATTATAAACGCAAGCAGCAAAGAGAAGCCGAGAGAAGCCATTCATTTTATGAAGCCATGTACTTAAAATGAAGGATCTAACATTCTGCGTCTTTAACGTAACGAATAAAAGTCTTTGTGCTAAAACACATTTTCTTTACTTCTAAGACTTTTCCATGCTTTTATAAAGACGTACGTCTTTGCCACAAGAATTTAAGTTTTTGATTCAAAGTATATGTTCTTGGGAATCTAACAATCTTTGTGTCTTTGCCGTAACGATGTTTTGTCTTTGGGCACAATCTAACCAATAAAAGTCTTTGTGGCAAAGTGCATTTTGTTTAGATTTACGATTTTTTTTCCCCTGAGTGTACTGACTAATAGGATCTTGTTTAAACTTAATTTTTCCATCAAAATTACTTCCACGAATTTCTTTATTGAAAGTTTTTTTTTTTGTGCGAAGAGTATGAAATTATATTTGAAAACATCAAATATATGCTATATGTATATGTCAGAAAACGTTGCGAATAGAAATAAAATGTGAAAATAATATCAAATAATTTGAAATAAATAACATAATATATGCGAAAAACAGAGGCAAGAAAATTTAAATTTGCATCTGGTGGAAATAAATTTTCAATTTTAAATATAAGCTAAGGGTTGAAAATAAGTCATAGTCGTTCAAGGTAATAACAGATAGACATTTTCCCCCTCGTTTAACATGCATAATTTAAATTTTTATCTAACGAACCTGTTTGATGTGCAAATATGGCAACAACATCGTGTTGTGTCAAGACTGTTGGAAATAGCAAGACGCTTGAGCACATGATGCAATTATCAATGTAATGGTAACATTTGGCTATTTTCTCACGAGAAGCGTTCATATCTTGTAATTTGCCTATCTACTTATTTTTTGTATCCCCTTTTTCCGTTCTCTACTTTATACTATTACTGTCAAATTATAATCGCCAAAAGAACTGTCACTACTACCTTGGTTTTTGTATCATGCCTGAGGAGACTACGAAGATTGGGTGAGAGCGCACAATGCGTTGAATGGGGACATAAATACCAAATAAAATAGATTAATATTTCAAATAGCTGGTATACGCAATAAAAGACAATAATTGAACAAAATGTTGGATAAAATCTTTACTTGTAATGCCCGAATGATACTTAATTTTTTTTTACAACTTTTGTCATTGAAAATTAAAACTAGAGCTGTTCAAATAGTACGAATGCATGGATTCAATTGGTGTGAGTGAGTACGCATATAGTACGAATTGGAGAAAAATTTGTAGGACGGACTGTATTTTCTCTGCATTTTTTTGCCGTTTCTTTCAATTCGTTCTTCGTTAAGTTTCGATCAAATTTTTACTGTGGTGTTAGTAATAAATTTGACATTTTTAGAGTAAACAAAACTATTTAATATAAATTTATGCTGAATGGGAAGTGATGTGTGTAGCTAATATTAATTTATTTAATGCAGCTGCTCTTCAAAACACCAGAAGTAAAAAAGTAACAACGTTTATCCTTTTCTTACAAAATATGTCTGTCCTGCCCACGCGCCACTTGTTTTCAGATTTTAAAATTTATACAAAAAAATGAAGTATCATACGGGCTTAAAGAAATGTGAGCTTTTTAAACATTAAAGAAAATAAGAAAATGTTTGAAAAGAAGAGTTTGAAAAGTTTGAAAATTTTAGAATAGCTACATATATTTATACCCTAACGCGTACTGGGAAAGGGGTATATTATCTTTGTCATTCCGTGTTTAACGCCATGATGGAGGCGTGGCAGGTATTGAAAAATATATATATATATATATTTTATTTATACATATATATATATTTTTTTTTATCAGCATCACCACCTGAGTCGATTTCCGTGTGTCCGTCTGTCTGTCTATCTGTCGACACGATTACAGTAAGTTTATTTTTAAAAACTTAAAAAAAACCGTCTTAAAAATCACTACAAAGTAAAAAATTTATTTAAAATAACTTTTACTTTTAATTTCTTGGTCATATTTGATAATTCATTTAAACATATTAATACATTGAAAAAGTTATTATTTTATTTTTTCTAATATGTTTTATATTCATAAAAATATTAACTTCTTATGAATACAAAAGCTTTTAAGGTCGGCGCTAATATAATCAGACTTTTAATCAGAAGTGCCACATCAAAACTTTTGTATTCATAAAGAAATCAATATATTTATGATAATAAAACAAATTAGAAAAAAATTAAAATAATAGGTTTTCCAATGTAATAATATGTTTAAATAAATTATCAAATATGAGCAAGAAATTAAAAGGAAAGGTATTTTTAAAATTATTTTTTACTTTGTAGTGATTTTGTAGTCGATTGTTTTTTTTTAAAGTTTTTATTTCTTCCTTTTTAGAGAATATGATAAATTTTCGAAAAAAGTGTATAAAAAACATAAATACAATTGTTCTGATAAAATTTGTTCTATTAAATTCTGCAAGTTTGTTGGTTATTTCAAATATCTCTCTCTTAAATTTAAATTAGATGTCACGTGTTTTGATATAATTATACCCATTCTTGTAAAGAGTTTTATTACCCTAAAGTCAATTTTATTAGAGATATAGTGTTTTCCTAATATTGCCACGCCCATTTGTCGAATAACGATCACTTTCTTAACCATAATTTGTAATAATAATGCCTACCCCTATACTAAATTGCAGTACTCTAGTCTCAAAATTGCCGAATAACGCCCATTTTATTAACGGTAATTTGTAATAATTGTGCCTACCTCTACACTAAATTGCAGTACCCTAGTGTCAATATTATTCGAGATACAGTAGTATCTAGTATTGCGAGATCTAGTATTGCCACGCCCATTTCTCGAATACCGCCCACTTTTTTACGGGCACTTCCGTGCTTATGATAGCTATCTGTTCACCAAAAATTAGGGCAATCAGGTATATGGTTTAGGAGTTTCGATGTACATACATTTAAAAAAAAAAATAAATAAAAAAACAGAGAAACGGACGAACTTGAGAGCCTCCTCCTTTTTGAAGTCGTTTAAAAAAGAAAGATCAAGTTTGAAAATGGGCCAAATCGGATGAAAACCACGCCTACCTCCCATACAAAATGACTTTATTTTAACCGTAAAATGTTTTTAAAATTCACAAAAATTAATGAAATGCCTTAAAATTCGGCAAGTAAGTAAGTAAATATAAAAGTGGCTATGAAAGTGGCGGCCGTGGCGTAGTGGGTAGAGTGTGTGTCTCATACGCCAGAGAACCCAGGTTCGAATCTTCCATCTGACACAGAAAATTTTTTCAATTGAATTAATTTTTCTGTTCGGCCGTCACCTCTCTGCAGACAATGACAAACCTCAGAGAGTAAAAACTGCCATTAAAAGCTTCTTGAGAACAAAAGCCGTTCGGAGTTGGCGTAAAACATTTAGGTCCAGTTTTCGATCATTTGTGTTCAAACATTTCACAACACACACAACACAATTGATCATAAGAAGATCGGTCAAAGTCCTTTCAAGAGCTGAAATGGCCATTTCGTTTTTTTTTTTTTATGAAATTTGAAAACCACACCTACCTCCGATACAAAGTGGCTTTATTTTAAAAGTAAACTCTCTTAAAAATCTGCACAAATTAATGAAATGTCTTGAAATTTTGCACATAGGCTTTGATATTTGAAATCGGATAAAAACTACGCCTACCTCCCATACAACGTCACGTCATCAAAATAGGAAAACTTTTGTAAATATATATATAGTGTCTGTCGTGTCTAAAGACTTTGAATATATTTCAATATGGCCGCGGAGGGGTTTTTTAGCTTCGGTACCCTGCCGAAGCTCCATTCCTTACTAGTGTTATTTTTATTTTTTATTTTTAGCTGTTTTTGAATTAAGAAAATCATTTGTTTTGTAAAAATAATTATTTGCAAAACTCAAATATAATCAAAAATAATCTTTTTGACTCAATTAATCTCTACAAATTTTCAATGTAGAGATTAATTGCAGAACATTTAAGTATAAATATTTTTTCCTGAACATTTCACAGTTTACCTCTGTCATGTCAAGGAACAAAACTCCTGTGAGTAATTAAAGATTACAATTAAGGGCCACTCTTGTGTAGACCTTATCAAATGCTAAACAATTTCATCTTCTCTTTTCTTTTCTACATTCTTTCTCAATTTCGAGTGTCAGGCAGATGTATCATACATAAAAATTTACGAAGCTCTTGCCAACAACTGGTCAGCAGGTTGATTTCTGTGTATTACAAGGACATGGTCTAACTATCTAAAATCTAAAAATAATTCCATAGAGTTAAAAAGAAAACACAAAAAAAAAACATGTTTATACCATAGCTATTGCAAAAAAATCGACTGTCAGCAATATTTTTACGCCAATACTTTACTCAGCCATGAAATTAATCCAATAAAAAAATTCCATAATATGGCTAATGTACACAGAAAAAAATAAGATAACGTAAAAATACAAAAATTTAATTTAACAAAGCGTCAGCTGAGAACTAGACTGACAGAATACAAGGCAGGCATTTTAAACAAAAAACAATGAAAGGGCAGGGCATACAGCTGATTTTGAGGAAATTAAGATTCTTTGACATACACTCAGAAAATTCATTTATAGGCATAAGGTTGCGGGAAATGAATATTATTTGCGGTAATCGGAAGAAAATTGCTACAACTCATATTTAGTTAATGTAACTGGAATGAAATAAGAACAATTGATTGTTAGTTGGCGCGAATGATCGCTCCTTCGCAGGCCGCTCATTTCCAAGTGTTTGTTCAGTTGAAATGAAAATATGACATGTTAGTTGTTTGAACCGCGTAATTGTATTTATTTCAACACCCCTTGACATTACAAGGGACGTAATGTGTCTGAAATAACTAACTGAAGCTATTGCAGACAAGCAAACAATAGTAGTCATTGTAACAACCACATAGAAAGTTATGTCAATAGCATTATTTTTACGCTGCAATCGAGTTTTAAATTTTATTAACTCAATCGCTCCCTTTAGTTGCGTCAATCTCGACAGCCAACCTTGCAACTGCAAGTTTGTCAAACCATCCGACTTATCGAGTGAAGCAGACATACGTTCACAAACACGAAATTGCGTAAGCCGACCTTGATCGCAAGACGCTTGCATTTCATTTCTCAAAGTTGTTCAACGTGTCCGGACGGAGTTTTTGTAGTGTTTGTCGTTTTGTTGAATAGTAAGAGGAACAATGATTAGGTTAGTTAAATAAAATTGCGTTCTATCTATATATGCATAAAGAAAGGCTGAGTTCCTAAATGCATTTATGCAAAGCATCAGTGACTTTCTATTAATTGGTGCTTAGTTGATTCACCAAAACTGCGCAACTTGGTTATTATTTTTAAGCACGTTTCAGTTTCGCAGTTTCGGTGAATCTGCTTGGCACCAATTCAAAGAAAAAGGTCACTGATGCTTTGCATAAATGCATTTAGGAACTCGGCACGAATACAATTTTCTGGGCGTCGCGATTTGATAAAACAAATCAACCATAAAAAGTTTTTTTTTGGTTTTTCTATTAACCATAAAAATCTGTGCATTACTTTTGAAAATAAAACATATCACATATTAGGCACACTAACGGGTGAACCGTCACCCTTTTACGAAATAACCAAAACACGAAACATTTTTATAAAAAACAGTGGATTTTTATTTCGCAAACTATGCATTTTACGTATAATGTACACTTGAAGGTTCACCCTTTTAAAAAAAAACCGAAACATGTAAAATTTTTTTGTAAAAATTGTTGTGAGTGCAAAAACAGTTATATCTTCAAAAGTAATGCATAGATTTTATGTTTAATATCTCGTTGAGTAGGTAATAGATAGACCTTTATTTTGATATCCATAATGCTTATTTTTGTAGTGAAGCTAACAAAGAAAAATCACAAGTTCTTAGGCCCATTTTCCTAACTTTTGACGTCTATAACTTTTAAACTACTTGAGATGGCGGAGATGGATGAAAAAATATCACCTGAGTTGTGCAGTTTTAATTTATAAATATAACCTTCGGACCAATTAAAAAAAAAAAAACACACTGATGCAATGATAAATGCGTTTATGAAGTCAGCCAATGTAATAAAATGTTCTTTTTTTCTATATTATTTTATATTTGTAATGTTTAATTCATGTACTGTAATGTTTTCGATGATATTTTCTTTTTTATAAAATAAAAAAATGGCAGTTTTATCTTGTGTGATTTTATTTTTAGAAAAACGTTTATTGTGTACATATTGTAGATTGTTTAACCTACAAAATTACCTACAGTCAATAACCGTGTGGAAGTCGAAACCATCAATGGGTTAATCAAAATAATTAACAGGTCGGTTCACACAACCGAGTGGGAGTCAAAACGAATAACAGGTCCATTCATAGAATCGAATGTAGGTTAAAATTACTTACTTCTCCGTTCACACAATTGAGTTTAGGTCAAATTTTCAAAGGTCAAAGCAATTTACAAGATCGTTCATTTAACTGAATGGAAGTTGAAAGGATAAAAGGGTTCGTTCAGAAAACCGTGAGCATAGTGTTTACAACGGAATGCCACAGTCAATGCTATGGGAAACTAAGTAGTTGTGGTGATTACTTTTCAAAAGTTATCAACAATCGACTAAGTCGGTAGGGCACCAATTCGGTTGCGACAGTGGATATAATACTCTGTGTGTAGAGAAAGAGGCAAATGGGGAACCCCAAACGATACTACATGTTCATCCGACCTGTCATGTCATCGCACATGTAGTATCGTTTGTGTCCAAAAAATCAAGTTGGATGGACATGTCCGATGAAAGACAAAAATTTTTGACTTTTCTGTCGGTCCATCCGCAATGTAGTATCGTTCGTGTGCGTGTCCATCTAACTTGGTGCATTTTTTCATTCGATTAAAATTTTTAAGCGAAGCACATCTCGCGCAAGAAATGACTTACATAAGAAATGTTGAATTTTGGAAAGAATTAAGAGAATTAAAGTAATTAAGAAGAAGAGACATAGAAAATAAATAGTAAAGAGTAAAAACATAATTGTTAAAATCAATGCATACGTTATTTTTACGCAACAAAATATCAAGAGTGCGCTCGATGTGCACTCTTTGAAAACTTTAAAATAATGAAGTCCATCCGACATGTGCGACCATTTGGGTCCAACGAAAAAAGTGCCGTTATTTTGTCGAACTAAAGGGTCCGCCAAATAACTTTTTTTTTTTGAAAATGCAAAAAAAAAAACTACTGAATATTTTCTCAAATATCTTTTTTTATTTGAATGTACAATCCTTCCGGTTAATAATGGAAAATAATTTCATTCAAATGGCTGCCTCGGCTGGCCATGCAGTAGCCTACACGATCGGTCCAATTTATAAGCACAATATCGATTGTGTGCAGCTGTATTTCACCAATGGCTTCACGAATATTGTCCTTTAAAGCGTCAATTGTCTCTGGCTTGTCGGCGTAACACTTATCTTTGAGGGCACCCCACAAATAATAGTCCAACGGTGTCAAATCGCAGCTCCGAGGACCCTTTACATGTCGGATGGACATTAAGTATCGTTTGGGGTGCCCTAAACACACGCTATACATTGTCTAAGAATAAAATAAAAAATATCAACAATGAAATCTTCTCTTGAGATATATGATTATAATGTGTTTACTAGTACCAGAATGAGCATTTAACTGAATAGTATTATAGTATTTGATCAGAACTTGTGTGAAGGAAAAACCAGTCAAATTATAATCAGTGGAAATAGAATAAGAAACATGTTTTGTTTCTAAAAAGCAAAAAAATGCAAATTAGTAGAAAATTTAAAAATTTATGCAAAAACAAGAGAGCATGCGTGTGTAACTGTTGCACAGTTTAAGGTTCATTCAAAAAAATTTTTTGCCATTATGCATATTTTAATCAAGTTTTCTGTTTTAAAGAGAAACATTACGGAATCATATATATAACAAGAATATAAAAAAATATAAGCCAAAAAGTACGGAAAAACAAAATTAAGCTCAACCATGAACTCAATATAGAATTCAAGTGTAACATACACAAACATAGCTTTAACTGTGATGAGTCCCCTAACAATAAAGAGCTTTTAAGACAAAATAATACATTATATTCGCACATTCCGCGCAATATAAATATTTGCAAAAATAACTCCCAACAGCGTCCTCAGTTAGCTCAAGAGTGGGCAAAAACTGGGGAGCGTTGATATCAACTGTTATGCAAATTTTCTATAATAAATAGAATAAGTGTAAGTTAGGGTGTCCCAAAAAGTTGAATTTGTTTTTTTCTTATGATGTTGAAATAAATGTAAATAAAATTTGATGTACCTAAGATCACGGGAACGCGTGCCGACTTGCATCGGTATTAAAGGGCTGCACGAATGCATTCAAAAGCCGTTTCAACACATTCTCAAAAAAATAGAATGGAATGGAATGATCATTCTCAGCGCTGAGAATGGAATGGAATATGCATTCGAAGCGCTTAGAATGGAATGGAATGGCGCTTGTGCGTTGAGAATGTTTAGAATAGAATACTCAACATTCTCAAGTGTTGATTTGAGAGTACTACCAAATGGTTGATGAAAAAAGGTTTTACGTAAAGGGATTTCAAAGGGGGGTTGCTGATGTCGAATCTGATGTCAGATTTTCAATTTTCAAGATGGCGGACAGGGTTGCCACCTTAAAATATCTTATTTTAGATTAGAATTTTAAAATTCCAAAATTTTTTTGAAAATAGGCTTGCCACCTAAAAAGTTGTTATTTTGCAATTTTTTTAAATGAGCATTTAGTAAAAGGGAGTCGCTGATTTCAAATCTGATGTCAGATTTTGAATTTTCAAAATGGCGGATAGGGTTGCCACCTTAAAATATCTCATTTTCGCGAATTCGAGGCTGGGGCAAACACTAGGTAAAAATGGGTCGCTGATTCCGAATCCGTTGTCAGAATTTTAAAATTCCAAAATTTTTTTGAAAATAGGGTTGCCACCTAAAAATGTGTTATTTTGCAATTTTTTTAAATGAGCATTTAGTAAAAGGGAGTCGCTGATTTCAAATCTGATGTCAGATTTTGAATTTTCAAAATGGCGGACAGGGTTGCCACCTTAAAATATCTTATTTTCGCGAACAGATTTGTTCGCTCTCTGACATCTCTGACATCAGATTTGAAATCAGCGACTCCCTTTTACTAAATGCTCATTTAAAAAAATTGCAAAATAACACATTTTTAGGTGGCAGCCCTATTTTCAAAAAAATTTTGGAATTTTAAAATTCTGACAACGGATTCGGAATCAGCGACCCATTTTTACCTAGTGTTTGCCCCAGCCTCGAATTCGCGAAAATGAGATATTTTAAGGTGGCAACCCTATCCGCCATTTTGAAAATTCAAAATCTGACATCAGATTTGAAATCAGCGACTCCCTTTTACTAAATGCTCATTTAAAAAAATTGCAAAATAACACATTTTTAGGTGGCAACCTATTTTCAAAAAAATTTTGGAATTTTAAAATTCTGACAACGGATTCGGAATCAGCTACCCATTTTTACCTAGTGTTTGCCCCAGCCTCGAATTCGCGAAAATGAGATATTTTAAGGTGGCAACCCTATCCGCCATTTTGAAAATTCAAAATCTGACATCAGATTTGAAATCAGCGACCCCCCTTTGCAACTACCATAAAACTCTAAGAAACATGACTGGAGCAAAAGTCAAAATTCATGGTAACCATTTGAGAGTACTCTCAACGCAACGAATACATTCTAGAAATTTCCATATTCGTTAGAACTCTCTCAAATGGAATGGAATGTTCATTCCATTCGAAAAATTTATGTCTCTCATTCATTCGTTTCGCTTTGCAAATGATTTGCAAATATGGAATACTCGCATGGAATGCGTAGAATGGATTCCAAATGGAATGTATTCGTGCAGCTCTTTAATCGGTATATATCAGTACTTGACAATATGGGAAAAAGTGCTAATTTTTTCAAAAAATCCAAATAACTTTTGTATAAGTGTAAATTTTATAAGAGCGCAGCTCGTTTTCTATTTAATTTTTCTTTAAAATGAGCAGATATATAGTTTTCGTGTGTTTTAGAGATAAATGAGTGGAACAATAAGATAATTTTTTGACTTTGGGGACTTTTTCGTAAAAATACCTAAATGCCACCCAAAAACAATAAAAAATGGAATAGAAAAAACGGTATGTTGGCAGCCCCGGAATTCAAAGAGTTTTCGAATGGAAATCAGAAATATTTTATTAGAATTAATAAAGCTACTCCGAGTGAGAAGTATATATTTTCCGATTTTTTTATAATTATTTTTAGATGGAAATGCTAGAAAAGCGCATTTTAAGTTTTTTCGAAAAATAAGTAGAATTTTAACAGTTATAAGTCTTTTCCGAATTTTGTTTTTTTTCTTTTTTTTTGTGCAGAACATAGCTCGAGACTGCTTCCACCGTCCATGCTATTATTTTTTAAATTTTCGCATTTTTTGATATTTGGGAATTTTTTTTTTTAAATACACAAACTCGAAATTTTCAAATAGATACACTTCTAGCAAAAAAATGCATAACAACCAGGTTATTTAACATAATTACACAACTTTTTGCGTTGGCATTGGGTATAGCTTATGAAAGTATTGCCACAGGATTGCATTTAAATTTTTCCAAATTTGGATTTTTTCGATTTGTATACCCCAACTCGTACTGCGTAAGAGGTATATTAACTTTGTCATTCCGTTTGTAACGCCAATAAGGAGGCGTGGCAGGTATAGAAAAGTACATATATTTTTGATCAGCATCACCTCCTGAGTCGATTTCCGTATGTCAGTCTGTCTGCCTGTCTGTCTGGGTGTCTGTCTGTTGACACGATTACAGCAGTAATTTTAAAGCTCTCGCGATGAAATTAAAAATATAAGCTTTTTTTTTTAAAATGCAGATCAAATTATAAAATGAGCCAAATCGGTTGAAAACCACGCCTACCTCTCATACAGAGTGACTTTATTTTTAAAGTAAAATCTCTTGAAAATCCACAAAAATTAAGGAAATGCCGTCAAATTTTGCACATAAGCTTCGATCTTCAATACACCGAACAAATTGAACGCCTTAAAATCGAAGAAAAAAGTTCCTGCAAAACTGTAACCAAAATATCTTTACCACAATGAAAAGATTGTTGCAATATGGATTTATCCTTTAACTATGCAAGTGCTGCATCATCGAAACAAAAGACTGAAGTTCTTTGAAGCTAAATCAATGAAACAATCGTTGCCGTGTAGATAAAATATTTACTAGAACGATTTAGTTCTTTGTTAAAAAGGAATGGAAAAAAGTATGTAAAATCAACAACTTTTCTTTGTTTTTTTTTGAGAATAAGCTTCATTGTATCAAAGACAAAGTCTGTTACTTTAAAGAATGTTTTCTTCAATATCATATTTGTATACGAAGAATAAGAAAATTGTATGCGAGTGATAACATTATAATTGTAAAAAAACACACGTTAATATTCACACCAGTAAATTTAATTACATTTCATCAACAAAAAGAAAAAAAAAATTCTTTGTCCGCCGTGCGGAATTGAACTTGGAATTTTTGGTGCCATTCCATCGCTCTACCCACTGATCCAAACAGCCTTGCTGTCACAGTATTCTGTTGTTAGCCATACAACAAAAATCTATAAATAGATTATTGTGCTAGGCTGCAGCATAGCTTCAGTTGTAATTAATATTGAATCAATCATTCTGGCTAACGAAGGCGTTTGGCTCGATGCGTAGTGTAGTGACTTCTTAATCGGTGGTATCGGTGGGTGTAGGTTCAAATCTCCACGGCAGGGGAAGTAAGATTTTCAATTTGATATTTAATTTAATTTAATTTAATTTAATTTAATTTAAAGTTCTTGTTATAATAAATGCAAGCAGCAAAGAGAAGCCGAGAGAAGCCATTAATTTCAACTTAAAATCATGGACCTAAGTCTTTGCTGTAACGAATAAAAGTCTTTGTGCCAAAGCACATTTTATTTGCTTTTACGACTTTTCGAATGCTTTTTTATAGACGTACGTCTTTGCCACAATAATTTAAGTTTTTGATTCGAAATATATTGTTCTTGGGAATCTAACAATCTTTGTGTCTCTGCCATAACGATGTTTTGTCTTTGGGCACAATCTAACCAATAAAAGTCTTTGTGGCAAAGTGCATTTTCTTTGCTTTTACTTTTTTTTTTCCTGGGTGTATCAATTCTAACTATGAAATTTTAAAAAAAATCGGATGAGAATCACGCCTACTTCTCATACAACGTGGCTTTATTTTAAACTAAAATCTCTTAGAAATCCACAAAAGTTAAAGAAGTGTCTAGAAATTTTGCATATGAGCCTTGGTATATAATATGAACCATATCTATGATATTCAGCAAAATTGGATGAAAACCACGCCTACCTCCCATACAAGGTACGTCATCAAACTAGGAAAACTTTCATAAATATATAAAACTGAATGTCATCGTGTTTGTCGTGACAAAAGTCTTCGAATATACTTCAATACGGCTGCGTGGGGAGGGGGGGGGGAGTTTTTAATACAACAAGAACAAAACGGAGTTTTTCGATAAGTAAAAATTCACATCTCTGGTAATTTTTTTTCAACTTCCATGCTTGGTGGCTTGTTTTAAAGCAAAATTAAATAAAAAACTAGTTGTGAACCAGCTTTATGTATTTGGGTTTTTTTCATTTTTCTCTCATATCGCCAAGTACTGTCATGTACTGATACAAGTCGGCACATATTCCCGTGCTCCTACCCAGCAGGAAATGGGTCGATCCGCCTTCGAAGACGTCTTCGAGACATGCCAGTTTCTTGCAAAACGGATTGATCCATTTCCATAGCAATCCTCGAAGACATTTTCAAACAAAAGTCAACTGCGACACGCAAGACATGTTGCTTAAAAGTCTTCAGTGACAGCGTCAATCCATGTCTTGCAGAGTGGACGCATATCAACAAAACGATGCGCTCTTCTTGCATGAATGTTAAATATTTGTTATAATAGTTAAATATTTGCACTCAGAGAGCGCAAATTATAGACAGAGAGAGAGAGAGAGAGAGAGAGAGAAAGAGCACGACACATTAAAATATTTATTTTTAATTATAATAAACCAGTGATAATTATTAAAGAAAAACAAACTAAACAAAAACAAAAACAATATAAAAATTCATTATAAAGATAATAAAAGAAAAACGATTTAAGCGATTTTAACGATTTTAACGATTTAAAAATAAAAATAAAAAAGGAAACGATGAGTGATTATTTTATTTAAAAATTTTACCAAAAAGCGCATCGAGATTTATGCCCTCTGACTTTAAAAAACTTAAAATATCATCTTCACAGCTCCTACTGATTCTATGTTTTTTTAATAAACTACTAAGTTTTTCATTTGTTGATGGAGCTTTTGGTTGGACAATGCTTTGGTCAAAATTTTCACAATCTACAAGAAAGTCTTCTCCAACTTCACGTGATTCCACCAATGCCCGCTGCCGATCAACAACAACTGTGCACTCATTCAAAACACTTGAATATATTTTCTTTTTTTTTTTTTATTTCCTTTCGGATTGAGGATATTTCCTTCTTTAACATTTTTTTTTTATAATTATTAAATTATACAATTTTATTATATTTATTTATTATTATTTATATATTGTATAAATAATTATTTAACAAAAAATTTCACAAGTTTTACGTGTTATGTTCACAATTTAATTACAACTGACTGCCACTTGACAACCGCGTTGATAATTCAAAATAACAAAAACAATTGAATAATAGAGACATGTTGGAAATTTTTTGCAAATTTTTGCATTACAAAAACAATTTCTCGATGAGAGACCACTCAGCTGCTTGCTGAAAATATGCTTACGAGTCTATTAGAGCGTCCGCATTAACATCGTTGCATTACAAAAACAATTTCTCGATGAGAGAACATCTCAGCAGCTGGCTGAAAATATGCATACGAGTATTGTAGAGCGTCCGCATTGATCTCTAAGCATTAAAAAGCAAATTTCTTATAACACAACATTCAAGGTTTTGTGCTGACAATATAATGACATGTCTTACAGAGCGTCAGCGTTCACTCTGAATATGCGTACTTGGTCTTCGAGACGGTATCGAAGACTTCGTCTTTAAGGATTCATATTCCGACTGGGTAGGTACACCAAATTTAATTTACACATATTTTAACATCATACAAAAGAAAAAAAATTAGGAATATGTGCAATAAAAAAAAGAATACAACTTCAATTTTTTTTGGGACACCCTAGTGTGCGTGTAAAACAAGGTTGCTTTTTGTGTCTGTTTGTTTGTTTCGCTTATAAATTTCTAAACAACGTTGTGGTTTTTGACGCGTGTTTTTATCATTCTATAGGTATTTTCTTCCGGAAGGTTTCAATTTACGAATGCATTCATATTAAATCAAAGAATATTGAAGAAATTTATTGTGACTTTCTTCATACATCGTTAATTCAGAACGTGTAAAAACGATAAGAAATTCAAAGTTTTGACTATCGATGAAAATATGTCTGCTATGTTTATATATCATGTGTAGTAAAAAGAAATGCATTTGTTTTCTAATATATGTCCTTAGTAATCTGTATCTCGAGTTGCATAAGTGCGATCGGGTTACACCAGATGGCGTTAGAAAGATAAGGTTGCGTACAAACAAAAAATACTTAGACGGTTTTGTGATTGATAATCTCAGTTTTGTTTGAGTGACTTAAGTCATCGAATTCAACCATCATGTAATTATTGATTTGCTTACCCAGTTGAATAACAAAAATGATTAATATAAACTCCCGAGTGAAACCGGGTACATCAGCTAGTATTTAATATTTATGAATGTGTTGGTTATCGCGCCACAGTTTGAAGCAACGATAAATATACTCGATCAGCTTTTGTGACACGCGGTCTCCACGGGACATAAATTATGTTATGCAAACTGTCAAATTTAATTTTTTAACTTGAAATGTTTAGCAATATTTTTTAGAAGCGCAGTCTATGTTATAAAAATTTAGTTAAAATATGGTGTTTCTTGCGTGCATAGGCACAATTTTTCAAGAATTACAAAAACATTTTGTTCACTTCTACTCTCCGCTTACTAGAAATAGCAAATTATACGAAAAATCTTTCGTCTTTTTAGCAAAATAAACAAGAGTTCTTTCATTGCCTAAGACAAATATTGCATAACATGAGTAATAAGCTGTCTCCACCTGTAAAGTCATGTTATCAATATTTCATAACATAATTTATGTCACGCCTGTTAAGAGACCGCCTGTTAAGCTCCAAAAATGTTCCATACAGTGTTGGCAAAATGGGATTTATAAAAGCCACAATCGCAGGATATGAGCTTTTTGCTAAATTATGGGGAAAATATGCGGAAATGAAAAAAAAATATGCATTTTCATTACAGCACAAAATCTGTTCAAGCATAGGTCCGGTATGTGATATAATATTGTTACTTCGCTACTTAAGTGTATAATGTTATCGTTCTTGATACGTCATCATTTCAATTAATAGCAGGAATAACAAAATCGTACGAAAAGATTGGGAAGCAGTCACTGCAAAGTATATAGAAAAAGAATTTTTTGCACGAAAACTATCATATTAAAGACATTTATGAAAAAAGAAACGCGCAGTTTTTATGAAATTTCACGTGAAGTTACTCTAGTTTTTTTTTGCCTTAGGGAGGTTTTAGGCAAAATCAGTTAAAATTAAGTCAAATTTTAGAAGATTTCTTCTAAAAAAGTTTATTATATATACTAAAAATTCCATTTGCATGTTAATGTTACTTTAACTTTTATTTTACTTTTAGCCATTCTAAAGAAGTGCTTCTAGTATGTCTCTTTAGAGCAGGGAGAGCGGAAGGCATGAAAAATTTTCCCATTTGATATAAAAAAGTAAATGGGCTTCGCTACGAATAGGGTAGGCCTCCGACATCCATTTCAAGTAGCGCTTGCTAGTAGCGCTTTGAACACCTGCCAATGCCTACTGGGATCACACCCTGCATCTCTGGGCTTTACTTTTACCAGCACACATCCATACCATTTTGCATAAACACATACATAGTTGTGAAAAAGGTTTGTTCATGTTGGATTCCACATAATTTACAACGCAATGCCTCCTTTTTTATTAAAAATCCACTTAGGTGCTTTGTTTCCTTTCCCTTTTCCTCTTTCCCGCTCTTTATCACACTCTTCCCATTCCAAAATTTTCACAAAACAACACAAGAAAAAAAAAAAAAAGTAAAACAATCAGAAACCACTCACAAGCAGCAATCGCGTAACATAAATTCCCCTGAAGCAGCTTCACTTTCAAACATAAGCTTAAAAATTTTTAACTACCCGGGTAGCTCGAAAGTTTAAAACTATCCAGATAGCTCGAACTACCCGAAATACTCGAAACTACCGGGATGCCCGTTATGGTCCGGGTAATTCGAACAACCCGGATAGCTCGGGTACTTGAAATACTTGAAAATCGAGGTCCCTAATCAAGACAATGTGAGCTCCCACACATCAGCTCAAACAAAGGCGTTTTTGAGTACTCAAAACATCGAATTAATTTGTCATCCACCTTACAGTCCTGATTTGATAAAACATTCAAAAACTATGTTTTGAACAAGTGGTTTGAAAGCATGCAGAAATAACATATATTAACCATAAAGAAGAATATTTCGAAAAACAACAATGATATGTTTAATGGAAAAAATTCGGTCTTTATATTTATTCCTAAAATATATGTATCAACCCACGTAGTTATTTTTTTTAAAAGGATAACTTTAAGCTTTAATTAACTTTAACTAACTATAACTTTTAATTTTTAGACTTAAGGAAAGAGTATAAGAGTAATAAATAATATTATGATTGATATGTTTTTTATTGATATGATATGATATGCATAAATTTGACTACATGAGGGCAATTTTGGAGTTTTTAAAATTTTTTAGTAAGTTGCAGTACTCGTATTACATAAGTTATTCATTAGATTTGCAAATTTTCAGGTTAACAACTCTACAATTCCAAAAATTTAAATTGTTCATAACTTGATTATTTTAGGGTATAGTGACTAACAATAAATTTTTAAAATAAAATAATAAATATATTTATTTTCAGACCAATGGTTTTTTTTAATTTAACTACTTAACTTAACTTAACTTAGCTTAACTTAACTTATCTTAACTTAACTTAACTTAACTTAACTTAACTTAACTTAACTTAACTGAACTTCACTTAACTTAACTTAACTTAACTTGACTTAACTTAACTTAACTTAACTTAACTTAACTCAACTTAACTTAACTTAACTTAACTTAACTTAACTTAACTTAACTTAACTTAACTTGACTTAACTTAACTTAACTTAACTTAACTTGGCTTAACTTAACTTAACTTAACTTAACTTAACTTAGCTCAACTTAACTTAACTTAACTTAACTTAACTTAACTTAACTTAACTCAACTTAACTTAACTTAACTTAAGTTAACTTAACTTAACTTAACTTAACTTAACTTAACATAACTTAACCTAACTTAACTTTACTTAATTTGAATTCTTACACCAATTAACCAATGATTGATAATTTTTGTTACATTTTTCGAATCATTATCATATAATAGAGAGCTGAAGGATGTAAGCAATACTTATTTTTTACTCCTTTTTACAGATTTTCTAGAATCTACTTCTCTTATGGTAACTACAGCTAGGTTCATAGGCTAATTCATTAGTGAAGCATCTTTTTATAAACTATCTTAATATGTTTTGGAATTACTTGTATTATTAAATTACATTTTTACTGCATATATAATATTAACATTACATATTCTTTATTAATATTTGACAAATAAGCCTAACTTTATGAGCTAATGTTAACACTGTGGAAAAAAACCATAAAAGCATGACACAAGTTATCATAAGGAGCCACGCTTGTGTCGCTTCCTTTCTGATTATATTGCATTTTTTATTTTTCTTATTATTTGTTATGAAGATGTTATTTATATTATTTGTTATGAAGATAAGTTAACCAAAGTTATGTGGCATGAAAAAATTAATCAAAACTAGTAAAGAACAATCTTCGACTTAGTCGAAGTTAATTTTCAAAAATTTTTCTCACGAAATAAAGTAATTCGAGTCGGTGCAGAGTAATTTGCCTCCATTAAAACAATGTACATAAATAGAAGAAGTTGTTAGAAGTTAAAGATACTTCATTCCTGAATAAATATTAATGCGCTGAATCCAGAAATTGTATTTTTTTAACCGGCTACCGCTTTTTTGCTTTGCCATTAAGTATAATTTTAAAATGCATAATGATTTTATGCGTTGATTTCAGGAATGCATTCAGTTTTTTTTGGCCGGTTTCTCAAAACACCGTTTTTTTATTTCCAAACTGCACTATCAAAATAATATTTGGTTTATTTACTAAAATGATGACTCTCCAAAATATTTTTGCTCTAGCAAAAGCGGTTATTGAGCTTTTCCGTTTTTTGAAACGAACGTAGACTAATCGGTATCTGATAAAGAGCTGACTTATACAAATTTAAAACAATAACGGGAAATGCTCTAACTTTTCTTAAAAAATTCAATTCTACGACTTGCTCACTCAAGCAAAAGTGGGCGTGAAATAAATAGAACGTTACCATTTTCGTTATGTTTGCACTAGTAAGAAATAATTTTGGTATTCGTGCTTAAAGTTTTCAGACGAAGGTTGTATCCTTAATTGTAAACGTTATACACGCTCAGAAAAAATCAATTTTAAAATCAAATATAACCAGTTTTAGTTTTGAAAATTTTAATTTTCCTTAATTATAATTAAATTTATATATAGAGCAAAAATATTTACATTTGTTGTAAGAAGGTAAGAATTTTAATTTAAAAATCAAATTTTCTATAAAAAATATGTTTTTCGAGTAACGCTGTGTCCAGCGTAGATTCGAGAAATTCGTTGCGGCCGTTGCGGTGCGTTTAATGCGGGCAGATTTCAAAATCAAACATATGTTGGTAAATAAAATCAAAATTGTTTGATTTTGCACGCAATATCGTGCTGACAGTTCTTGAAAGAAAATGAAAGTACGCGTTTTATTTAAATTTTTCAATATTTTTATTTTCAATAAACTGTTTTCTATTAAAAAACTTAACTTGCTGAAACCGAGGCCCGCATTAATGAATAATCGTATTGTAATTGGACACTTTTCGCATTCCCGTAAATAATTGCAATGAGTGAGGAAAACGCACCGCACGTAAAATCGTGCCCTTGCTTACGCTGGACACGGCGTAAAAGGGAAATCGCTCGTTGAACTTATTGATTATTTGAGCACTTTTGGTAGAGAGCAAAACGATAGATTCACTATATCATCACGCTGTTAGCGATATCATCACACTTTTAGCTGTTCATTCTGTTGCATTGTACAGCATTGCTTCTTCCGTGGTTATGCTAGGCAAACATGTTTGGTGAGCTTTATTTTTTTATAACCGAGGCGATTACCGAACCAATTACCGAACAAATTACCGAAGTAATTACCAAAGCAATTATACAGCAAACCATAGCTGACGACTTTGTTAAATTTCCGACTAATTCGTAACTATTTCGAGCTGTCTTAAAGAAATTGTAACAATTTCGTTACGCAAATATCGGAACAGTTTCACTTTTTATACGAATAGAATTGCGCTTTGCGACTGTTTGTACGACATATTAAAACGTAAACAGAGTAAAATTTCCTTTCTTTCGAACTGTCTGAACGAAATTGTAACTTTTCGTAACATTTTCGTTAAGACTCGTTACGAAATCGTTACGAAGTCGTGTCAATCCCTTCATACGATACTCTTTACGATTTCGTAACGAAATCGGATTCCAAAATCGGAAAGATTGCGAAATGTTTGTTACGATTTCGACAAGAATATTTCGATATCTTTCCGATTTCGGAATTTGATTTCGTTACGAAATCGTAACGAAAATCATATGAAGGGGTGGGCACGACTTCGTAACGAAATATCGTAAAGATTTCGTAACGAGTCTTAACGAAAATGTTACAAAAAAGTTACGATTTCGTTCAGATAGTTCGAAAGAAAGACAATTTTACTCTGTTAGCATTTTAATATGTCGTACAAACAGTCGCTTAACGAAATTCTATATAAATTCGTATAAAAATTGAAACTGTTCTGATATTTGCGTAATGAAATTGTAACGATTTCTTTAAGAGAGCTCTTAAATAGAGCTAAAAGTTACGAATTAGTCGGAATTTCGACAAAGTCGTTAACTATGGTTTGCTGGGTACTAATTACCGAAGCGATTACCAACCGATTACGGAACTAATTACCGATTACCGAAGCGATTGCCTATCGAATGCAGAACCAATTATCGAATACCGAAGCGATTACCAACCAATTACCTAAGCGATTACCGAAGCGATTACCAACCGATTACCAATTACGAAAGCGATCAGCGACTGCCGAAGCAATTACCAACCGATTACCAATTACGCAAGCGATTACTGCCCGATTACCGAAGCGATTTTTAACCAATTACCAATTACCGAAACGAATACCAACCGATTACCGAAGCGATTACCAACCGATTACCAATGTCTGAATCGATTACCAACTGATTATCGAGCCAACTGCCGATTTCCCAACCAAAGTAATTGTGTTACAAACATAGTAGATACAAACATTAAGAAATAGCAGTTTATACATTCAATAACGCATAAATTGTAAAAAGAGTAAAAAAAGTAGAACGCGTCTGATTTGCCGATTTAAGCTACTTCGGAAATTCACAAAAGCTATGTTATTTCATAGCTTTAGGTTTTCACTTCGGTCGGCAGTCCCCCTACTTTTTTTTTTAATTAAACGAAAAAAAACCGCTTACTCGTCGATGCTATGCGCGGTCGCAACCCAATAGGCAATAAGTCTTTGAACAAAGTCATGTCAGATCACTTCCTCGCTGCTCCGGCGAGTGCTTCCATAAGGCCTGGTTTTTCGCTAGCCAAGGCAGTACAACAGTTATAAATTTTTTACAAAAACTTGTTCTACTTTGCAGTAGGTATTGGCAGGTGTTCGAAGCGCTACTAGCAGGCCTTCATGGATGACGGAGGGCTATCCTACTCGTAGCCAAGTGCATTTACTTTTTTTATATGAAATTGGAAAATTGTTCATGCCTTCCGCTCTCCCTGCTCTAAAGAGGCCTGCTAGAAATACTCCTTAAGAATGACTTAAATAAGGGCGCGTAGGGGCTCGCGTGTCACAGACTCGATTACGAACTCGCTCTCGTGTCTTACATATATAAACACCGACAAGAAGTTAATTCAATCAGTTGGCGTTGAGACTTCATGCTAAAAGGTCCACGCTGCTTGAAGCCTTAAACTTGATTATTATGCTTGTTATAGCACACCGAAAAAAATTGAGACCGAGATAAATTTATTTTGTTAGCCCTTCTTTTAGCCATTCTAAATAAGTGCTTCTAGTATGCCTCTTTAGAGCAGGGAGAGCGGAAGACATGAAAAATTTTCCCATTTCATATAAAAAAGTAAAAGGCCTGCTAGTAGCGCTTCGAACACCTGCCAATGGTAATGGGAAAATAATTGTTTTTGCAGGTGTATTATATTGTTTTTGCATGTTATTGAGTGTTACAAAAAACGTAACATATTTTTTTTTAGAATAAATTACGCCACTGTTTGATAACAACTGATCTGCTGCTTAGAAAAATCGGCAGACTGGCACGCGAACAATCAGATTGAATATAAATAATAATAACCATATTAAACTCCTTGTTACTAAATATCCACAATTATATCATATTTATAGGAACAATATCACTAGCTTTTGATATATTAAATTTTAAAGAATTTTTTTGTTTTTTTGATTCTAATAAACTCCTTTTTGTTTCAAAACTAATTCTGTTTTTTCTTTCAAAGAAAAATTTCACTTTGATATAAAGAAAAATTTCTTTGACGCTAAAACAAGTAAAATTTTATTTAAAATTTAGTAAATTTCTTTGGTTTTAGGATGTTTGCTTTTTGAGTGCATACAATCGACTAAGTTTAAACCCTTGTAAGTAAAATTTCACTCATGAGTATTTTATATGGCTAACTCACCAACAATCATCAACTTTTTTTTTATGTTTATTTTGTTCAAATACAGTTCTTTATTTACAGTTACTGCAAAAGTAGACTGCAGTTGTATTCGCACCGCATATATATTTGTGTCAGGAAGTATATGAAGAATATGCTTCTGGTGTTTTTTTGTCGCAGATTTGGTGTCTAATGCCAGAAGTTGTATTGCACGTTTTCATGCCAGGACTTTCTGATGACAAAGCTTGTGGTTGAATCGTTGCTACAAGTTGACGTAAAGGTTAACCTCTCGGTAGTGAAGTTCTACGTTATATTTCTGGATAGACAATCCTTCCAGAAATAGTCGTCTTTTACACTTTTGTTCAAGTTCCAGTCGTCATTAACTTCTAAGCACAAGACATATGCATTTACTGTCCATATACATTTATGTTATTCAAACGGGAAATGAAAAAGTCAATTACTGTGGCTCTATAGTGAATTCCATTTACCGTAGCACGTTGATTACCCCCATTTTTGCAAAAAAAAATATGGTTCGATAACGGTGTTTTGATAATCTCATGTGAATTATCATCTTCTCTCTAAGTCCAACAATTTTGCTTATTGACATATCCATTGAGCCAAAAGTTAGCCTCATCGCTGAAGAAAATTTTTCGACAGCACAGCGGATCCAATGCAGTTGATTTTGGCTTCGGCTTAAATTGTTGCACGAGGTGGATCTTGTAAGCCATCAAACCAAGATCTTTGAGTAAAATTTTCCATAAAGAGGGCGTTGAAAGACTAAGCTGTTGTGAACGACGTCAGATCGATAAATTAGGATCTTGTTAATACGATTTTGTTAATAGATTTCATATGAATAAAATGGTTTCATGTGACGAATGGTGTGATGGTATGATAGTATAAAATGATGGTATGGTATGATCATCATCATCATCGTTTCTTCGAGCTCCTAGGCGGAGCATTTGGTATGGTATGATAGTATGGTATAATGATGATACTTAGGGTAAATTTTTCACTTCTACCTTGCGTAACGTGAAAAATTTTTTCGTTTCTTATTTATTTTTATTTTACTTTAACATTTTTTACCTATTACAACCTTACTTTTTATTCAATATAACTATTTTTAAAAAAATGAGTTTTTTAATATACTGCTTTCTTGAAAAATGTTCTGTATGTAAATAGGCTGCTGTCTTAATATTTTTAAGTAAAGTTTTCTGTAAAAAAAAAATATGTATAGTTCCATATTATCAAAGGATATAATTTTGTTGCTTAATATTCATACAATTTTTTAACTACACCATTTCTAAGTGTAATTGAGAAATAATCAATTGCAATTTAGAAAAATCCAAATATAATTCAATAAAAAATTAAAAAAACATCAAAAATTTCAATTGACATTCAAAAAAATTAAGTAAAATCTATCAAAATATGAAACTATCAAAACTAAATATAAATTGACATAAGATACTTCTAAATATGCATATTAGTTCATAAATTAAATTTCTGAATTACAGTTGATGTTTTCTTAACTTTCATTGATATTTTCTCCATTTTGAATCATATAACTGAATATTCCATTAAAAACAAAATTTTGAATAGAATTTTGATTTTTTTCCGATTACATTTCCCGATACCGACTAAAATGGGATTGTGTCATTTCTTGCTTTAGTTTTTTTTTCGCTGTGTATTGGGATTTTCTTTAACGTCGTAAGTTTTGTAATTTAAGACTGCTTAAGCGTTACGTTTTGCATCATTACATTACCATCTCCGCCTGTAGGTCTTAAATAAAAAGTTAACTATTATAAAAAAAAAGAAATGCATAAAATCTCATGTCATGCATGATACCACGAGATTTGCACAGAATACCAAGATAAAGCCTTATATTTTTTTCCAATAGAAGATAACTGAAGGTTGCGTATCAACCAAGGAAGTTGCTGGTAAGGAAACCTACTCTTTCTTCGATGTTAGCAATGATTTTTTTTTATATATGTGCATATTTTCAATATGTGTTGGAATTTGCATTAGATGGAGGTATTTTTTTTTTGCGCTTTATTTTAAACTTGATTGGTTCATCATCAAAAAATATAGAGTATCTATGTAGCTATTTGGTAGACAGAGTTGGCATTGCCATTCAGGCATTTCAAGCGTTAAGCTTCATACAAATGATTATCTGTCCTATCAGCTTTCGGTTGTTCTTTTTATTGTGGGTGTTTTTTTTTCTATTATTTTTTCTTTTATTTTATTCATAGTGTTTTTCGATATAGTTTCCAAACAAAATTAGCTACTTAAAATTCAAAAGCATTGATTCGAAATTAAACCAGTTCGTAGGTGAATGGGTAACACTATCAAGGATTTGCTCTTAAACTGTGGCAAAGCTATATATATGGATATAGCTGAGTAAAGGGTTTTTTTTTTATGTTTCAATTTTATATCTGGACATTGTTTTTGCAGTCTAGTTGTTTTTTTTTTGTTTTCACTTAATTTAATTCTAACCAATTTGGAAAGTCTAAATAATAACTTTAGGGATTACTTAAAAATTCCATATTTCGCTTTATAACATGAGTATTGCTGCTACCTTGTTTCAGCTTTTCTTCTCGTATAACAACAATAATAATAAGTATTATTATAACAATAAGACTGTTAATAATGATTAAAGTTAAAAGAGCAGAACTTACGCCTTTGTCCGGATTCGAGAATATAAATAATATCATCATTACGTTGTAGGGTGTCCAGCAGATTAGAAAAGCAAAAATAATGACTACCGAAATACGCAGCGATTTCATTTTGGCCTTGTGTATCAGTCGCTGGCGATTTGTCTGCATTGAGGGTTTGTTCGAGTAGACGGCCAGCTTGGAGCCCTGAAACATTTGTTCGCTGCCTGTAACAAGAACGGAAGAAATAATAAAATGCCAAAAATAAGCACTATAAATAATAATTGTATAAAAAGAGGTCAAGCACACCTTAAATTGTTCTACAAACTAATTAGTCAGACTTACCAAAACATAATAATAAGTATAAATAACTATACAAGAAAAAAGATTTATATACATTCATGGCACTAGCCTTTTCTGTTTAAAGGCACATTTTTAAATGCAAAAAATATGAAAGTGAAATGGTAACGAATATTTGTGGAATTTAATATCTTTGTCTCAATTTAAAGTAATTATCTGGAGTTCTAAGTATTATTTCTATGTTTTTTTTAGTTTGTAACAAGAAAATTCAATATCATATATAAAAAACATTTCTTCGCCCACCGTGGGGATTCATCCTGTTACCCACCGATCAAGAGTTATATACTCTACCCATCAATCTAAACACCTCTCTTACGCAGTGTCATTGATTCAATATAACCTACAACTGAAGCCATGTTGCAGCACATCACAATAATCTAACAGTACGTTCAAAAAGTGCATAGGATGACACATAGATGGCGTTACTAGATTTTGATCACGCCTACCTCCCATACAAAGTAACGTCATCAAAATAGGAACACTTTCGTAAATATATAAAACTGAATGTTATTGTGTCTGTTGTGGCTAAAGACTTCAAATACACTTCAATTCGGCCGCGGGGAATATTTTAGCTCCGGTACCTTGCCGAAGCTCCATTCTTTACTAGTTTTTGTCTTTACTTGGTCAAAAAAGTTCCAAAAAACTATTGAAAAAGAGTGAATTAAAAAAAAAAACTTCTTCTACGATAACATTTGAGAACGAAACTTAACAAAATAAAGATATAAAAAATTTGCATTTCACAAAAACTCTTTAACTACGGCAAAAAACAAATATAAGTCTTTATTCAGAAAAGTTCGTCCACCTGAAAACTTAGTCATAATAGCTCAGCCTTTTCCATATGCCATTGTGTAGTGTCCCATTTCCGACCTATGACTGCTGCTGTAAGACAAGGTATTGTATCCACGAGTTCCTAGTAATGCTCTGGAGAAATTGATCGGCAAATATCCTTATATTTTGTTCTTAAGTCTCCTATACTCCTGGCAGGATTGCGTCTCAACTCCCACTTAATTTTTAACCCCAAGGGCTCTATTGGAGATGAGTCTCGACTGCATAGAGGTCAGGGAATAACGGGATGATGGTTATTCTTCAACCAATAATTTGTTGTTTTCGCTGTATGCCATAAGGCATCACCCTACTGAAATTAATACTCACTTCCAGCAGTTTTAAGGGTGCAAATGCACGGTAAAAGCTGAGAGTTCAGTTTGTCTAGGTACTAGAACACTTGGATGATACCTTTGGACATGTATAATAAAGATTATCATATCTCCTGACTACAAATCATAACAAAAGCAGTTAACTTCACAGGTCTCAGTAAGATGTTCTGAGAAATTCTGAGAAATTAGCACTCAAAGTTGAAATTTGGTAGTTGCAACAAGAGATGGGCGCGTGAGTGGTTTTGACTCACGATCACGCACGCTCACGATGTGTTTTTTCCTAATTACGCACTCTCACGATTTAAATAATTTTGTTGACTCACGATCACGCACGCTCATGATGAGTTTTCTTCTAATCACGCACGCTCATGATTAAAATTCTTTTTTTGACTCACGACCACTCACGATGGAATTTTTTTACTCAGGAGTTCTTACGAATAAAAGTGTTAAGCATTGAAGACGCTAGTGTTTTTAAAATTAGAAACATAAATTCAGTTCATATTCTATATCGATACATCTCATAAATATTAAAATTATATAAATACAAAAATTAGTTTGCAGCAAAATGATTACTATTTAAATGGAAACCGCAGAACATCACTTGAGTTGAAATTAAAACTTTAACATTTAAATACATATACAAACCATTGAATTTAATTAATAAAAAGTAATCTTTGAAAATCAAAACAAAGATTTAAATTCTTTAAATGAACCGTATATTGCCCTCTTTGAAGTAGATGGAAAGCTGACCAGTAGTTGTACGAGGGGTGCCTTTTATATTTCGGGATTAGAGAACAAAAACAAATATTAATCATCGAAAATCACTTTATTGTTTTTCAAAATATTCTCCATTAAGATCTATACACTTTTGCATGCGTTTGAACCAATTGTCGAAGCACTTTTGCCACTCTGATTGAGGTATCTCCAAAACATGCATTCTGAATGCCGCAACCGCTTCTTCGGGCGTCGAAAATCGTTGTCCACGCAGTTTATTCTTCACGGTTGGGAATTAAAAGAAGTCATTCGGTGCCAAGTCAGGACTATACGGCGGATGACCCATCAAATCGAAGTTTTGGGTGCTCAAAAATGCAGTTGTTTGAGAGCTCGCATTGTCGTGGTGAAGAGTGATCCGTCTTCAGCGGTTGGTTTTCCTGATTTCTTGGAAGACAACTGGCAAACAAATGGTTGTGTACCACTCAGAGTTGACTGTTCTGCGTTGTTCTAGTGGTACGGTTGCGACATGTCCATATTTTCCGAAAAAACAGGCGACCATTTGCTTCGTGCGCGAACAACTTTTGTTAGACGTGTTTCGAAGCACCGCGATCGTATTTTTTGAGCATTTCCTTCGACCAATCGACACGAGCCTTTTTTTGAGCGATTGACAAATTGTGTGGGATCCAACGCGAACAAATTTTTTTGACAGTCAAATGTTTATGCAATATTGAATGTATGCTGGTCCCACTTATGCCTAAGGTTGCCTCAATCTCACGATAGGTAACATGACGATCTTGCAATATCAGTTCGCGCACAGCATCAATGGTTTTCGGAACAACAGCTGATTTCGGACGACCTTCACGAAATTCGTCTTGGAGTGAACTACGACCACGATTGAATTCACCATACCATCGATAAACACTGGTCCTTGATGGAGCTTCATCGCCAAAAATTGAATTAAGTTCATCCATGCACTGTTGCTGTGTTAATTCACGTCGAAAGTTGTAAAAAATAATCGCACGAAAATGTTCACGATTTAATTCCATTATTAGACCGAGATGAATCTTTTAAGTTACTATAAACAACACAAATAGCGCTCGTATGTCAAAACGTTCTGAGTACGTATAAGCCAACAAATGTCAAACTTTGCGATAGAGCTTTCAGTTGACAGATTGCAACACTAGGGTTGCCAAATCCCGAAATATAAAAGGCACCCTACGTATATCATCTTCAGAATTGTGATATAATTTTCGCTCTTGATTTTTAGTTAATATTATCTTTTAACATTGATTTTGGTCAGTGGTCAGTGTTGCATTTTGTATGCAATTGGTTGAACTAGCGTCAAGAAAATCATTACTAAATTTTGCACAGTTTTAAAAAATAAAGATAAGCAAGCCGTGACACGAGGAAATTTAAGTCACGCACGCTCACGCACGAGGAAAATTTAATCACGCACGCTCACGAATATTTCAGAGTTTTTTTATGGGTTCACTCACGATCACGACATGATTTGTCGTGACACGCGCCCATCTCTAGTTTCAACCGATTAATTTCATCTTCACATGAGCACGTCTCAGTAACGGTTAAGTTGGCGGGGTTTGTTGATATACCGTTGAAAAGGTGATTTTATTGCGTTTGCAATGAGCTATCAAAATAAGTTTACTGTAAGTTAGTTTTTCTGCTAGAAATAATAACGCGAATCAAAGTCGTGGCACATTAATTAACCCTGTAGCTCCTAAAAATGTTAAAATAGACTCCCCCCCTCCCCCTCCCATACGATTTTTTGTTTAGCTCGGCATAACCTTCACCTGCGTAAATATTTGCACTCGATTGCGGGACACCCTGTAAATTTTTATTTCAATTAGTTTTATTTAAATTCATCTCTCTCCCTCTCTCTATCTCCTTCTCCACTGTGTTTGTATTTGTATAGTGTATGTGTGTGGTGGTATTGATAATCAAAATTTGAAATTATTAAGCAAAGTTGTTTTTGAATCTGTATTTAACTTGTGTTTCACTGTGCACTTATAAGTAAAATAAACCTATGGTTTAACATGAAGCAAAACAAAAGCATTGCTGAAAGCTTTTCATCCAAACGAAATCAATTCAGAATCAATATATCGATCAATTCTTAATTACTTGTATTACCTCGATTCATCACCCAACAACCCTCTGGCAAAAATGTTTTATTTAAACTTACCTGAAATGGTGCGAAATGTTGACAAATAGCTGCCAAACAATATCACCAGCGGCAGAAAAAACATAAAAATCATCGTAAACGTTGTATAGAACTGTTCCTGCCAGTCATGTTGGTAGAAACCATGTGTTACGCACTGATGGAATTCCTCAATAAAAGGTCCCTTTTTAACACGGAATATAAAGTACTGCAAGTAAAAATAAAAACAGAAGCATCATATTATTGTTATTAATCGAAAAACTCGTACTCAGTAAAAATTCACTTAAATTTATATGCAGAAAAATAAAAATCCACTTTAACATTGTGTTACAAATGCATTTTGAGAAGCAGATTAACTGTCAGAAACAGTTCAACTGAGAGCGTAAATATAAAACAAAAAATATAATTTTTATGCGCGCTTCCAGCCTTTTTCCTCTTAATTACTTTTTTGATATCAGTAAAAGTATTTATTCGCTGGCTTGTGCTGATTGAAAATAAATTGCCGTTAGTTGCTCCATTAAATTATTGATCGTTGCACAGTAACATATTTACAATGGAATATTTAAAGCTTAATCTTTCCAGGTCTTAGTATTTTTGAGGAAATAAGGAACAATTTATAAATAATATAGAAAATAGAAAAATAGTTTATAAATAATAAGAGTTTAAGATTATAAGTTTTGTATCAATACACAGTTTGTTGCAGTTTCACGGAACAGTTTCAAGGTTTATATGTGCACTTAAAATTCCATTTCATTTTCATTTATTCATCAATGGAATAATAATTTCCTTACTGACTAGATATTAAGTAAATAAATAAGTACCTATATGAGAATAAATTATATATTAGGTATAAATAAATTGAGGCTAGTTGATTAAAACTAGTTGCCTTAGATACTGAGAAATCTATACAAGGCAAATTAGATAACTTATTAAACTTTCGCATAGCTCTAACCATTGGAAAATTTGAAGCATAATTTGTTCTATGAAGTCCTATATTAAATGGTGCACTATTTCTTAATATTCTAGAGGGAACATTAAAGTTTATTTGCTCCAGAAGGTATGAGAAATCCGTGTGGCCACCCGTCATATTATAAACAAAAAGAAGTGACAAAATAGTCCTACGATTTTCAAGTGATTTTAAGTAAATAAGATTACATCGAGCATCATAGGTGGGAAAAGGATCAGCAAAATGGAAAGAACGAAGTGCAAACCTTTGGAATCTATGCTGAACATGTTCCAAGCGGTTCACGTTTATATTGTAATACGGATTCCAAATAAAACTTGCAGATTCAAGCCTAGATCTTACTAGACTTGTCTACTGAACTTTTAGCGTGTATGGATCTAAAAAAGCATTGTTATTGTGTTTAATAAATGCTAACTGAGAATAAGCTTTTGGAATTATATAATTTAAATGATGTATAAAAGTCAAGCTTGCGTCAAAAATAACGCCAAGATCTTTTATTAGTGTGACCGATTTTAAATTGAGATTATTCAATTTGTACTGATTTTGGGACCTTTTATTAAGTTTCGTATAGGAAACTTGAAAACATTTATCTATGTTTAAGGGAAACGGTTTTTAGAACACCAATCATACAGATTATCTATATCTGCTTGCAAACTATCCATATCATTTTGGTTTGCAATTCGTAAAAAGATTTTTAAATTATCAGCAAACATCAAAAACTTTGAGTTTACAAAACAAAAACTAACATCATGTATAAAAATTATAAAGAAAAGTGGACCTAAGATGCTCCCTTGAGAAACACCTGAGGAAGCTATACACGGCTTAGACATAAATCCTTCAACGGGCACCATACATTTTCTATTGCTTAGGTATGACTTAACCCAAGATATGAAATTTGGATGGAATCCTAGATGCAAAAAATTTAGTAACTAAAATATGATGGGAAACCCTATCAAATGCTTTTGAAAAATCAGTATAAAAAGCATCAACTGACAGGCCATTTTCAAATGCAGATATACAATAGTCTGTAAAGATTGCCAGATTTGAGACTGTTGACCGATTACGCATAAAACCGTGTTGACTAGGGGATATTATATTCTTTATTTCAAACGAAATTTTGTATTTTATAATGCTTTCAAAACTTTTTGAGATATTTGATAACTTTGAAATTGGCCTATAATTACAGATTTCAGATTTACTTCCAATTTTTTAAATTGGAGGGATGGATGGCAAAGTATTATTTAAGATTCTTACAATATAGCTAGTTACCTAATATTTTTATGATTAAATAAGTATTCGTTTCATAATTGCATTTAGATCTAGCAAAATTTTTTTTCCCCAAAAAGTTGTTAAACGAATTTGACAAAAGATACTCTTGGTATCTTGGTATAGTATCTTGGTATCTTAGTATCTTGGTATACGAGGACCGTTGGTTAATTCTGTGAAACATGAAACAAGTAATGATTTTAATGGCAAAACAACGTTTTATTTCTCAATATTGTCTCCTTCTAGCTCGGTGCACTTTGTCCAACGTTCCTCCAATTTGATTTGATCCCATCAGAAAAATACGTTTTCGGAAGGTCCTCAAAATAGATCCCTATTTCGGTGATGAGCTCCTCTTTGGTAGTGAATCTCTTTCCGTCGAGCCATTTCTCCAGGTTTGGAAACAGTCCTTAGTCTCTGGGGGCCAAATCTGGAGAATATGCTGGATGAGGACTAGCAATTAGTTCTTCAATTCATGAAATTTTGCCATGGAGCTGGGCACATGTGAGCTTTTTTCCTCGCCTAAATGGGGACATTTCTCTTTCAAAACGTCGTTGAAACAGTCCAATTCGGCTGCATAGTATTCGCCATTGATCGTTTTTTTCGGTGGAAGGTAATAGATGCAGATTATACCGCGTTCATCCCAAAATACTGTTGTCATAACCTTTCCGGCAAATAGCACCATCTTCGTCTTTCTTGGAGTACGTTTGATCCAGTACAGTCCATAAAGCAATGGAAAAATGCCCATATCCTTGTCTCTAATTTCTACTGTTACTTCTACATATTTTAATCAATACACATTCCTTCCTTATCAATAAGTCCGATTGAGCTAACATTTTTTGTATTATATTAATTATTAATATAAAAGCCCGTCGTATGACGGGTGGAAAGCGTTAACGCTCAAATTTTAATTATTTCTTGCCATTATTACAATGCTTTTACAACTAACCTTTCTGAATTTTTTTTAAATTCTTTTTGCGTTGGACATTTTGAATGACGAGGAGTCCGAAAGTCGCATTTTTAAAATTTTTGTCTGTCTGCCTATCTGTTAAAGCATCACGCGAAAACCACTGGATGGATTTAAATGAAACATGACATCTAGGTTTCTTATATCCCCGGTCAACATATAGGCTACTTTTTATCCAGGAAAAAAGGTTGGACCCGGTAGGGGGCGCTGCGATTGGGATCCAGGCATTCTTTTTTTAGCTCATCTCCGAAACCGTTCATGCGATTTGCATGAAAATTTGTATGTAGAGGTTTTCGGATACGGCGAGTGCTTGGTCTTAACTTTTTTGTGCTATCTGGAACACCAGAAGGCGCTGTAGTGCAAATATTTTAAAAATCGTCAAAAGACTCCAAAGCCGTTTATCCAATTTGCATGAAAGTTGGTATATAGAGGTTTTCGGAAACGGTGAGTTTTTATGACTTATATACTACGTTCTATCTTGAACACTAGAGGGCGCTGTAGTACAAATATTTTAAAAAAATTTTGAAAAAGTCCAAACCCGTTCATCCGATTTGCATGAAAATTTGTATGTTCAGATACAGTGAGCTTGTATGGCTTATCTGCTCGGTTCTATCTTGGACACCAGAGGGCACTGTAGTACAAATATTTTGAAAAACCTCGATAAACTCCTAAGCCGTTCATCCGATTTGCATGAAAATTTGTATGTTGAGGTTCTCGAACACGTTGAGTTTTTTACTTATATACACTGTTCTATCTCGAACAACAAACTCATCCGATAAGTATGATTTTTATAAGTGGTTTTCGGGTGCGGTGAGTCTTTTGGCACTATTTTTTTTTTTGCTATTTCGTGAACCCCAGAGGGCGCCTTACAAAATATAGTAAGGCGTAGCAAAGCGCGAAGGGTGATAAATATCTTCTTTTCTTCTTTATGTGTATTTATATTACACTTTCTTTTTTCGCAAATCAGGACAGCTGATGCCGAATTCTGTGGCGTTTGAGTACGCATCAACACATGCGCAAGTCAGTTGCGTCGTAAGTTGGCGTTGTTTTGACATTGCAATTTCTATTTTCAATGCTTATTTAATTTTTATCCAGTTTCCCCGCGAATTGCCAAAAATTCGTTTTTGCTCTGATTTTTTCAAAAATGTGCAATCTATCGAATACAATCTATCGGCGGCACGCACACTCTAATCAGGATTTCCCTAACTTTATCTCATAATTTTCAGATGTTGAAGCTACATTTTGCTCATTTCGCCAAAGTCACTGGTTTGAAAGATGCACATAAAATTCCTTCTAAAGTTTGTGAAAAGTTTTTCAAACCGACGAATGAGTTCAAAAATTATTTATATTAACTCCCGAGTTAAGCCGGGAATTCAGCTAGTCTTTCATATAATGATAATGAAAACAATTATCTCCAAAATGTCCAAAAATGTCCAAAAATTAAGTCCAAAAATGAAGTCCAAACTGCGAAAGTTACAAGCAAAAACAAAAAAAAAAAAAAAAATAAAAGCAAAAAATTTAGTCTCATGTAGCTTGATGTAAAAATTTTTTAATTATAGTAAATAGTTACAAAAACAGTATCTAAACAAAGTGTTTTTTAGCCGTTCAAATAAAACAGACCACTGAAAGCGCCTGATTTCTCTTTTAATATCCTAGTTGAAATGACTTTATGATCAATTGAAAATATTACTCAATTTGAAGTTTTTTAATTAAAAACACCTGATAGTTCAATAATCTAAAACAATTACAATATTGCTAACAATTTAAGTTAACACTTAACTAGAAGATTTTAATTTTTATTGTTTTATTTTAAACTTCTTGGTTGATATATTATCAAGTTAAACTAGTTCACAGAATTTAATAACATTTTAATTATAACGGACTGTGATTTATTTAAGTGATGGTGATTCCCCAACTCATAGACAAAGCTATGTATTAAATGATTTTATGACTTTTTATAATAACAGCCAATATGATATTATTCTAAGAATCGTTTTACAAGCAGCTGTATCGTGTGTACATAGCAACATACTACTTATTATTATAAACAAAGTGCATTAATTACAAATAATAAAATTGATTAAAAAATATATGCATTGTTTTTCAAAAATCAATTATAAGCTTATGTTTGTAAAATTTCTTACCGAAATTTACCGCCTCATTTTGTATATCGAAAACGCAAATCAACGACAAGCAAGACACGAGAAGCAATACAATTTTGTATACATAAAAGTATTGGTACTCGTCTCTTAATTGTCGTTGGTTTGTGTTTTCGATATACAAAATAAAACAGTTAAACGTTATTATAATCAATGTCAGCTGTAAGTTTTAGTTACAAGTTAAACCTTGGTTAAATATTTTGCTTTCAACAAAACTTTTTTTATGTAGTCGACATTAATAATTGACTAACACGAAAACTTTTACCAATCTTACGTTTTGACTAGCGTCTCATTACTTTAGTTTAACGTTGCAAAAATGTTCTTATTATCTAAAAATAGATGCATCATCTCTTTTTAAGTTTGTGACATAGAACAAAAAAGTTCTCTGGCAAATAACTTTAAATCATTCTTCTTAAATCAACTTGAAATTGAATTTATGAAAATATCGTCACCATCATCGTATTAAATGGGAGTTATTGATAACTCAAATGATTATTTTTAAATGTCAGACAAAACCATCAGCATAAAAGCAGAAAGTAGCAGATGTTGCATTCCGTTTCTTTTTAAACGACTTAAACTTAGCTTATTATAACTTGTTATATAAAAATCGTTCGTTGTCAGGTTTACTTAAGTCAAATAGATATAAATGAGCAAAGTTTTGTGGGCTATGGTTAATATTATGATGATGATTAAAAAAAATATTAGCCATTTTGCGTTATTGGCTTAGCGAAAATTACATCAGTCAGAGTAGATTTTCAAAAAAGCTGCGTGTGGTTTTATAATGTATCAGGATAATGGCAGGACTCACTGTGTTATGAAAGCAGAAGGAAAAATGTAAAAAGCTTTAAGAAATAACGTATATTAGTTAAAAATGTACACACCAACCTAATAAAGTTGATGAAAATCAATAAGATATGTCTGTGGTTCTCATTCAAAAAGACTCTTATTAACACCAAAGCGAAAATCTTATTAAAACTTTTAGAATTTTAAAACTTTGAGGAAAGCCACATAATTAAAAAAAAAATCTAATATCTTTTACAACAAAACTTTTTTAAACAATAAGAAAATCTTACCGAAAATTTGTGATTGATTTTAAAAGTTATCTTACTGATTTTTAAAAAGGCAATCTAATATGATTTATTGTTGAAATTTAATATTTTTGATTAAATAAGATTTATTTTGAAATTCAAATAATGAAATTTTTTGAAGCAAAATGTAAGCTAATAAACCTTGCACCTAGAAATGTACTTTTAATTACTTGAACAATTCAACAGAAATACATTTTTGAAGATTCTATTACGATTTATTGCAAAAGACAAATTTAGTAGAAGAGGCCAAAAATTAAACGTGTATCGACGTTTTAAAAGTTAACATCTGAGTAATATTCAATATGTGCTTTTTAATTTACACTAAATTTAGCAGTTTACAAATATAAGGAGTAAGAAAACTTCTAAATTAATTATTCAGCCCGAGTAACTTGGATGCTAGAAGAGATGAAGAGTTCTTAGGCACTGTGCGAGTTGATCTAAATACGACCTAAGCTAAATTCTGTCTACAAAACAGTGCTTCCTAAATTTTTGTAATCCATGTAAAGAAATCAAATAAATGTTAAATTTTCTCTTAAAAAATGTCAATATTTTAGGAAGCATTTAAGTAGCTCGGAATCTACCTAAATAATTTCTATACAAGGGATACAAAGGAGTTCTCGGATCTATTTACTCTAAAGTCTATTATCTTCTCTTTGGTTAGACTAAGCTTGGAATATTGTTGTATGGCTTAGGACCCAGGATATGTAGTATATATTTCAAGAATGGAAAATAATCAAAGACGTTTTACTCGTCTGCCGTTTAGAAAAATTTGCTGGAAGTTTATGCCAACTTAAGACTCTCGTTGTGCGCTTTAAGGCTTAAAAACCTTAGAGCTTAGACGAAAGTATTTTTTTTGCTATATTTGAGCGTAGCATATCGATGAATCACTTAGATTGGGCATCACTGCATACTCTATTTAAAATGGTATATCTGCGCCTGAAAGGAGTTTTAGACAGAGTCAATTTTTTCAAGTTCCCTATCACAGGACAAACTATGGTAGACAGGACCAAGTGTATAATATGAGACTTACTTTTAATTCAATTTGTACTTATATTGATATAATCCAAGTTGGGGTCTCTTTTAAGAATTGTATTATGTTCTGAAAATTTTAATCATTACATTTTAAAACTTTGTAAGTTTATTTGAAGTAACTGTAAAACAATAAATGCATCAATACATCATAATTAATTAATATAGATGTTGTGTTGACGTGTTGTGTGAGATGGTGTAGACCTATCATAAAATTTTATGATGAACATTTTAAAAAAATTTGCTATTCTTCAAGCTCCATTTGTATGGAGTTTTCTTACACTTTTAACTAGATCAGTAAATTTCCAAATTCAGGCTTCGTCACGACTTTGTTTTAAAAGCGAAGAATGGTTCTGTTAACCCATTTTAGCCCAGAGGGGTAGTTTTCTACCCCTGAACTAAAAAAGGGTTTTCTATGAAACCATAATTTATTAAAATTATTTGTTGATACATAAGCACGAGCACTGGAACTGCAGCCGGATGTGGAATCATCAAAAAAATTTAAATCGATGGCCAATTATGGTACTGCGGTTTGGTGTAAGCATCCTTTTTAATATTCCAGGCAGCCAGTAAACGTTGAAGCAAATCAAACCGAGAGCATTGCAAAAGTTCTGGGTATATATTACTAACTATATATTATCGCTACGTTAAGGTTATACATAAGTATTTTCCTCGCCAGACACATATGATCAAGTTCAGCAATGATTACGCTGAGGAAAACAATGCATATCTTGGCCTCGAAGAATTTGAGCTGAAGCTATTTATCACTATTATGTTTCTCAGCAGTTATCATGCAGTTATCAAACTTCCACAATGGAAACTATATTATTCGCTTGGCCCTGACATGGGAGTGCTACTTGTTTGAGAAGCCTTACCTCAAGGGTGATTCGAGGCAATCAAGAAGTTCATTCATTTATCAGACAACACCGCACTGGATACGGCTGATAAATTTGCAAAGATTTGGCAGTTTCTCTATATGTGCAACAATCGTTTCATGCAGTTTGGGATTTCGTCCCATGATTTATCAATTGATCAGCAGATGATCCCATATTTTGGGAAACATTCTTGTAAAATTTTTATACGTGGGAAGCCCATTTGCTTTGTTTTCAAAGTCTGGTGTTTGTCGAGGAGCTGCAATACCACATGACAAAACCGTTGGAGCTGATTTTGTTCTAAAAGTATTATAGAACTTTTCATCGACATCCTCTCTTTTGTGGTGGTGGCCTCTTTTTACAAATACGCTTTCCAATATGTTAGTCAATGCCTGGAAACTTGATTGTTTAGTGGCAAAGATTGAGAATAGAAGACCGTTATCAAAGTTGGAGTTCAGATCCCAAGTTACTCGAGCTCTTTTATTGCCGGCCAAGCCTACTAAGAATGTGCGCAATGTATAAGAGCATTATTTGATCAAAACATTTCAAAAGTAAACGCACCGATGGCACACCACAAAAACGATGCAAATTTTGTTCATCCAAAACTCCGTTCATTTGCAAGGATTGTAATGTAAGCTTGGACCCAAAATGTTTTGAAAAATATTATAAACATAAATAATAACAAAAAAAAAAAATCTTTACATTTTCATTTAATTACGTGTATAAGCCCAAGTTCAAGTTCATTTGTTCAATGAACAAAAATTAGTTTTTGTCTAAATAAGTGTATCTATTGGCCAAAATGGGTAGAAAGCTACCCCAACCATTACTCGAAAACCATTACAGATAGGAAAAAAATTGTAATGATATATTCTTAATGTTAAAAAATTCACAAAATGATATCAACGGAATCGGGTACCGGGCCAAAATGGGTTGAATAATTTCAAAAGTCAGTCAACCAATAGCTAAAAGCTGATCTCGATAACATTCTGCAAATAAGTTACATCAACAAAAAGTCAACCACAAGAACATTTCCTGTCACACTTCACAATAGAAATTACTAACAACAAAAATCACAATAAAACAACTAGGCGTTTGCACAAGTTCAAACTATTCAAGACCATAAGTTCAGCGAACTACAACATACAATAATTGAACTTATTCAATAATTTGCGTTTAAGTCTACAATTTAATTTAAATGAAATTTTTATGATTTAATTGAAATTGCGCTTTGTCATGACCTCATTTTAAAAGGCAAGAAGAGTTTAGTGAAGAAATTCTTAAAATCGGCCAACACATTGCTGAGATCTGATTCCGATAACATTTTGGGAACAAGTTGCTTCAGTAAATATATAATTGTTTGCTTCGCTCCAATAAATAAATAAATCATATTTTCGTCGCAGGCATGGTCACAAGAAAATTCTATGGGCGGCTCTGTCTCGAGTTGTAGAGGTAACACTCCCACTTGTCTCAATCAATGCAAAGTTTTGTATAACATTAATACAACATTAATACAAATCCTAAAAGTGTAGTTACACCGATTTCAAAGTTTTTTTGTATTAGGAGAAAGTAAATGGTATGACGGGGTCTATCCTGGCACCAGTAAAAATTTGCACTTATCGCGGAAATTAATTTTAAACAGCGCATTTTATTGTAAATTTAATGTGCTTTTGGAAAAAATGGTATGACAGCTTCCATTGTGGCGAAAAAATGTTACCACTGATATGTTTTTAAAATAAGTATGACAGACTTTTTCGCCACAATTGAAGCTGTCCTACCATTTTTTCTAAAAGCACATAAAATTGACAATAAAATGGCTGGCTAAAATTAATTTCCGCGATAAGTGCAAATTATTACTGTTTGTTAATAATAAAAAAATCATTAAAATATACTGCTGCCAGGAAAGACCCCGTCATGCCAGGGTTATTTCATTTGTATTGCTATTTACTATCTCCTAATACATAAAAATTTTGAAATTCGTGTAACTGCACTTTGATGGCTCCCGCTCTTTAATAATCATAAATGAGAATAAAAATTTGATTATTTGAATAACATTTTACACAGTTATAGGCAAAAATGTAAAATTCAAAGGAATTGTGGCACAAATGGCACATTTTTGGTGTTATTAGATTAAACTTACAGTTTTTGTGGGATAAAAAAAGCTTACATGTCTTTCTTATATCGTACTACTACTAAAAACATAACGACACATAAAGTTCTCTCGCCTTACTTGAACTTTCTGCACTGTGCGGCGTGTGAGAAATTTGGCAGTTTTGTATATCTACTCGTATAAATAACGTTTTGAGTCCACTTTACAACGTAAATAAATCAATTATTAATTGCTGCTTATATCACATTTCGTTAAAATTTTATTCAAAGAAAATAACAAATCTTACTTACTTACTTAGGTGGCCGTAACAACCCGTGTCCGGGTTTCGACCGACCGAAACCCGGTCAGCTCTTTCCTCAGCTCTCGCCAGGCGCCTCTGTTTTGCGCGCGCCTTCTCCAATCGGATATACCAAGTGCGGTTAGGGCTTCCTCAGCCTGGTCCATCCATCGGAGGCATGGTCTCCCTCGTCGTCGTTGACCAGCGACTCTCGCCTCGTGCACCTTTTTCGCTGGAGCTTCGTCGTTAATACGATGGACATGATCCAGCCAGCGTAGTCGCTGCACAGTTATACGCCGAACTACGTCAATGTCTTCGTAGAGCTCATACAGCTCGTGGTACATTCGGATGCGATAGTCATCGCCGACTCTCATTGCCGACTCGAACAGGACCGAAGATTTTGCGAAGAACTTTTCTCTCGAACACCCCCAGAGCGGCTGCGTCAGTTTGCGAAACTACCCACGCCTCAGCGCCATAAAGCAGCACAGGTAGAACGACCGTCTTGTAGAGTGTTAATTTTTGTCGATCGGGAGACGGCTCTGGAACTTAGTTGCTTACTGAGCCCGTAGTAGCACCTATTAGCAATTATTGTTCTTCGCTTTATCTCCAGGCTGATTTCGTTGGTGGCATTAATGGCGGTGCCAAGGTATACAAACTCCTTGACTACTTCAAAGTTATAGCTGCCGGATGAAATGTGGTAGTCTAAACGCCGCGCTCCCTTGTTTGTAGACAGCATATACTTTGATTTACCCTCATTTATCGTCAAACCCACTTTGGCTGATTACTGTTCAATAGCGGCGAAAGCAGCGGTAACATCTCTCTTGGTTCTGCCAACAATATCAATATCATCAGCGTACGCAAGGAGCTGGACGCCTTTGTAGAAAATGGTGCCATTACGATACACACATCGGCCTTTCGTATGATCCCCTCCATGATGATGTTGAAGAGATCGCAAGACAGTGGATCGCCTTGCCTGAAACCTCTTTCGGTATTGAAGGTTTCGGAGAGGTCATTTCCTACCTTGACGGAGCTGCGTGTGTTGCTCAACGTCATTCTGCAAAGTCTAATCAACTTTGCAGGTATACCGAACTCAGACATTGTTGCGTATAGGCAATCCCTTCTCGGGCTATCGAACGCAGCTTTAAAATCGACGAAGAGATGATGTGTGTCAATTTGATTTTCGTGGGTTTTCTCCAGGATTTGTCGTAGCGGGAAAATCTGGTCTATGGTGGACTTACCAGGGCGAAAGCCACACTGATAAGGTCCAATCAGTATTTTTGTAATTGGCTTTAATCTTTCACACAGTACGCTTGAGAGAACCTTATATGCGATGGAAATAAGACTGATACCTGTATAACTAGCGCAGATTGTTGGGTCTCCTTTCTTAAGTATAGGGCACAGTACGCTGAGGTTCGAATCGTAGGGCATGCTTTCTGCTAGCCATATTTTGCTGATGAGCTGATGCATGCGCCTTATCAATTCATCGTCGCCGGCTTTAAACAATTCAGCTGACAGGCCGTCAGCACCCGCTGCTTTATTGTTTTTGAGTCGTTGGATAGCAACTCGAACCTCTTCATGGCTAGGTGGTGGTACTTCCACTCCGTCATCGTTGATTGGTGGCTCTGAACTGCGCTCTCCGTGGGCGGCATTGGTCGTCGTCAGTAAGTAAATTGGAGAAGTGCTGTCTCCACAATCTAAGCACACACAAAATAACAAATCTTCAATATTTAATTTTGCATTTTTATTTGTAGTTGTGAGAGATTATATGTGTATGTATTACGGATTACCGGGGTTAGTATAAATATGATAGTTTAAACATTCATATGTGTTGAGAAAATAAATATTGAAAGTAACGAAAAAGCTTCTTGAAGGCCTGCATTATTAACACGAACTGTTATTGTAGCAAGAAACTCAAAGAAGCTTGGACAAGGATAGTAAAATAAAAAATAGCCTGCAGCTTTAACTTAAGAAGCAATATAACTCGAAAGAATTGTGACACAAATGGCACACTTTGGGTTTAGTTTTACTGAACTTTCTGGAGAAAACTTTGCGGGAATAAAAAGGAAGGCGGACAAAGATAGATGAAAATATAATTTCTCGAAATTATATAAATCAAACAAGTCAACACATATGTCCTTTTAATAAGTTTTTATTTTTAACTTTTAAACGCATTACCCAAAAATAGAAAAAGTAAGAAACACATTTTATTAACTCGCCAGAATGAGCAGAAAATCTCATATAAATGTTAGAAAAACTAGTTAAATAAATAAAAACTCGCAACAAGCATCTTTACAATTGCACAACACATTTGAAATAACAAATATGAATAAGAGCAAGTCCCGTAGCCAGGATTGTTTTAATAAAAAAGTCTTAAGTTATCAGTACAAAAATAAAGGCCAGGTTATGAGAGTTTCTACAAGCGAAATCGGTCACTCTTAAAATTATTCTTGAATGTGCCTTTTTTTGTGTCTTCAATATTTTTAGAAATCTAAATTGAGAATTTTTAGTTGTATTTTAAAAAATATAAATAAAAATATAATAAATATAAATTCTCAAAATTCTACTTATACGTACAAAAATGTAAGGGGAAAAACAGAGAAACCCACAAACTTGAGATTCTCCTCCTTTTTGAAGTCGGTTTTAAAAATACAAATTCCTTAATTTTTAAGAAATATTTAAACTTTATACATATATATAAAAACTTCCTAACGGTTTCTTGCAGGATTTCGGCAGGGTACCGAAGCTAAAATACCCCCCCGCGACCGTACTGAAGTATACCCGAAGTCTTTCGACGTCTATAACATGTTCATGCATAATCCGCAAAAGTATTTGTGTCATACGCTTAATTTAATTTTACCTTCAGCTGCCACATAGAGTAATTTGTAAACAAAGTAAAATGTCACGCCCACTTTTCTAGCATAAGGACTCCACATTTTACCGAAGAATATATGTATGGGTTGGATAAACGACGTGGGCGGAACTTGGGTACATACAGACACGTTGTCATTCAGTTTTATATATTTACGAAAGTTTTTCACTTTTGATGACTTCACTTTGTATTGAAGGTAGGCGTGGTTTTCATCCGATTTTGCCAAATATCAAAGAGTGGCTTATGTTAAATATCAAAGTTTGTATGCAAAATTTCAAGACAATTCTGTAAGTTTTGCAGATTTTTAAGCGATTTAAAAGTTTTCAATAAAGCCACTTTGCATAGGAGGTAGGCGTGGTTTTAATCCAATTTTGCCAAATATCATAGTGATAGTCTTTTCTGCAATTTGAGCAGATTTTTAAGGGATTTTACGGTTAATGTAAAGCTTCTTTGTATGGGAGGTAGGTGTGGTTTTTATCCAATTTTTTCAAATTTCATTGCCAGTATTTATTTTGAAGACCACAGCTTATATACAAAATTTCAAGGCATTTCATTAATGTTTGTGGATTTTGAAGAGATGTTACGGTTAAAATAACGTCACATTGTATGGGAGGTAGGCGAGGTTTTCATCAGATTTTTCCAAATTTCTTTGCTATAATTTAGCGTGGTTTTCATTCGATTTTTCCAAATTTCATAAGGAGGATTTATATTGGATATCGAAGCATACACGTCAAATTTCAAGGCTTTTCATTTATATTTGTGGACTTTTAAGAGATTTTATGGTTAAAATAAAGTCACTTTGTATGGGGGGTAGGCATGGTTTTCATCGGATTTAGCTCATTCTCGAACTTGATCTTCCTTTTTTGAAAAGAAGCTTATATTTTGAACTTCATTGCGATAGCTTTAAAATTATGGCTGTAATCGTGTCGACAGACGGACAGACAGACCGACACACGGAAATCGACTCAGGAGGTGATGCTGATCAAAAATATATATACTTATCGATACCTGCCACGCCTCCTTATTGGCGTTACAAACGAAATGACAAAGTAAATATACGAGTACCCCTTACGCAGTACGCGTTGGCGTACAAAAATAATCAATGAAACAAATAATTTACTGAACCAGTTTATTTACCAAAGTTATGAGTAGAAATCAAGAATATACTTGCATATATGAGTTATGTTATGTTATGTTATGTTATGATATGTTATGTTATGTTATGTTATGTTATGTTATGTTATGTTATGTTATGTTATGTTATGTTATGTTATGTTATGTTATGTTATGTTATGTTATGTTATGTTATGTTATGTTATGTTATGTTATGTTATGTTATGTTATGTTATGTTATATTATGTTATGTTATGTTATGTTATGTTATGTTATGTTATGTTATGTTATGTTATGTTATGTTATGTTATGTTATGTTATGTTATGTTATGTTATGTTATGTTCTGTTATGCTATGTTATGTTATGTTATGTTATGTTATGTTATGTTATGTTATGCTATGTTATGTTATGTTATGTTATGTTATGTTATGTTATGTTATGTTATGTTATGCTATGTTATGCTATGTTATGTTATGTTATGTTATGTTATGTTATGTTATGTTATGTTATGTTATGTTATGTTATGTTATGTTATGTTATGTTATGTTATGTTATGTTATGTTATGTTATGTTATGTTATGTTATGTTATGTTATGTTATGTTATGTTATGTTATGTTATGTTATGTTATGTTATGTTATGTTATGTTATGTTATGTTATGTTATGTTATGTTATGTTATGTTATGTTATGTTATGTTATGTTATGTTATGTTATGTTATGTTATGTTATGTTATGTTATGTTATGTTATGTTATGTTATGTTATGTTATGTTATGTTATGTTATGTTATGTTATGTTATGTTATGTTATGTTATGTTATGTTATGTTATGTTATGTTATGTTATGTTATGTTATGTTATGTTATGTTATGTTATGTTATGTTATGTTATGTTATGTTATGTTATGTTATGTTATGTTATGTTATGTTATGTTATGTTATGTTATGTTATGTTATGTTATGTTATGTTATGTTATGTTATGTTATGTTATGTTATGTTATGTTATGTTATGTTATGTTATGTTATGTTATGTTATGTTATGTTATGTTATGTTATGTTATGTTATGTTATGTTATGTTATGTTATGTTATGTTATGTTATGTTATGTTATGTTATGTTATGTTATGTTATGTTATGTTATGTTATGTTATGTTATGTTATGTTATGTTATGTTATGTTATGTTATGTTATGTTATGTTATGATATTTTATGTTATGTTATGTTGATATATAAGGTTATGTTATGTCTTGTATTCTCATGTTTATTTTTCGTTTTGTCATCCTCTGATGGGCTTACAATTAATTATGTCAAACACCTTTTCTATAACAGAAGTAAAACATTTTCCTTACAATAGTTACATAATTATTTAATTAGAAAAGTTTCTAAAAGAACATTTTTTTTTACATACAATATGTGTTAGTGTGAATAAGTAGTTTTGACAACTTTGCATTTTTACATCTCCTTCAAGTTCAAAGCAAAGTACCAGTAATAGTACCAAAGAAATTTTCTCTAAAGCACTCTCTTCCAAGTACTTAAAGTGCTATCAAATGAATGCGTTTGTAAATTTTGACGAGTTAACATTTATGATTCCATGTCAGTTACCATTAAAGATGTTCAACCATTTAAAAACACAAAGCTTCGCCTGCAATTTTGAAATGAAAATGTATGAGAAATGTTAAATAGCTCTTACATGATGACCATTTTGTGGCATCATTTCACTGGGCTATAAAGAAGAAAATAAAAAAGAAATATTTACTGCTCAAAGTGTTTCGTTGGCCATATTTATAACGATCACTTACGTAAGAATCATTAGTTCTGCTCTGATAGCGAGCACAGAATATATGTTTATTCAAGCCATTAGCGTTAATATTATTTTTTATTATATATTATTTATTGATATTTACATAAAATTTATTGGTTTAAGTTGTAGATGGTCCTTGTTTTGAAGATGAAATTTTATTTTGAAACCATTTATCGTAATAATACACAAATACTTAAGGGAACTTAAAAAGACATAATACATTTATTTATATAATGTTGTTTGACAATACCTGAAGTAGAAGTTAATAAATCTCTTGTGAATTTATATCATATTTGCATATTTCCCATATTTATATTATGACTGCAACCGCTAACCACAGGAACTGGATTTTTTTTCCCCCCCGGTCCACCCAACACTATTCTTTTAGCCACGGCCTATGCTAAGAAAATATGCCTTACGACACAGTTAAATTGATATTTAATGATACGTATATACGAGAATGGTACCAAAAGTATCCGACCTAACTAAGAAAACACAATAAATTTGGAAACAAAAATTTTCAACCGTGGTGGAAAACTCGGATTTATTTATATATTTCAACTCACGACGCTGTTTTTGTTCCATTGTGACCAAACGTAGCACCCTCTTGCGCACAGCTTTATGTTGAAAATATCAATCAATATGCGATGTACAGCACTTTTTGAAATGCTACCATGTCTGCTAGCTCGCAAACTTTCAAACGGCGGTCCCATACCATTTCTAGCGTGGTCGCCTCATTTGGTCGGCCACTGCGATGTTCGACTTGTCAGCTCGTACGGCTTCGTTTATACTCTGCCACTCAATATTTTACTGTTGTAAACGAAGCTTTGATATTGGTTGGACCACTGACCTTTCAAATGAATGTATTGTATCACATTACGACGACCAATTTTTCCATGTTTACAAATTCACTGAGAGCGTTCACTTATGATGGCTGCTAAACAAATACTAAACAAGTAGCGTCTTAGAACTTGAAACTTGAGCTTTATAAGGTTAGTACTTTCTACTATAGTAATTTTTGAAAGCAACAACCGCTATCTAACCGCCAGGTCGTGTACTTCTGGGACCACCCACATGTACGAGTAATGAGGTGTTGACTCGGGATAGCTAAGTAGCAATAAAATCCCTTGGAGGAGTGTTCCAAACATCGTCAGCATCCCTTAAATGTCGCTCGTCTTTTAACGAGATGGTTGATGAGTTAGAAATTAATTTGGTTTGAGTAGCAGAGCATAATGACATTCCTGTAGCAGGATTCCCAAACAGTTAACGATAATCATAGTTGTCGTTATCGGGCATTGTGCATGCACAGTTTCATAGTAAATGACGGTTTTCGCTTGTTAACTACAGCAACAATCTTCGTTAAGGCGTTTGGGAATCCCGCAACTGGGAACTGTAGATAGGATGAGCTCGCTAGGAAATGTTCAGAAAAAACACTGCTACCTGGACTGAAAACCTTAGGCATGCCAATTGTGACGTGCAAGCTGGTTTTTAAACAAAATTCCATAAACTTGGCTAATTCTAGGTGAACTAATATTTTTCTACCTGTAATATAACAAGGCAACAGTGGCCTATTTTTAATAATAAAAGTACAAGGAAGCTTATACGTATGACAAGGAAAGATCTTTCTATGGTGATAGCTGGTTATAACAGGGCATTGTTTAATGTCAGGCATGCCGTAAGAATGATGGTTCATACCAATGACTCTGCCGGAGTTGCTGGAGAGAGGAAGAGGAGGATCCCCGCTCACTCCTGCAGAAGACAAAAGCATATAGGTAGACCCTTTTTCGATAATCTTAGGGATCTTGAATAAATATTCGTTAAACGCCTATGGTTGTTTATTAATAATACAAGCTGGTTTTCATAGGAGCTTTTAGGAGTCGTGAGGACAATCTATGAACTGCGGTACCAAAACCGACTCTAAGTGGGCCGGTCTAGTGGCAAGTCGCCACTTTAACTTAACCTAGCCATTGTATGATATAATAATAATTATAAAGAAATAATAAATTTTATGAAACTTTAATATATATATATGCATATATTAAAATTGATTTTGAATATTATATATTTTTATTATGTTTTCATCATACATATTTTTTTCATACTCATCTATATTAAATTTTATACGCTAGTATGGAACAAAATTTAATGCGAATTTAGTATTAAAATTTAATCCAAAATTAGTATCATATAAAAGTTCAATACGAGCTGAGCATTAAATTTCAATACAAGTTTTTTTAAAAAACTTAATGTAATATTTGGAAAGTATATTTTTATAAAAAATGTTGGCGTAGTCAATTATGTAAGCTCATTTATATCAAAATTTATAACATTGTTTCATGCCTGTGATGCAATTTGAAAAATAATAAAACTCAAATCAATTTCAGTTTTTCCAGCAAAAATCAGCTCATTCCTCTGTAGGTACATGTCGTCGGTATAGAAGAGCAAAGACGTAATTACATATGGGAGAAATTAAATCATTAAAAGTAAGGCAATGAAATACGAACTACTTGGGTCAAATCTATAAGTTAGACCCATATCCATCTACACAAATCTTTCATACAATTATTATAAATCAAATACTTTGTTATTAATAGAAGTTTTACTCAACTGAACTTTATTTTTGCCTCTCCTGCACAATTACGATGTTTGCAGTTACGTCAATGGTCTTCTAAACCGACGATGTAACGTCCATTAAATCTCAATTAATTAATCATTTGCACATAAAGGTCAACAGGGCGAAGTCTTTGAGTAAAAACAAGTTTTTATGGCCCACATATAAAGTAGCTAACGGATTAAATTTCATAATGAAGCAGTAATTGACACAGTTAAGCAAAGTAAATTGGCTTTTAAATAGCATCCGCTAACATAACGAAAAAAAAAAATTCACACTTCCCACATGTACCTAAATAAACTAAATTTTGTGCTTAAATTTTCTTGCTGTCACCCATAAAAAGTATTGCGATGCAACACTTTTTTCAACGCTCACTGTAGCACATTTTCACAAAGCATATTTGGATCATTCTAAGTTATCCTTAATCGCATCATAATTTTTTTATATGTCCGCAATATTTTTTGGCCATAAAATTCAATGCAAAAGTGAACAAAAAAAAAAAAAAAACAAAAAAGAAATACATAAAAAAGACCCCATTAATAACACATTAGAACACGCAATAACTGGAACTCCGTAATATTTTATTATATTTGTTTGTATACCAAAAAATCCTGTTAATGCAATCAATATTTATTAAACACCCATATATTATATACAAAATAAAAAAAAACATGCAATAAAACATTTTTCATATTTTATGCATACCCTCACACATCCCAGATAACAATTTCACCTTAATAAGCCTTAAGTAAAGTTTTGCTTACAGAATTTATATAGGAAGGAGAATTTTAACTTCCTTGAACAGTCTTTAAAACAAGTTTCATGAAAGGTCTATGCAAGGAAAAAAGCCGTATAAAATTATTTCCTTTATACAAGAACTTATATAAAGTTTGATCTAAGGTTTTTATTCAAGGCTTATTTAGGAAATCGGAAATCGAGAGAAAAAAATGCAATTGTTGTTAGTAAGTAATCTCCTTTTGTACGTTTCATCATTTCATTTTATTTAGCACAGAAAAGTTATACATTTTAAAAATCTTTGATTATTTACCATGTACCAACCAGCAAACTGGTTCTTTCACAAACTGAAACTTTGTTTATCAAAAAAAAATCTTTTAAGGTTGAGTAAAAATCTTCTTGACTACTTCCTAAAATGTGTCATTGAATAAAGCTTTATATAAAAAGTTATACGATAAATTGAAATTTTCACGGTTTTATTAAGGCTCTTTCAAGAAAAGCACGAGTAATTACTTTACTACAAGGCCTTTTCAAGTTGAGTAGGAATAACTTCAAATATTTAGGTGAAATTGTTATCACGGATAGAAATATATGAACGTTATTGCAGTCACATAGCTGGAAGTATTTTTAAATACCGAGTAAGGAATTTTCATATTTAATAAAACTTGGAACTTAAATAAAGGTCCCAGATCTACATCTTTTCCCAACGGTATTTCAGAAAACTTTAATTTAATTAAAAAAATAAAACTATGAATAGGTTTTCAGGACAGTCAAATGGTGTTCAGACAACGACATATGAACTTCTGCATATTTAAAACGATCTTACTTCAGAAACTGAAAGTTAATTTCAGTTATTACCTTCAGTTATTATATTTAGAAAACTTTAAATGTGCTAAAAGTAGATTGAATGTACTTCATAATACTTAAAGTGACCTTCAAAATGGTTGACTGTACTTTGTAATATATACAAAAAATGCTACCGAAGTGTTAAATTTAATTCAGAAAACATAACATTTTCTTTATTAAGTAACAGGTCATAAGTCCGTAGAATATGTGAGAAAAGAACAAAATTTTGATAAAACTCGTTATATTATTCAACATAGTTGCCCTCGAGAGCGATACAACGAGTATAGCGATTTTCCAACTTTTCGTTACCACTTTTTTAGTACGATTTCTCTTTCTCGTCAAAATAGGCCTCAGTTTCAGCGATTACTTCATCATTGGACTTGAATTTCTTTCCAGCAAGCATTCTCTTGAGATCTGAAAACAGAAAAAAGTCGCTGGGGGCTAAATCTTGAGAATACGGTGGGTGGGTAAGCAATTCAAAGCCACGTTGCATTGTCTTGGTGAAGCAACACTTTTTCTTTTGCAAATGTGGCCGTTTGTTAGCGATTTGAGCCTTCAATCGATCCAAAAGTGCACAGTAATAGTTGCTGTTGATGGTGGTTCCTTTTTGGAGATAGTCGATGAATATTATTCCTTTCGCATCCCAAAATACAGGCGCCATCACCTTACGAGCCGACTGTTGGGTCTTAGCTCGCTTTGGATTCGGTTCGTCCACTGCTGTCCACTCAGCTGATTGTCTTTTGGATTCTGGTGTGTAATAGTGAAGCCATGTTTCATCCATTGTCGACGATAGAATTCGATTTTATTGCGGCTTAACAGCGCCAAACACTCCACTGAAGCATAAATTCGTTGTTGTTTTTGGTCGACTGTGAGCTCACGCGGCACCCACGTTGCACATACCTTTCGCATACCCAAATGTTCGTGTAAAATGGTAAAAACACTACCATCTGATATCTTTACAATGTCAGCTAGCTCGTGCACCTTCAATTTGCGATCGTTCATAACCAATTTGTGGATTTTTTTTATGCTTTGTGGAATACCATTCTGATTTGGGCGTCCACTGCGCTCTGCATCATTTGTGCTGGTACGACCACGTTTAAATTCAGCAATCCACTTTTCTACCATTTATCTAGATGGAGCAGAGTCCGGATAATGTTTATCAAGCCATTGTTAGGTTTCCACTGTATTTTTATACTTATTACTGTATAAAACTCGAAATTCACTTTTTTCCATTTTTTTTTCAATAACAATAGTTGCACACGAAATGCTATAACTCACGAATCAATTGTCAGATTGTTGTTGAATATGTATCGTTTGAAGGTAGGTACTAAATAAAAATCATATGGAAAAATCTTGTAACGCCATCTATGTGTCATCCTATGGACTTTTTAAGCGTACTGTTATATTTGAAATTTTCTAAACTGCATTTTATGTTTTCACTTGATATTTTTGAAGAGCATTTGACTATTCTGATGTAAATTTGTAGCGTTTTTAAGTATATATGTTAATTCCTAAATGTTTTTAATAAATTCTGACTATTTGAAGTAGATTTTAGTAGACATCCAAAACAGTTGAAGGAGGATTTTTTGTGAAAATGTATGTGTTTTTTATGGGAGGATTATGAAATAATGGTGAAAGATGTTGATTTATGAACTTTAGTATATTCTTAAAGAGGTACTAAATGTTTAAAAAATAATTTTTTTTACGTCATTTCTTCCTCATAACAAAATTCCTGAGGCACCAAGAAAAAATTGGGGGGTGGGGAGGATGGGGTCAAGATTACTAGCAGGCTAATCCGCCGATTAATTTGAAATTTTTTGTAGGCCTCAAGCAAATTATTTTTCAGGGATTGATACAAAGTTTTTTAAGGGTTTTTTTTTTCTTTTAACCTCAAATTTTTTCAGCTCTATGATATAAGGCCTCAGGAAATAACAGCTCAAACTAAAAATAAAATTAGGCCCCAATCATTTCTATACAAAACAACAACACGAATATTTGGGGCATTATATTCTATTTTGGGCCTTTATTGCATTTTTAAAAATGGAACATTATTTCATAATAAAATAAAGCCCGAAAAGTAAAATGGAGTCAGGCCCAAAAAAATTTATTTATGATATAATGGCTTAAATATTTGGGGTGTTTCTTCGTTTTTGCGGTAAAATAGCGCCTAAAAATTGTCAAAGCACATCATTTGTTGTTATTTTATGGAAGTAATTATGTGATCTTTAATTGTTAATAGAGCAAAAAAATTTAATTATTCAAAACAAGATACATTTCATGTAATCTTTGATGTTTGGCCAGGCTTAAAAGATTTTTAGCATCACGTACGGGATTTCCTAGGAGTAGTTGGAGGATTTGGTGAAAAGTATTATTTAGTTTAGGAATGAGTATACTGTCACGGATTTATCCAAATTGTGTCGAAAAAAGGGTGCTCGAAAAGGTTTGAAAAACAAATTCCGACGTGCAAAACCAGGCTGCGTAAGATGCACGAGTGTCTTGTTTAAGAATTTGGACTGCATTATAATGGACGAGCCTTGCCAGGTTCACAATTCTATACACAACATAACGGCCAAAATGTCGATGACTCATATAGCAAAATTCAACTGATGAATTTGCTCAGGAATTTCTGGTTTGGAAAGGTGTTTCCAGTTGCGGCCTTTAAACATCAACTTTATTTAAGACAAGGCACAGTACTGAAATTTATGAGAAAGAGTGCTTGAAAAAACGGCTAGGTTCATTTTCTAAGCGCCATAAAGTTTCAACAATATTTTGGCCTCACTTGGCAATAAGCCAAGCCAAGTTGACACGAAGTCAACTATATATTTTGAATCAAAATCGGGTAAAATTTGTTTGTAAAAATTAGAATCCACTAAACTCCCCAGAGCTTCGCCCCCATCGACCGCAGGGCATCACTTATGTTGGGGCTTTATTTCATCTAATTGGGGCTTTATTTTTAAGGGTGCTATTTCATAATGAAATAAAGCCCCATTTTTGGGATCTTATTTCGTTTTTGTTTTGGGGCATTATTTCACAGAGGCGTTTTGTCAACATTTGTTGACAAAATTTTTCGCAAAATTACTCCAACTCAATTTCCGAGAAATTGAGATGTTCAATTACCACTTCCAATTCCTGTAATGGAATTGACGATTTTTTTCCAATTCCATTTCTAAGGCATTGCAGCGTTCAATTGCCAATTACAATTCCTGTAATGAAATCGACGTTTTTTTCCAGTTCCATTCCTGAGAAATTAAGATGACCAAATGCTAATACCTAATTACAAGGAATTGGAATTGAGGCGGTATTAATTCCAAAAGGAATCATTACAACCAAGCTCTGCATATTGCAAACAACTGATAGCCAAAAGTTTGCACAGCGACGACAGCCGAAGAAAACTTTGAATCAGTACGAAACCAGTTTCATTTTTATTTCCTCTTTGTTGTTTACTCCTCGCCATAAACAGTAACATACAAGCGGAAGCCACAATAGCGATATTTGACAACTAGCTGTCGAATGGAAGGCTAAGAATGTTTAATTTGACCGCACGCTGAAAAATAATAGACCTTCCCAAACATAATTTGCAGGAAGTATAATATGTTTCTGCATGTTTCTTGGAAACAAGCAATCATAATTGGTTCCACATATAATATAATTAATTAATGCAATTTTTCTTTATTTATATATTTGCATCTTAACATTATTTCATTGTACCTTAGCACTTGTTGTTTGAATTTAAAGACAATACGAGTATAATGTGTTTTAAAGAAAATATGTTTTCATATAAATATATTGTAATTATGAATGGACTGAGAACACTTTTAGTCTATTACTATTTGTTTGCTTGGAAATATAATTTAGTCAAGAATAACATTAAATATTCACAGACAAATATATATTAATTGGAGAATACATAATTAAATTGCAGTCAAGAAATTATTTTCAAAACGATAATTAAGAACAACATAATATATTTACCGATGATTACACTATATTTACTTGGAAATATATTTTAGCAAAAGAAATGCCAAAAGTGTTTCACTGTGATTACAAAATATTTGCTTAGAAGTAATTGTTGATTTGAAGCAAATAAAATCTGTCTAGAAAGCAGTAAATAAGTTTTTCTCGGATTTAGTTATGTTGAGAAGTAACCATATGATGTTTATCCGACATTAAAATGTTTTTTATAAGCATATATTTTCTAGTTGGAGAAAACATAATATGGTTGGAGCAACCACTTTGCCAGCGAAGCATCCACTTTATCAGCAAAGTTGCTTCAAAACTCACCTATTTTTACTGCTGAACCGCCTAATTATACCCCAACGCGTACTGCGTAAGGGGTTTATTAACTTTGTCATTCCGTTTGTAACGCCAAGAAAGAGGCGTGGCAGGTATAGAAAAATATATATATTTTTGATCGGCATCATCTCCTGAGTCGATTTGCGTCTGTCTGTCCGTCTGTCCATCTGTTCGTCTGTCGACACGATTGCAGCGGCAATTTCAAAGCTATCGAGATGAAATTCAAAATATAAGTTTATTTTGAAAAAAGGAGATCAGGTTTGAAAATGGGCCAAATCGGATGAAAACCACGCCTACCTCCCATACAAAGTGGCTTAATTTTAAAAGTAAAATCTCTAAAAAATCTGCTCAAATTAAAGAAATGGCTTGAAATTTTGCATATAGGCTTTGATATATAACATAGACCACCACTATGATATCTGGTAAAATCAAATGAAAACCACGCCTACCTCCCATACAAATTGGCTTTCTTTTAAGCGTCAAATCTCTTAAAAATCCACAAAAATTAATGAAATGTCTTGAAATTTTGCACTTTAGCTTTGATATATAATATGAACCATCTATATGATATGTGGCAAAATTGGATCAAAACCACGCCTACTTCTCATACAAAGTGACGTCATCAAAATAGGAAAACTTTTGTTAATATATAAAACTGAATGTCATCGTGTATGTCGTGGCTAAAGACTTCGAATATACTTCAATATGGCCACGGGGGGGGGGGGGGGTATTTTAGCTTCAGTACCCTGCCGAAGCTCCACCCTTACTAGATTTTCTTTTATTTTGTTTTTTATTTTTTTAAACACAAACACTTTTAATTTAAACAAACATTTTTAGAAACACTTGTCACAAGAGTTAAACTTTTCAACACGTTTGGCGCGGCTGCTTGAAACTTTAAATGACACCAAGACTTGGCAACTGTTAAAAGCAAACGCATAAAGCAACAAGGTTTCCGCTATTTTTCATGCAAGTGCAAAAGAAACAGATATATGTATGTCTAGGCGAAACACATAAAAGAAAGGAGTTCTGTTTGTTTTAAATTTGCAGAGTTTTGTTCTTTTTGAGTTTAACAGTGATGCAAATATATTTTTATTGGGTAGAAACACACAATTCTATTTTGTCACAAGCATATTAATGTAGAAGTTAGTTTTTTAGCTAAGGCAAATATATTAATGTTGGACACAACTAATATCTTCTTATATCAAAAAATAATGCTATTGAAGGAAAGTTCTTAATCATTAGGTGGTTCCCTCTGAAAATTTTGTTTTTGAAACCAAACATATATAAACATATTTTTTCTCTGCGTGCGGTTATACTGTTTAGGTAATGGAAGCACCTTTCGTTAAACAGTCTTTCCGGTTATAGTGAAACAACAGCGAATTTTGCCAACCGTAACTATTAAACTGAACCCAAAAAATCGTTCATTTACATTTTTAACCGTTAAGCTAATGGAAAAAAGCTTTCGTTAAGGGGATGGTACTGTTTTCAAAAAATTTTGGGACATTTTTTTTATAGATATATTTTTTCTGAGTGTACAACATTTCAAGAGTATTTTGTAAAATTTCAAATAAATCGTGCCAAAACTAACGAAGATACAGCGTTTCAAGTGAGCGGATTGAGCCTCATGCTCGATTTTTATACATACATGCCTGACAACGCTGAATTATCATAAAGATTTGCAGCTGCGCGATTCGCTCACCTGAAATCTGCTTCAAGTCCTTTTGCAATATCCAAATTATGTTATACTCTTATGTGTATTTATAGGTATGTAAACTAAAGTTGTATACATTATATATTTACGGTAGATCGTATATGAATCACTCGCCAGGTACACTTTCTTCCGAGCGCTTGTGTACAGAGACGCTAAAACTGTATCGTAGTTTTCCGTTTTTATTTCTTTTCAGTCTTGCGTCGTGGTATATTTATTATTTGCAAAAATGCCAAAAAAAAAAAAAAATTACAAGATCGGCAAAAAATTGGTAAAGTTTTGAGTCGACCGAACAAAATAAAAATCCTACAACGAGAAAATAACGATGTGGAACAAAAAATAATACCCTTTTATTGATTTTTTTATTTTTGATTTTCGATAGTAAAAAAACTTTCAATCTTCTAGAAAACAACATTTTTGAAGTCGGTAAACACGATGCCGCAAAATCTACTTGACCAATCGTTTTCAAATTTTTTTGCACATAAATCAACAGGTAATACCGAAGCGTTTTTTTTTTTCTTTATTTTCCTATTTTAAAATAATGTTATAACCTCAATTTTCCAGCGAAAATCCCGTTTTTGACTTCAAAACGCTACAAAAAAAAAAACACATTTAAAACATAAAACTCTTCGGTATTACCTCAGGAAACATATTGTCTTTTAAACTAAGTTTGATTTTATTTTTTCAGATAATCCGCTAACATCTAATCGTGTTTACGGCAAAACAACTCTTTTTCGAGGCGACTCCGGAGAATCCTTGCATTATTATGACAGTTTTTTCGTCATGAATGAGTCACCTTTCACGCGGTTTTTCACGCGGTCGTCATTTTTATCGTTAACTTATTGTTATACGATCTTATTGCTCGTTTTTTTTCGGGCTTTGTTCGAGTACCCGGGCACTTGAAACCCGGTTAATTAAGCTTTCGAGCATATGCACTGTACACACAAAGTATTTGCGTCATTTTGGGGGACATCCAGAAAGTGACAGATAGGGATGAGTGTGTTGAGAAGAAATGTTGAAGGAGGAAAATAATAGGACGAGCTCATATATATGACCCCTCTAGGGAGCTATTTGAGGGAGATATAAGCTATAATCAACGTATTCCTCCAGTTTTAATGTTTTTAGTGGGAAGACCTCCAGAAGGGTGGCAGATAGGGGATGGGTGTGATGGGAAGAAATGTTGAGGGGGAAAACTAACAGAACCAGCTTATACACATAGTGTATAAGCCCTCTTCTAAGTGTCTATTCGGGAGAGATATGAATTATAATCAAGATTTTTTTCGGTTTTTGTGTTTTTTATAGCGGGACTTCCTATAAAAGGCTGGTAGAAAGGAGTGGGTGTGTTCAGAAAAAAGTTTAAGTGGGAAAAATAATTGCAACAGCTCATACATTTGAACCGTCTACGCGTAAATTCGGGAGAGATATGAACTATAATCGACAATTTTTTTTCAGTTTTTGTAGAAAGACCCCCAGAAGGGTAGCAGATAGAAAGAGTCACTGTGTACAAAAGATATGTTGAGGGGCGGAAAATAATAGAACAAACTCATACATTTGACCCCTCTTGGTATCAATTCACAAGAGTTGTTCACTTAAAACGACAATTTTTTTCCATTTTTGTATTTTTTGTATGAGGACTTCAGAAAGGTGGCATATAGGAGGAAGTGTGTTGAGAAGAAATGTGTAAGGATTTATTTATCGATAATTTTTAATTTTTTTTTCCAAATATAATTAAGAAGTCAAACTATAACATGTATATGAAATAAATACACCAACATTATTCATGTCTCCATAAAAAAAAATCATGAAAACATGCCTTGTTTCGGCTTTAAAACAGTGCTATCCCCTTAAACAGTCTTCACAAAACTGCTTATTAACAGTTCAGAATAGTTCATCTGAGAGCACACATTCTTCTGAGTGTACCATCTGAGCTATCAGACTATTGACATCAGCATTGTTAAAAGTGAAATATAACCCTTTGGTCTGCCAAGTTATTATGACCAAAATTAACTTGTCAATGTGTGAGTATAAGTAAATACCACAATTTTTGTGATTATCTTATATATTATTCTGCATGATTAAGCATTTAATAACGTCACAAAAGCAACATAAAATACGAACGATGCAAGGATATTTAAAAAATTTAAAAGTATTTCAACGGAAGACTTATAACTTATTTTTATAATTTTTATATTTTCAAAGATTTTAGATTATCGCAGTAGCCAAACCTTCATAAATTCCACATTAAGTAATTTATTTAATTGATATTTTACACATAAGCTTTGTTTTTTAAAACGTACTCTTAGATTGAAATTTGGTAAAACAAGGATGAGTATAACCACACCTATCTCCCATACAAAGAGACGTCATTAAAATAATAAAACCTGAATGACTTTCAATATACATATTGAAAAACACTGCTATGTGCTTATTTTAACTTCGGCCAAGTCGAAGAGAATTTCTCTGTGATTTTTACTGAATTAGGTGCGGTTGTATTTGTGTCAGTATTTTAATTAATCGCAAAAGCTGACCATTAAACTGACATCAAATCATGGTAGCTTTGATTTTTTTTTTTTCAAAATGGCAGTAACTTAAATTTCAGCAGCCAAAGCATGTTGAAAAATGTTTATCCTAAACATTTTTGACATATATTTTCGGCGCTCATGCAAACATTATTTATAAGCTTACGTGACTGGATGCCATATCTTAGCATGGCCATTATTGATACTTCATGATTTCAATTCATTTTGACGCACGTAAAATTCTTTTGATAACTTTAGCATCAAACATATGCATGTTGAACTAAGGGGGTTGGATGTCGGTTGAACGTGGAACAAAAAACAAGTTAGAATATGGAAAATTCAGACTTGTGTAAAAAATTCCAAATGCCTAAATGTTTTACTTGACAAAGATTTATGGGCTGTTAATAACCCACTACTGGACCCATGCGGCGCTTAAGTGCCTGATGAATGTCATATATTTTATTAAGAAAAAGAATAGACCTTCTCGGGTGCTCTGACTTCAATGGATTGCTGATTTTTCGTAAAAAAAAAAAAAATATTTTTTGTAGTGAAAATTATTATGTGCGGGTTCTTGCGCTTGGGAGTCGTGCTTGAAAATGCTGTTGATCAATATTCTTTTGACAGAAAGTTTCGTTGTGAAAAATCATATAATATGTTTCGGCAGTGTTGAGTTTTCTGCGTGCGGCTTCATGATAAATTTGTGAAATTTGTTGTGTATTATAATAAATTTTTTTATTATCGCCGTTTTATATGACCACAAATTTATTATGGAGAAAGATGATTGATTCTAGGTAGCAGCTAGCCCAGTCAGTCTTTAACAATCCCTAGAAATGGCGAAACTCTTTTACAAGAGGAAGAAGATAATTTTTTTTTTCTCTTTGGACAAAATTTTCTCTAGCTACTTATTGCTTTTATGCTTGTTGTTTTAGATCTTAGCATTTGAATATTTTTAATTTTAAAAAACTTTGAATTTCAGTAATAAAAATCCTGTGATTAAGCACATCAGGATAACTTGAGCAATAAGGGTTACTCCTGCAGCTAACGGGTGACTGAGAGTAAAAAAAAGAACCCCAAATAGTACTGAAAGGGATGTAAAAAATAGTTGAATAATTTCAAGAAATAGTTTATAAAATTACTAATTTTGGAGTTTAGAAATGAGAGCAGTTTTTTTCTTGAAGATCTAAAGTATTACCTAACTTTGGAATACAAGACCAATGTTTTAGTCTTTAGAAACCTTTCATTTTTATATAGTGTAATTAAAAATTAATAATTCGTTAAAAAATTATTAAATCGTGCCTGTCAGATTTCACAGGCACACAGTGAATGTAATTTGAAAATATTGATGGTGTTTTTTAACTTGATGCTACAAACTTCACAAAATTCCTTAGCATCTTATGAGTTTTGGACATAGAAAGCAAAGTGTTCAAAAATTATGCTAATTTTTGGAGGTAGAATTATATCTAACAGCGCAGTTTGTCGTTGTGCGTCTTTTTCGTAAATTTTTTCAAGCACATGCAACGTTTTGTTCACTTTTTTAGGTATGTCTAGGTTCTTTAATATTCATCGTACAAAGATAAATATATGCCAAAATATCGCTTGCATGGCGGATCAAACGAGTATTTACTTTGGGTTTTGCCACTTCTTTAATAAATTCATAAAAAGACAAAGTCTATGCAGCAAAATTTACATTTTCGTATAAGATATATAAAATGCTTCAGTAGCAGAGACCTGCATCAAGTACTTGAAAAATCAAACTTTTTCAAGTACTTGAAAATTCACTTGGTTTGAACTTGAAAAAACCAAGCAAAGCAAGCTTAGTATCAAACTAATCAATCGCAAGCTGTACTGCTCTGCTGCGCACAAAAACTTGAAGCGCTTGAAATTTTCGGAAAAATACTTGAAAAGATTGATATGTTCGGCAAAAGCTTATAAGCTTGCAAGTATCCAAATAGTTCAAATAGTTCAAATTGGGAAAGCTTGTTGTCTTGGGAGTCGCTGATTGCGACTCTGATTTCAGAATATAAAAAGTTGTTTGGACACTAGGGTGGACCGAAACAATACTTTTTGTGATTTTGACAGATTTTGTCCTTTTTTGCAATCTAAGTCGGATCAATTATTTGGACTCTGACGTTATGAAGATGATTCTGAGATTATATAGTTCCATATCTCGAAGGGGAAGTAAAATAGGTAAAATCTAAACATTTTTTGGGGGTTACTAAAGAAGGAAACATTTTTGAGACACACAAATAGGGTGCAAAACTCCCCCATTTAGCACATTTTTAGGGGGAGACGTTGAAACACGTGTTTAACTCTTCACTGTAAGTCAAATTGTAAGTCATACACGTGTTTCGGTCCTTCCCTAAAAATATGTCGAATGTGGGGCTAATAGCCTCCTATTTGTGTGTCTCAAAAATGCTTCCTCAAATATTAACCCCCAAAAATTGGTTAGATTTTACCTATTTTGCTTCCCCTTCGAGATATGGAACAACAAAAAATCGAAAGCTATCGAAAAATCCTCGAAAAATTCTCGAAAAATCTTCGAAAAAATAGAAAAAAGTACTATATCTCGAAGGGGAGGTAAAATAGGTAAAAATTAACCATTTTTTGAGGCTTTCTAAGGGGGGAAGCATTTCTGAGACGCATAAATAGAGGGGTCTATCAATCCCTCATTTTGCACGTTTTTAGGGGGGGGACGTCGAAAAACATCAGATTCCAAATAATTGGCCCGATTTACAGTACAAAATATTTAAAAAAAAAGCACGAAGAAAACATTTTTGAGGACCACCCTTATCAGCGACCCATATTTTTCACAAAATATTTTTAAAACTATTTATTTGGGTACACCCTTGTGCCCAACAAATTTTTCTTTAACTATACTTTTCTTAAGCAAGTAAGTTGAGTTAGTTGAAAATTCCCAAACAAATTCAAGCTTTTCAGTCTCTATGACGTACGTTTGAAGTCTGCTGCCGCTTGTTTTTACTTCGTGTCGTAGATCACGCGTTCATAAATTCGGGCAACAAGCTGACGTCGACTTGACTAATTTCACGTATACTTGAACTTGATTGAAAATTGTCAAGTTCAAGCGCACTTGTATTCATAAATTTAGCAAGTACTTGAATATGCAAATGTATAGGCTTGTGCAGTTCTCTGTTCAGTAGCTGCTTATGTTGTTGTTACTGTTGTTGGTTTGATTCGTACCAAAATCACGAACACAAAACATGATGACGTTTGTCGAAACAAATCGCTTTACAAATATTTCTCCGTAACTGCTTGTGCTGTTGTTATTAATATGTGTAAAATCTACATATACAGTACTCTCAAAATTGTTCAAGCTTCTTAGCGAGTGAAAGCAAGATGTAAATCGAATTTCTCAGAGAGCTTTAAAATACAAAATTTGTTTTTTGCTGTTAAGTGTAAAATAAAATTTAACGGTTTTAGAAAGGTTTTTACACGTGAATTTATTTATTTTTGTACTTCATAAGCTAGTTTTGTTGCTTGAACAATTTAGTCGCTTCGCCTCTACACCCCGTGCCAAAATTATAAACGCACTAGATTTTTACCAATATCTTTAGTTGTGTGAATGAGAAAATTTTTCTACTTTTACCGTTAGACAAATGTGTTAAGACCCAATTGTTGTATATAACGAACAACAACAACAACATTAAGAGAGAAAATATATACGTACGAAAAATATCGCTGTGCTAAAATTATAAACGCACTTCGTAAAAAGTGTTCTTTTTTTTGCATTCTTAGTTTTATTGTTAATTTTAGTAATGGGCTATGTTTCCGTTGTTTTCTAAAATTTCAAAAAATCAGTTTGGCATTGAGTCAAATAAATTCTAAAATTGTTACTCGCTGAAGTCGTCCCAGACTTTATTGTTCCCAGTTTTATTGTTCCAGTCATTTGCCAATATCTTCGCTCCACTTTGTCGAACAGAACATATGCTTAGAACAACATTGTGGATCAGATTGTTCTCTTTAAAAATATCCTAAACAGTTTTAACGTAAAAACAAGAGTTTCCACTTTATGAGACTAGATAAGTTTGAACATTGCAAATAAGAATTTTTGTACTATGAGCCGATTTTTTTTAAGTTTAGTTATATATTACAAAAACACACATTTTTTTATAGCATTCTTTATCTGTTTCTAAAGATACAATTTCATTAATGTTTATCGAAATTCGTTTTTCGTATCGAAATTCGGCAAAATATTGAAAAATGAAAATGACTTGTTAAAAAGTATGTTGCAGTTTTTTAATAGTTTTAAAACATTGATTTCCAGATTTTGGTCTACTTTTTTCATGAATGAGCTGAACTATCTTTGAGAAAGGTTCCTGGCCGGTCTTAGCGCAGATCGATCATAATGCATTTTTAGTTGATTTAGTTTGTTATAATAGTCTATAATATAGTTCGACTAAAGGATTCTTTGTGGAATTTTTACATATTCGCATGATAATTATACTTTTGTTTCGGAGTATAATTATGTGACTGCTACACGGAGAAAAAAAGCAATACGTAAATCACCTAAGTCGGCTTGGGTAAAGTGAATTGTATGGGAATTATAAACTTATGCTTATTCTCCTTAGCAATTTATTGTTTGATACATTGCTTTGAAAGCACATACTTCGATACCTTGCCAAAAAATAAAATATTTGATTCACCTAAGCCCAAAATCCAAAAATACAAAATTAACAAATAACTAGCATAGATGGCTTAAGCATAGTTTTGAGCTATTTATATAGAAGGATAGATTTGATCATTTAATAGGTTTTTTTGTAATAATATCACTTTTAAATTCAAAAATAACATCAATTAAAAAACACACGTTAATATTCACTCCAGTTAATTTTATTACATTTCATACACAAAAGGAAAAGAAAAAAAAATTCTTTGCCCGCCGTGCGGAATCGAACCAGGAACTTTTGGTGCCAGTCTATCGCTCTACCCACTCATCCAAGCAGCCTTGCTACTACTTGCTGACATAACTGCAGCTGTGTTAACAGATGCTGTATTAACAGATGCAGAATGTCGCAGTATTCTGTAGAAAGCCATACAGCAAAAATCTTTTAATAGATTATCGTGTTACGCTGCAGCATAGCTTCAGTTGTAATTAATATTGAATAAATCAACCCGCGTAACGAAGGAGGCTCAATGCGCAGTGTAGTGACTTCATACACAGTAGTATCGGTTGGTTGTGGGTTTGAATCTCAACGGCATGCGAAGGAAAAATTTTTGTATTTGAAATTTGATTTAACTTAATGTTCTTGTTATTATAATAGACGTCAAGCAGCAAGAAAAGCCGAGAAGTCATTCATTTCTAAAAAAAAAAACGGTGTTGATAAAAGAAAAATTTGTGTTGTTGCCGATTTCAGTCAAGCAAATCACAGAACAAGAGGCGGCAGCTTAAAAAAAAGGCAAATAAAAAAACAAAAACCCGGAAAAAGTTAGATTTTCGAAATTACATTTTTTTTTTTAAAAGTAGTGCATAAAAAATTACCAAATACTTGGTTAATTTATCACCCAAATAAAAATTGGCAAGTCAACATGTAAAATTTAGGCGTTTTTATGAAGTATTTGGGAAGCTGAAAACTGCCAAAGCCATCTTATAAATTATACTAGGTTTTTTTCAATTTAACATAAGCTTTTTTCTCGGTGTACCAATTTAAAAATTTCTTAAAACACAACTAAATGAGAGTCAATAATCCTTACTCTAATGAGAAGCAAAACAACTTTAAATATATTGCTTCTTTGTGTCGTGTTTCCTTTAAAAAATTTTGCACAATGTTCTGCAGACTTTTGACACAGACTTTTTTTTTTGCATAAAAGTCATCTCTAATTAAACTGCATACTGATTAAGATTCATAAATTTTGCGGAAATCAAAAACTCGATGATGTACACAGTACGTAGACTTTTGTCCTTCACTGTACATAGAGTTAACAAAATTAAAAATTTTTATGCTATCAATTTCATTTCTAACTGACATTTGAAAACTTAAAAGTGTGTACATGTTTATTCTTTCAGTAAATACTAGGAATGTAAAAAATGCGGATGCGGATGTAGATGCGGATAAATTAAATTAATATCCGCGGATGCGGGTATTTGGAATGAATTTTACAAGACATTTCAACAAGTCACTCACACACCGCCATGTTGCAAGCTTGTGAGTAATCATGAGCCACTTTTGGTGCGAATTGTGTGGGGGTTGTTCATGGTTTTTCATGGTTCATGTCAAAATGGAGGCAGTGAATAAATAATCAATTATTTTTATTAAATTTTTCTGTTTTTTGTTAATTTCCAGCCACCATGCCACGTTATTATGCAAATCAAGATAAATACTGATTGATCGTACAAACCATTTTTTTCATTTCCTCAATTGAAATTACTTTATTTATCATTTCCAGTAATTTAATAAAGTCTTGCATCGTAATTGTTTGGTCTTGACTAAATTAAGACGGTGGCTCACGATTCCCCATCAATTTAGGAAATCTCGAAAACATTGATTTTTTGCAAGCAACCAAAACTTGAAAAAACAAAAACTATATAGTAAAATTTACGATTTTCCACGTAGAATCCAATACCCTATTACAATTTGCAAATTTTCTAATATTTGTTAACGATTCCCTTCTTTTCCCTACAAACAATTTTTCAGGTCGATTATCTAGTGATTAGATAAAAATTAAAATTATGCAAATACCATTTAAATTAAAAGCATAACATAAATAAAATAGTTCTATGTTTAATTTTTAAAGAGATCAGCTTGACTAGACAAACTATAATTAGGAATTAAATAATCAAAATCATATTGAAAACTTTTTTATTAGTCAGAATCAATCAACGCTAAATTATATTCAATAAACAGTAAAGTTGATGCTTTATTGCTTCTTAACCGATTTCGAAGCTCACAATGAAGAATAATGAAAATCTACTTAGGTGGCTGTAAAAACCCGTGTTCGGGTTTCGCGCGCCTTCTCCAATCGGATACACCAAGTGCGGTTAGGGCTTCCTCGGCCTGGTCCGTCCATCGGAGGCATGGACCACCTATTTCGTTAGAGTTTCGTCGTCCATACTATGGACATGACCCAGCCAGCGTAGTCGCTGCACAGTATACGCCGAACTAATATAGTCGAGATAGTCATCGCCGACTCGAACAGGACCGAAGATTTTGCGAAGAACTTTTCTCTTCGAAAGAAGATAACACTTCCAGAGCAGCTGCCTCAGTTTGCGAAACTACCCATGCCTCAGCGCCATAAAGCAGCACAGGTAGAACGAGCGTCTTGTAGGGTGTTGGTTTTGTCGATCGAGAGAGAGCTCTGGAACTTAGTTGCTTACTGATCCCGTAGTAGCACCTATTAGCAATTATTGTTCTTCGCTTTATCTCCAGGCTGATTTCGTTGGTGGAATTAATGGCGGTGCTAAGGTATACAAACTCCTTGACTACTTCAAAGTTATAGCTGCCGGATGAAACGTGGGAGTCTAAACGCCGCGCTCCCTTGTTTATAGACAGCATATACTTTGTTTTACCCTCATTTACCGTCAAACCCACTTTGGCTGATTCCTTTTCGATAGCGGTGAAAGCAGCGGTAACATCTCTCTTGGTTCTGCCGACAATATCAATATCATCAGCGTACTTAAGGAGCTGGACCCTTTTGAAGAAAATGGTGCCATTACGATGCACATCGGCCTTTCGTACGATCCTCTCCATTATGATGTTGAAGAGATCGCAAGACAGTGGATCGCCTTGTCTGAAACCTCTTTCGGTATTGAGGGTTTCGGAGAGGTCATTTCCTACCTTGACGGAGCTGCGTGTGTTGCTCAACGTTATTCTGCAAAGTGTAATCAACTTTGCAGGTAGACCGAACTCGGACATTGTTGCGTATAGACAATCCCTTCTCGGGCTATCGAACACAGCTTTAAAATTGACAAAGAGATGGTGTGTGTCAATTTGATTTTCGTGGGTTTTTTCCAGGATTTGTCGTAGCGTGAAAATCTGGTCTATGGTGGACTTTCCAGGTCGAAAGCCAAATGATAAGGTCCAATCCGTGTTTTTGTAATCGGCTTAAATCTTTCACACAGTACGCTCGAGAGAACCTTATATGCGATGGAAATAAGACTGATACCTCGATAGTTGACGCAGATTGTCGGGTCTACTTTCTTATGCATATGGCAAAGTAGGGCAAAGTAATGAAAATGTCTTTTTTAAATTACGTTTTTGTGTCGATAATACAAATTTTTATGAATGCGTATTTATGCTGCGAATGCGGATGTGAATGCGAATATCAAACAGTGAAAAATGAGGGTGCGGATGCGGAGCTCCGTCGCATCCCTAATAAATACTATATTTAATTTCACATCTAATGCGATGTGTGGAATGATCACATTTTTTATGTGTCGAAAGAAGCAGCCAAGTGCCTTGGTTTTTTAAAACGGTGTAAGAAATACTTCGCTCCATCTGATCTTCGTTAGAGCTATACCTCATATATTAGACCGAAAATGGAGTACAATTCGCACATTTGTGCAGGAGCTCCAAGATCATATTCGGAGCTTCTGGACTGGATGAAAAGACGTGCGATATATTTGATAGGTGATGGAAAGATTTCATCTTCTCTCAACTCTCTTGGGCATCATCGCAATGTTGGTTGCCTAAGCCTTCTGTACAGGTACTACAATGGGAAGTGTTCAAGGGAGATACATGGCCTGACGCCACCAGCTCGTGTGTTTCCTAGGTCCACTCGGGCAGCTCTCCAAGCCCATCCCTTTACCATTACGACTTTGCTCAATAGAAAATCGCATTACCGCGATAATTTGTTCTTCGGTCGCTCAGTAAAATTGTGGAATCTCCCTGCGAGCGTGTTTTCCAGCAGTTTCAATCTGTGTAAACTTATATCAAATCTTCACCGACACTACTCCATCTTTTCACCCTCCAACTATCACCCGTCTTCCGAAACAACACAATGCTTTCGCATTTATAGGGGGCATCCCCTGAGTGCTGGTTAAGTCTAAAAAAAAAACATCTAATGCTAAGAAGCTTACGCTTCCGTCGGCTGTCCCGACTACTGCACTACGGTTTTTGCCTCATTTATATTAAAGGAGGCCATACGAATTACTAAAGTTTTTAATTTTTTTAATTATTTTTTTCTTTATTACAATGCTTACTTATTAATAAATGTGTAAAAACAAATGTTCAACTTGTAACTCATTTTTTTGTATAAAAAAGAACATAATTTTAAGTTAATTCTTGTCAATTTTTAAGTTTAAAAAAAGTCATTTTTAAGTCAAACTTGTTAAAACAATATCACTTAAGTATATCTGTTAGGCTTAATTTAAATGATCACCAATCTACACAATCTGCAGGTTATTAATTCGCAGTGAACTGGCATATAGTTTGACATTAGTTTCGACCGCCTTGACCTTTCCAAGTTAATTTTATTTTCTGTAACGGTTCATTGCATTGTTGCTCTAAATATTCGATTTGCACTAATTCCCTGCTTTTGTGATTTTCTTGTCAAATATTTGCTTTTCTACTCCCCAAATATCTCACATAGTATGCTTAGCACAGGAAATTAATTTTTCAGTTGATTTATTGATCCTTTAAGTAGGTACCTTTTGTGCAGCTGTTATAAACATTGTATTTCTAAAAAGTTTACATTGCCATGTACAGTTAATCCTATATTCGAGAATGTAGTGCATAAAAGGTAGTGGTTATATATGGAAACTTTGTTTTTGGATTTCTTACATTTTTTTTGCCCTACCCTTGATAGTAATAACATTAAGCATTTGCCATTGTATTGGTTCAAAAATACACCCAAGCACAAGAAAAGGCAAGTGATTTAAGTTTTTCGGAAAATGTGCATCTGCTCAGAAAATATTTGTCTTAGCCTCTTAGTTCTTGGGATCGGTATTTTTTTTGTTTTGTTTTTTTTTTTTTTTTGTTCTGCTTAAAATGTTGCTTTTATTGAAAAAGTAGTAGCTAGTTTTTGTCAATATAGCTGACATTAAATGTTAATCGTCAAAGATAAACTTTGAACTTTTCTGCTATGGCTAGACAGACAAAAATATAAAGGTTTCTTTATAAAAGGAGTATATAAAAAAAAAAAATTTCTTATCAATAAAAATTTATTTCATGCTATAAAAATCTTTTTTCATGCTCAACTTGAATAACTAAATTAAATTGGCTTTGATTTGAAGTTTGTGCTTGCGAATTCAACTATGGATTTAATCTGAAATTGATCTTTAATCTAAGATCTCTAAGATGAGTTCAAAAATTTTGCTTCTAACTTGATGAAGAGGCAATTTTCTATTTATTTAGATAACACTAGTCTACAAATTTCGAAAATCGCTTGTGATTTAAATGTCACTATACATTTCTTATGTAAAATCGCATGTGTAAAATCGGTCACTTATTCTGAAAATCACGTTTATTGTTTTTATAATTTCGCTGTAGGTTTTTGTTTTTTTTTTTTTTTTTGAGAGAAAAATTTAACTACAGATATCTCGTGATCGAACAATACAAAGTGAATACTACTAAGATTCTCTATAAACTGTCCATACATTAATTTTTGACTGAATCAGTTAAATTGCCAGGATACATTGTAAGAAAAAATTTAAAAATTGCGAATTAATTTTAGAAATGAAATTATTTAGTTATTTAGTTCTGTGATATTTTTGATATTTTTAATGAGTTTAAAATTATAAACTCAATAAAGTGCAACACTATGAAAAAAATTTAAAAATTTCATGTTCAAGACTTAATACATCTTTTAAAAAATTTTTCAAATGCACAAATAATATTACCAACACATAAATATTTAACAACATTTCTTCGTTCATGCTTTAAATCTGTGGAATACGCTCCACACTATTGTAAAAAGATCAGGTAACGCAAAAACACTTTGAAACAAAAACTCTTTCAGCATTTTAGTATATCTCAATTATTTCTTCTTTTCCAAATCCAATCTCTTCTCCTTCTTCTTTTTCAAAAATTCTTTTTATTGTTTAATTTTTATTTCTTCTCGCAAAATCAGGTCAGCTTTTGTTTATACCAAATGTTAAATTTTAAATGAATTACAATCATGTTTGCTTTTATTGCCATTATACATTTGTGTTATGTTTGTACTTCCTAAAAAGATAAATCTTCTTTGTACAATGTATTGAGTTAATCAAATAAAATAAAAATAAATAAAATGCATAAATTGTTGCTGTGTATTTTTAGCATATACGAAGAGATAAAATGAGATAATGGCTTAGATGGACTTAAGTAAAATCTAGCAGCTACTGTTAGCAAGATTATTGAATTAAGCCTAGAAGCCCGGTATTCAAACTTTTTTAGTTATCTTAACACTTTACAACTTTTTTCCCTTCTCAAAACAGACATGATAAACTTTTAATACATTTGCAAAGTTTTCTGCGCTCAATTTAGAAAGCCAAAACAAGAAAATCCTTATGCCAACAAAAAAGAATATTACGAGTATCGGTCAAGCAAATCTGGGTTAGTATTAAACCAATCAAACTTGGAAAATAGTATTGCCAATCAAAAGTATCTGAACAGACGTAATTATTAGTTTATGTTTTCTTTCTCTTCCACTTTGATATATATGTAAAAGAAAATAGGTTTTGGATTCACAAATTTAATCCAAGTGTTAAATTCTTTTCTTTCGAATTTCTTTTTCTTTCATTTTTTTTTTATATTATTTTTTTTTTCTTGTATTCTTTTACAACATTTTCATGCATTGTAGATATGTTTATGTAGTCAAAAGATTTGTTTCATTCGATTTTATTTATTTGATGTTTAATCGAGTGTATCCAATTTTTGCAAGCAATTTACATGTAACACCTTTACATTTAATAGATTTTTTTCATTGCTAACGGCGATAAGATATACTTTATTTAATATAAGATAATAAATAATTCAGCTATCAAAGGTTTCAATATAACAAATGGTTTTTACATAGGATTAAAATTAAAATATTGTGTGTGTGTTACTAAATCTACACTAAATAGAATTTAATACGAAGAGATCAAAGACAGAGTAATAATTAAGCCCAAAGGAATGCAACCAATTATATTACGTACAGTTGTGTTCATAATAATAGCAATAAATTGATATAGGTAAATGAAATGTTGATTTTGTTAAAAAAATGTTATTGTGGCTGAAATCTTTTTACTAAAATATCTTCTTCTTATATTTTAAAACTCAAAAATAACAAAAGGTCTTTCAGATTTATTTGAGTTGTTTTAATATTTTTAATTTTTTTTTTTTTTCCCAATAAATTAATATTAAATTCATATGTTCATAAACATAGCAGTATTAGCTGTAATTATTCAATGTCTATCAATTACCCTTTGATACCCAATGTTTTGGGTATCGTTATTGTTTTCGGAAGAATTGCAACAATTTGATTTTGGTGTGCTATGTTATGCATATCTTTAATTCGAAGTATTTAGCATGTATTCGGCAGTCGTGTTGTATGCTTTGCGCAACAGTTCTTTCGTGGAGGAACGAGTTTTTAAAATTCAATTATGCACAAGTTTTTTAACTTTTGAGAGAAAACAAATCACAATATTCGATTGTCGGGAGTCCAAATAAGGGAGTCCAAATTAAAAGAGTCCAATTTAAGGGAGTGTTTTGTGAAATTTTTTAATTTTTGATGTTGCTTATGTGCAACATTGGGCACCAACGTTAACTTCTATATATATAAAAATGAATGTATGTATGTGGGTATGTGGGTATGTGGGTATGTGGGTATGTGTATATGTGTGTATATCACGTATAGACTCCAAAACCACCGAACCAAACTTTATGAAATTTTTAGGGATACTGAAGCAACATTCGGGAAGTGTTCCTGTGAAGTTTGGTGTTGATGGGACAAGGGGGCGTGGTATCTCCCATACAACCCAAATTGGCTCTATCGCCCACAAACCAAAAAAAAATGCTTTATATCAAACGGTTTTAATCATATAAAACTAAAATTTGGTAATTTTGTTCAAATGGTTACTTCCGGTGACTGTACAAAAAATGGGCGTAGTCTTACTATATCTACGCCCACTTTTCAGCAATCGTTTTAATTCCTGAAATGTTCAAGTTTTGATAGTGAATCTTGGTATGCAGGTGCAATGGATACAAGTGGCAGTCCCTATGTAAATATAAACGTTGTCACGCCCACTTTTACCGCCCACAAATCATTAAAAATGCTTTATATCAGACGGTTTCTGCCGTATAAGACTAAGATTTGGTAATTTAGTTCGTATGGTTACTGTCCGCCAATGTACAAAAAATGGACATGGCCGCACTATATCTACGCCCACTTTATCGAAATCTTGCTTATTCCTGAGCTGTACACGTTTTGATAGTCAATCTTGGAATGCAGGTGCTATGGGTCTAAGGTGCAGTCACTATGTAAATATAAACGTTGTCACGCCCACTTTTACCGCCCACAAATCATTAAAAATGCTTTATATCAGACGGTTTTTGCCGTATAAGACTAAGATTTGGTAATTTAGTTCGTATGGTTACTGTCCGCCAATGTACAAAAAAATGGGCATGGCCGCACTATATCTACGCCCACTTTATCGAAATCTTGCTTATTCCTGAGTTGTACACGTTTTGATAGTCAATCTTGGTATGCAGGTGCTATGGGTCCAAGTGGCAGTCACTATGTAAATAAAAAAGTGATTAAAAAGCTGTCAAACTGTGCGAACACGAAATTTTGCGTCTGCTTAAAAAACTAAAAAAAAAAAAAAAAAAACTATATAAAACCGATATTTAGCTACCAAACCTTATTTTAAATAGAACAAAAGTCAATGTGAACGCGGCGGATATCAAAAACAGAGACTACAAAAACTGAACATCACAAAATATTAAAAATAAATAAATTTCTTTGCCAAATCGCGGAAAAAGAAATGGCGCCAAAAACAAGAAAAAATAAAAAACAAAATCATAAATCCATGGAATTATCTGAAAGTGAAACAAGTGACGAAGAAGTTCAAACGTCAAATTTAACAACATTAATAGACAATATGCAAAAGCAATTTAAAGTGCAAGAAAAAGCTATAAATAAAATCAAAGACTCGCAACAATATATCAGCGATAGTTTCGACGAGCTTAAAAAAGAGATAGCAAGACTAGCTGAAGAAAATAAACAAATAAAAAAAGACCTTGTTGAGCTTAAAGAACAAAACGCACACGCAAAAACAAAAATTAAGAACATAGAGCGGGAAGTTATTGTAATCAAACAAAAAGAAAATAAGAACAATGTTATTATAACAAATCTGCCAAAAATCGAAAAGGCTGATTTAAAAGATGTAATAATGAAAATTGGTGAACAAGTTAACGCAAAAGTAACCAAAGAAGACATTAAAGAAATTTATCAAAATGAAAACAAAAAATATAAAACCTTTCCGTTAATAGTAAAAATGATTAACGAAGATTTTAAAAATAAATGCATAGAATTTAGAAAGAAAAAAAAACAAATCGATGTAAACAAAATTACTCCTAATATCGATATGAAAGGAAAAAATGTCAATTTTCATCATCTAATGGAAAAACAATTAAGCGAGCTGCTAAAGAAAGTGAAGTTAGAAGCAAAAAATAAACAATATCAATTTGTATGGATGAAGGAAGCGAAAATTCTTGTCAGAAAGAACGATGCTGCTGCAGTTATACAAATCGAGAGTCTGGAAGATTTAAGAAAATTAAAGTAATAAATTACATTTTTATACATATATATATTAATATTGTTTTTATACAAATTATAATAATAAATTATGGAAAATGTTAGTATAATAAATGAAGAAGTTTTAGAAACAAATATAGAATACAAATTTAATAAGTTATTTTTTGAAAAAGGTGAATGCTACCTCAACATACTGTACCTTAACATTCAAAGTATACGAAATAAAATCAACGATCTCAATATTATAGTTGAAGCAAATAAAAGAAATAAGAAAATAATACATATAATAGCATTAAGTGAAATCTGGATCTTTGAAAATGAAAACATGTACTATAATCTGCCGGATTATAATGTATTTTTTGCCAATCGAGAATCTAATAGAGCAGGAGGTTGTTTAATGTTTGTTCATGAAAGCCTTAGCTCGACTTTAATATCATCATCAGAATTTGATAAAAGTAGTTTTCTAACGATAAAATTATTAAAACTAGGAATTTGTGTAACTTGTGTGTATAGAAACTGTTCTTCAGATGTTGCATCTTTTATAAATGCTTTCGAAAATGAGGTTTTAAAATTTAAAAACTCTATAGTAGTAGGTGATTTCAATATTAATTTGTTGAGCTATAATAATGATACTGTTAACTACCTTAACAATATTTATGGTAATGGGTTTTTGTGTCTAAACAGGTTGAGTCAAGATATGTTCACAAGAAAGGGAAACACTATTGGAACAATAATTGATCATGTTTTAACTGACAAATTAAGCTTGGATTATGTTTTTGCTCTGGAAGACAATTCAATTTCAGATCACAGATTGATTTCTCTCGTCGTAAACATCAAAAATAAACTTAATTATGCTGAAGAAAATAGTACGTTTCAAATTTTTGATTATCGCGCGTTTGAAGAAAATGGAATGATCAATGAAATTATACGAAAGCCCTCATTTTCTGATTTTCATAAATCTCTAAATGATGGTATAAGGAATTTTACAAAGCGAATTAAAAAGTCAACGGAAAAATATAAAAATCCGTGGATGAATAAGGAGCTTTTCAAACTAATAGAAAATAGAAATAAATTTTATAAATTAAAATCCAAAAACAAAGACAATACATTTTTAAACGAAAAATTTAAATCACTAAAAGTTCAAGTCAGAAATAAAATTAACTTCTTAAAGAAACAATACTATGGCAACCAAATCACTCAAAATATTCACTCGAGTAGTAGAACTTGGGCAATCTTAAAAGAACTTATATATGGAAAAAAAACACAAAAAAATTTAGTCTCCCAAATTAAAAATGAGAATGTTATAGTCACAAGTCCAATAGAAATCGCGAATTATTTCAATGAATACTTCATAAATGTAGTGGAAACCCCCGAAGAATTTAATTATATTGAAGAGCCAGCAATTAGAATTATACAACCATTCTGCTTAAATTATTGTGATGACCTGGAAGTTGAAATAGCTATTAAAAATTTGAACATAAAATCAGCAAACGGTCCAGATGGAATATCTGCACAGTTCGTCAAAAGATATAAAGACTTTTTAGTCAGCCCCTTAACTCGCTTTATAAATGAATGTTTTCGAAATGGTCAATACCCACAGGAACTAAAAGTTGGTTCGGTAGTACCAATTCATAAGGCAGGAAGTAAAGAAATTTGCGCAAATTATCGCCCAATAACTAAATTAAACACAATTGATAAAGTTTTCGAAAGTATCATATTAAATCGATTAAAAGTTTTTCTAAAAACCAATAAAATCATTGATAAAAATCAATTCGGCTTTGTTGAAAATTCAAACACTTTATCAGCCTGTATATCATGTACAGAATTTGCTTATGATAATCTAGATAAAAAAAAATATGTAGCTTTTTTGGCGATCGATTTGTCAAAAGCGTTTGACTCAGTCAACATAAAAATAATGATAAGAAAACTCGCAGAATTGGGTATCGGTGGAAATGACCTTAAGTTATTTGAAAGTTTTTTAGAAAACAGGGAGCAATTTGTTCAAATCAAAGAGGCAAAAAGTTCAAAACAAAAAATCAAATCGGGCGTACCGCAAGGTTCAAAATTAGCGGCAACACTATTTTTGATATATATTAATAATATATTCAAAGTTAATTTAAAAGGTGTCCCGCAGTTTTATGCTGATGATGGAATATTTATGTACGCAACAGAATCGATTGAGGAACTGATAACAAGCATTAGGTTGGACTTAGAAAAAATTAAAATATGGTTTGATAACAATTTACTAAAAATAAATCTCAAAAAAACGAATTTTATTATATTTAAGAACTTTAAGCCAGTTCCGAATTTAAATGAACTCCCTGGAATTGTTTTTAATGATGTTCTTATTACTAGAGTGGAAACTTTGAAACTTTTAGGAATATGGTTCGACTCGAATCTAAATTGGAGCGAACACATATTAAAAATGAATCTTAAATTAATTCCTCTAAATTTTGCGATATATAGAAATAGAAAATATATTCCACAGAAACAGCTATGGTTACTGTATGAGTCATATTTCATGTCGCAAATAGGTTATTTAAACACAATTTGGAATAGGTGTTCTGAGCAGAAAATTAATGAAATGCAAAGACTACAAAATAAAATTATAAAAAATATATTATTTCTTCCAATTAGGACACCTACAAGAAACCTCTATGAGAATAGATTGGACATAAAGAAATACGGCATTATGCATACATTAATAACTATTTTCAAAATAAAAAATAACATTATTAAGAACAATCTTGATTTAAGTTTAACAGAAAATTCAAACTATAGATTTCGAAATAATATTAATATAAGAACAACATTCTTTAGAACAGAAAGAAGCACAAAATCTATACGCAGTTATGGTATTAGAATTTTTAACAAATTACCAGAACATGTAAAACATTGCAATATCCTAAATCAATTTAAAAACATGATTAAAAATCTACTTATACAAAACTATAATTTTGATCTGTAATATTAAAACTTTGAAATTTAAGCAAAATATTTTTATAATATAAATTATTAAACTAAAATTGCCTTTATAAATAAAATAAGTCCGGAAATAAATTTTCCGAATTAAGATTATAAATAAATTCTTCACACAATTGATAGCGTTATATTTTATAAAATAAGTTAAGTTATTTTCTCGTACAAAATGTATTTTTTTTTGAGAAATAATTGCATATGATATATTTATACCACATGCAGTCAATAAAGAAAAAAAAAAAAAATATAAACGTTGTCACGCCCACGTTTACTGCCCACAAATCAGTAAAAATGCTTTATATCAGACGGCTTTTGCCGTAGAAAACTAAGATTTGGTAATTTAGTTTTAATCATTACTGTCAGCCAAGTGTACAAGAAATGGACATGTCCGCCCTATATCTACGCCCACTTTATCGAAATCATGCTTATTCCTGAGCTGTACACGTTTTGATAATGAATCTAAGTGTGCAGGTACTATGGATCCCAGTGGCAGTCACTATGTATATATAAATGTTGTCACGTCCACTTTCAACGCCCACAAATCAGTAAAAAAGTAGAAGACTAGGATTTGGTAATTTAGTTTATTTGATTACTGTCGGCCAATGCACAAAAAATGGGCATGGCCGCACTATATCTACACCCGCTTTCTCGAAATCATGCTTATTCCTGAGTTGTACACGGTTTGATAGGAAATCTTAGTATGCAGGTGCTATGGATCCAAGTGACAGTCACTATGTATATACAAATGTTGTTACGTCCACTTCAACCGCCCACAAATCAGTAAAAATGCTTTATATTAGACGGCTTTTACCGTAGAAGACTAAGAATTGGTAATTTTGTTCATAAGGTAACTGTCGGCAACTGTTAAAAAATGGGCGTGGGCGCACCATATCTACGCCCAATTTTTCGAAATCATGCTTTTTCCTGCGTTGTACGCGGTTTGATAGTAACACTTCATATACAGGTGCTCTAAGTGGCGGTCAATATATATATATATAAAATTTGCCACCCTAACTTGTACCACCCGCAATAAAAAAAAAACAACGCGAAATGGCCAATTTCAGCCCTTGAAAGGACTTTGACCGAGCTTCTTATGATAAATTGTGTTGTGCGTGTTGTGGAATGTTTGAACACAAATGATCGAGAACTGGACCTACAAGTTTTATGCCGATTCCGAACGGATTATGTTCTCAAGAAGCTTTTCATGGCAGTTTTTACTCTCTGAGGTTTGCCATTGTCAGCAGAGAGGTGACGGCCGAACTGAAAAATTAATTCAATTGAAAAAAACTTTCTGTGTCAGGTGGAATTCGAACCAGGGTTCTATCCCATATGGACCACACACTCTACCCACTACGCCACGGCCGCCACTTTTTTTACCCACAAATCAATAGAACTTCTATAAATCAGACAATTCTCATCGTTAAATACTAAAATTTGGAAATTAAGTTCATACGCTTACTCTCGACAAATGCAAATCTTTGCAAAAAATGTGCATGGTAGCACTATATCTGTGCCCACTCTTCAGCAATAATTTTATTTACTTTATTTATTTATTTATGTATTATAGTTAATTACAATTTAACAATTATATCTAAGTAAGCACTAGCTGCTGAAATAATTTAAATTCCTGAGATGTGAACGTTTTGATAGTCAAACTTGGTATGCAGATGCTATAAGTCCAAGTGGCGGTCACTTTTTATATAAATTTTGTCACGCCCACAAATCCGTGAAAGTATATAAATCAAAATTTACAGTAAAAGTCGCACTTTATCTACGCCGACTTTTCAGAAATCATTGTAATTTCTGAGCTGTACATGTTTTGATAGTGAAACTTGATATGTAGGTGCAATAAGACCAAGTGGCGGTCACTATACATATAAATGTTGCCATGCCTAAATGTTTGTTTGTATACTAGGGCTCCTCACAAAAAAAAAGGTGTTTGGGTCGGTTACTCAAAATAACGCTTTTTGTTATGATGATCCCCCAACTATTTCGACAGTAGCTGGAATAGTTTGAAATACAAAAAAAAAAACAAAAACGAAATGGCCATTTCAGCCCTTGAAGGGACATTGACCGATCTTCTTATGTTCTTAATAACAAACGGTCAGACTTAATAGTTATTTTGTCTTGCCATGTTACTTTTGGTCAAATAAATTATCTATTCATGATAAAATATAGTGTAAAGTGAAGAATTAAATTAAATGAAATTACAAAAAAATGTACACATTTTTTACATTTTACAATTTATTTGACTAAAAGTAGTATGGGAAAAAATTAATTTAAATTTTAGTGAAAATAATATGAAAAAAGTTAAAAGAATCCATAAAAATCCGAATTATCTTTGGTCCAACGGAAAAAATTGAAGATTTTTGATGCAAAAGAACTTTTTCATTGCTCTTATTTCTGACCGTTTGTTTTTTTTTTTAACTACCATACCAGGCAATATTTTTAGTCGAAATTTTTTGGGGATCATTGTAACATAAGCCATGGATTATTTTGAAGAACCGTACTAAGCAACCTTTTTTTCTAAGGAGCGTGAGGCGACTTAATGTATATACGTATGTGGGTATATGTGTATATCATTTAAGGACTCCGAAACCGCTAAGTAAATTTTTATACCAAAGCCTTGAGAGGGTTCCTATGAAGTCTGGTGCCGACCGTAAAAGGCTCCTTAAATACACCTAAAATTTTCGATATCGACCAGTTTTGGTTTTTTTTTGTAGGTCGCACAGTCTCGGAATTCAGTATTCGACCTCAATTTACACATGCCGTTCCACTGGTAACATTTTGTGGGCGTTGGTCGAGGGGCGTGGTACTTTTTGAGCACCCCAAATATTCGGTATAGTTTTCGAAATAAGTCACACATCAATAAAACTCGGTACGAACTTACTATAAAAGTATGGCTTCACTAAAGCTACACCCTCTTTTAGGGGATAAGCGCTGAGCGCAGCGAAGCGAGCCGGGTATAAGCTAGTATTCATATAAAATGGCACGAAAGTTTAACCAAAGAAACCCATGAAGAGATATGCGTAATTTTAAATTACGATTGGGATGATTCGGATCAGGATGATGATCTTGAAGACGACGACGATTTAGTGGAAAATACAATGGAGATATTGTGTTCTAAAGGCATAGGTGATGAAGTTATGGACGAAACTAAAACTTTGCAAAATTATGTAGAAGGAGGCGAAGATGTAAGATTTGTTCCATCAACAAACACTGTCATAGCAAGCACTGTTTCCATTTACGCGCATGTCTTCACTAGTACAATGCAGCGAGTACTTAGATCCATATTCGTTCATTGCGTGCTGTTGCTCTGATGTCTTTTGTTTCATGCATAGTATTTTCTGTCCATTATTATATAATTGCAGAATAAACATGAATTTTAAAACTTACTATGAGATTTGGCTATTGTAAATAAGAGAGTTTTTTTAAATAAAGGAAAGTTTCAATATTGAACAAAAATAATTTTATTTAAAAAAATGTAATTTTACAAATTTCATAGCCAGGATTTAGATTGAAGATCAAAGCTTACACGCCAAATTTCAAGGCATTTCTTTAATTTTTGTGGATTTTAAAAACATTTAACGGTTAAAATAAAGTCACTTTGTGTGGGAGGTAGGCGTGGTTTTCATCCGATTTCGCCCATTTTCGAAATTTAACTTCCTTCTCTAAAAATAAACTAATATTTTGAATTTCATCGCGATAGCTTTAAAAAACGGCTGTAATCGTGTCGACAGACGGACAGACGCGTAAACAGACGGACACACGGAAATCGACTCAGGAGGTGATGCTGATCAAAAATGTATATATTTTTCTATACCTGCCACGCCTCCTTCTTGTCGTTACAAACGGAATGACAAAGTTAATATATCCCTTACGCAGTACGCGTTGGGTATAAATATAAAATTGAAATGCGATTATAAATTGTGCATATAAAATACATTAAAAACAATAAAAACACAATAACAACATTAAACTTATTAAAAGAAGTCGCAATTAATTTACTAAAAAATACTTGCTTTTATAAATTTGCACAAGCATTTTTTTTACTTGACACAGTTTTTTGACTTATTAATCTGACAAGAAACCATTATTTAACTACTACATTTTTGCACTAAAAAACCTCGCAATGAAACACTGAAACATACCCTATTTTCCAACATCACAAAACACTGTTGGCAGATTGTCAAAATACTTTTGATTGTCAAATTAAGCATAAGACAAAAAATACGAATATCCTCACATTATTCAATCATGAGCAAAACATTTACTGTTACTTTGGTGATCTCGTTGAAATTCGCAAGCATCATGCATGGCATGCTTGATCAAGCATAGAACATATTTTGAAAATTTTTCCTAAATACTGTCATGTCTTTGGCTTGTATGCAAGAGTGCTTGCAAGACATTGTACTCATTGCAAAGTGTTTTGCAAGCATAGAACAATTCTTAGTGTGCTGTACTGTAGGCAATATTTCAAATACATTTGTGCAGCTGTTTAGTAGATACTGAATGGAAAACACAATTTCCTGAGGTTTCGAACTTAGTTGGGCATCCTCTTGGATATATTCATGGAAAGTGAGATAATTAAAAAAATTGCTGAGGAATCTAATAAATACTGTGTGGAAAAAACCGGAAATGTTCTGAACTGGACACCTTCTGAAATACAGCAGTATTTCGGTTTTTGCTATATTTTGGCGTAATAAATGTTCCACAATTTAGAATGGCTTGAACGAAGGCAATGAAAATATCGCTGATAGCTGATGTCATGCCATGAAATCGTTTCGAGAAATAAAACAGTTTTTACATTTCAATGATAACACTCTTCAAAAGCCAGATCATCCAGAATACGATAAATTAAATAAGATAAGGCCATTGCTCGACAAATTGAAAACGAAATACAATAAAATATCTCCAGAGGAGTTCCAAGCTCTAAATGAGCAGATAATTCTCCTTTCAAAGGTAAATAAACAACACCTATTTTTTTCATATATAGCATTTTTACCAGAAAAGTCTACCCACTTTAGTTTGTTATATTATTGTATTGTCTTTATTAATGCAGGAAGATCATCTCTTAAACAATATTTTCACATGAAGCCTCATAAATGGGAATCGTCGGGTATTATTTATGATTTTATTATATATGTCGGTAGTGAAACATGCGCAGAATATGGTTTAAGATTTTCATCTAATATTGTATTGCATTTGGCAAAGACTCTTCCTCTTCATCAATATTTTAAGATATTTTTAAATGGTTTTCGTCTGTAGATCTTGCAATTGCCTTAAACGAATGGGGTATATAATGTGTTGGAACAATCAAAAGTAACCCTTAAGAAGTAAGAAAATGTTGAAATGTTGACTGAAGCGGAACTGAAAGTTAAAGGTAGAGGTTCATCTAATAAATAACCGGACTATAGAATTGAAACAACGCATAACTTAGCAATAGTTCGGTGGTACGATGCTCGTGCTGTTCAGTTGATTTATTATTACGTAAGCATTGAGCCAATTGATGCTTGTCGCCGAGTAAAAAAATAATTTGTAGAAACAAAGCGACCAGCAATCATTGCTGATTACAACAAATTTATGGGAGGAGTGGATTTGGCGAACATGTTATTTGAACTCTACAGATGGGCGTAGAAGAAAAATGGGACGTCCCAAAACAGCAGCAAGGGATAATACTCAGTTTTTACCAGATCCAGATCGTCTTTTCGATACAAAACAACACCAGCACCAGATATTTAATATCACTAGACTCGATAGTATTGGTCAATGGGTACAGTGGAAAGAAAGAGGCCGTTGCCGCCACTGTAAAACTTCCTTTTCAGTCTTCAAATGCTCTAAATGTGGTGTATACTTATGCAGCAACCAAAAAAAAAAAAATTGTTTTCTTACATACCAAATGTAAATGTCATAATTTAATAGTGACAAACATATTTTTCCAATAAAACTCAAAATTTGCATTAGTCTTATTTATATTAGCTCTTTAATTTAATAAAATTGTATGATATTTACAAGTTGGTTTAACAGCATAACCTTTCTTCGTCAGCAAAGGGCAACATTGTTTCAAATATTTTGACAGAAATTGCTCCTAGTACGAAAAGCAAGCCCAAACCATCACTTTGATACCACCATAGTTATGCATGTATGAGTGGTCTGCGTACATACCATAGTCACCCTTTGGAGCCAAAAAGAACGAGATTGAACTCATCTGTCCACAAAATATTCCTCCACTGCTCTCTAGGCCAATCTAAATGCGATTTGGCAAACGCTAATCGGCTTGCTAGGTGAAGCTTGGTCATGAGTGGAAGCCCGCGTGGACTTCTAGCTTTAAGCTTGATGGTTGACTGTATATTAGATTTAATATCCTCAGAGCTGATTTAAGGTCACATCTTTGAAAGATTTATAATTTTTCGGTCCGCTCTTGCATCTGTATGGCATTTTGGTCCACATGTCTTTGCTTTATTTGCTCATTTTAAAGCATTAGAAATAATTTGGTCTGAGCAACTAATTTTTCATGTAAGTTCTATTTTCATTTCGGAGTTTTGTAATAAAATGTATTTTTTCTTCGGTGCAATGTTTTGCTCGATCTATCATATTTGGCGACACCGATGGGTCCAAGAAGGGTTGCGGGGTTGAAGCGGGTATGTATTGAAAAAAAAACTGGGTGTGTTCAACTCCTTCCTCCTACCGGACTCAGCCAGTGACTTCCAAGCTGAACTTTTAGCGGTAAAGGAAGCTTGTCGAGCAAAAAGAGGTGCCACCACAAACAACGTTAGGGCAGCAATACTGTCAAATAGCCAGGCCGCTACAAGAGCATAAGCTGCAATAAGATCAAACACCAAACTTGTAGAGCAGTGAAAAGAGGAACAGGCCCGACTAACAATCGACTGCCTGACATTACTATAATTTGGGTTTCCGGGCACAGGAACATTTGAAATAATAAAAAGACTAACGAACTGGCCAGGTTGGCCAGCTTTCCTTGAAGCTTCAAGAGCGGAACCAGTCTCAGTTCCCTTGAGCACAGTGAAGGGAGGGGTGCTCTCGCACTACCTTGACATAGCTAGTCGCAGATAAAGTAGTTTGCCAACCTGTTCAACACCAAAAAAAAAATTTGGCCTTTATACAACTCAGGCAAATATCGCGAATTGCTTACAAGATCCCGGACTGATACAGCAAGAGTCACGGCAATTAGCACGGGGCATTGGTGGATTGGCGTGCATGCAAAAACAATCTTCAACCCCGACTGCCTGTAGTAGTATCACCACTCACAGCAAACAACCAATCAATCAATTCAATGCTAATAAGTATGAAGTCTAATCAAATTTTATTCTTATATATAAGTCTGATATATCAACATCAACAAACATATAAATCAATTTTGTCACGAAGATACCAATTGATCAAAGTTATTTCGCACTTTACTTCGTTGTTGACAAGGTTCATTAATATAGGTTAAGTCACTTGAGAGAAAAATCACTCTTTTTTCGCCTTTGCTCGAACTGTCAAAGTAGCTGTTAGCTAAAAACTGCACAGATTCAGGTTTTTTTTTTCTTGATTTCCTTTTATCCATTCTGACAGTTCGACCGAGCTTCTCTCAAGTGACCTAACCTATAATAATGAACCTTGGTTGTTGATTAAAAGTTCACAAAACAAAATATCGAATAATTGAATGAGTACCTATCAGAGATCTGCATGAGTATGCTTTTTCGCTTTCCTGAATATATTCTCTTGCTATAGAATAAACAATTTCCTCTATCCCTTTTCTGCTTTGCTCATACCTGATCTTACACTCTCTTTATTTTATTCAGATATAAGAAACGAAGAGTATTAGAGCACGATGCTTTACTTACAATAACAGGTAGCAAATAAAGCAATAAAAAATAACAAAAATATCAGTATTCACTGAATATTTAGCGAATATTTTTTTATTCGTTCGTTCGTTGAACGAAAAGAATGTTTTTTGTATTGGGACCCAAAGAAGAGTGGCAGAGGGGTAGATGTGTTCGGAAAAAATGTTGAGGGGACAAAAATGAACCACATTTTACCACATTTCACAATTTAAACCCCTCTAAGAGTTCAGCTTCGGCCGATATAAGCTATTTTCGACAGTGTTTGCGTTTTTTGTATGAAAGGTAACGTATATAGCAACAAAAAATAACACAAATATGCATTTAGAATAACAAAAGCTTATTGCCGGGAAAAACCAACATACCTGATTCTTATTCAGGTCACTGCAGCAGATTCCTGAGTATTCGTGTAGTTTATTAAGTACTCAGAGAAATAACTGAAACGACGCGTAGATCGCAAGCTCACCTTAGTACAAAAGTGTATGAAAATAGAACAGAGAACAAATAAAAACCTATTCTCTTGCGCTACACGACCTGTTGCTACACGATCTGTTGTTTACATTTATTCGCTTGCAGCGTTGCTTGCAGTGACTGCTACAGCAGAGAATGCAGGGCTCTAGTACCTATCAGAGATCTACATGATTGGATTTATTTGCTGTTTCAAGTTCCTTTAATTTTTCAACTCCCTGCAAGTCGAGGCAGGCAAACAACAAGCTTGCATGAATAATAGGCAGCAAAAATCAAGTCGCCAAATGTAGAAAACTCAATATGTAGAAACTTGATATGTAGAAAACTTAAAATGTAGGCAAAAAGCAATTATTTTGCCTACTAATTGTTTATATTATTATATATATATATTGTATATATTTATTATTTTATATATTTATTTTTATATATTTTACGGAGTTCGTAAAATTGATTTGTCATCAGTGCAAATTCGTGTCGTCAGTGCAAACTTTGTTTCTCGTGATTAGAAAGCAGTTTTACTTTAAAGCAGTCGGGTTTTTTCTGCTTGGTTTCTTGTTGTGTTTTGTTTTTAGGCTGATTTTTTTTTTTTAAAAATTTGTTTTTTTCTACCAACTCATGTAACAAAATAGAATCGAGTTAGACTTATGATTCGTTTTCAGAAGCAAGTCGTGACTTGTATGGTAGAAACAAATCAAGTTTCAATAAGTCAAGTCAAAACTTGAGTTTTTTCAAGTGTATATATAAAATAGTATTTCTGTGTAGAAGTACGCAATAGATGCCTAGAGCACTCAACTGATTAAGATGAAAATTTTAATGTAGCGATTTTAGAGCACGGGGAGTGTTTTAATTTTATTTTTTTTGCTATATTTTCAAATTCTTGAAAAACTCAAAATTGCTTAATTTCACTACTTTCGATGGCATTTTTATGTTCTTTACCAAAAAATAATACTATTCTCACATTGATCAGATGAGAATGCACAGATATTTTCTCTATTCCTATTTTTTTTTTATTTTTATTGTATTTCTATTCTATAAAATGTTTACTAATAATAAAGACATCAAATTCATATTTTCGAAATTAAATATCTTTACCAAAACAAAATTGGGTACCCACTTGATGTGGTTTGTCTTAAGGATGGTTGCAATACTTTGGTATTTTTTAATTTCTTGAGAACAGTGAGTGATGAAGACATATAATGTATGGCAACGCGTTAAAGCTTCACGCACAAACATTTAACGCACTTACTTTTCTGTTTAGATTATTGCTTAGATTATTTTCGCTTTATCGAAAAATTTTTAAGTAAACTCAACACACAAGATAATTATAGATTATATAAATTGTCTACAGAATAAACATTATATTTTTATCCAAATGATATGAAGAACTTACTTCCAGAAAAATTTCGAAATGACCAACAAGAGTGTAGAAATGTTTCAATAAATCATTAAAAAATTATCTGTGAAATATATAAATAAAATGTTGGCAAAAATCAAGAACCATTACATAAAAACCGCAATCCATCTAAAAGCCTGTCTAGACTGGCCTTACTACGCCAACACACTGAAGTGAGTAGTAGTGAGGGGAGGTGAGGCAAAAGTCTCAAAATTTGTATTTCTCTTTGCTTTGACATTCGTCATTAGTTGGTTTCTTTGTTGTGTTACGCTATTTTATTGCAATATATCTTTTTCGCATTGATAAAACTCCAAAAGCGCAGAATTTTCGGATCGAATAAATCAATGTTAAGGTGAGGTAAGAGATTTGTGTGAACATTTGACAGCTGCCACATATAATAATAATCCGGCGAAGTGAATCCAATATAAACATGCACTAACGCGTTCAACATATAAATCAGTTCAGAGGGTGGGAAGCATTGAAATCTAATTTCATACTATTTTCAATAAACAACGAGCAAACAAAAAAAAAAACCTAAATCAAAACAAGATTAAAATAAATGAGTGAAAAGTGAAAAGTGAAAAATGTGTAAAGTGAAAATAAAATGTGAAAATGTGAAAAACGTGGCTTGAATGTTAAGAGTAGCATTAAATCAAGTAAACCAGCACCACACTTTAGGGAAAAATGAGACAAAACGGCCGAATGACTGATTACTTATGTTACTTATGCTTAGCGATAGTAATATAGAGTAGCGATTTTGACATTTCAAGAAAAATTGCTTGGAGAGTAGTCTCGCTTCATTATTACACCCTACCCTATATTTAGAAAAAAAATTTAGCTTGTTAATATGCAGTGCAAACAACATATTTATAACTAGCTGAATACCTGGCTTAACTCGGGAGTTGATATAAATATTTCCGATTTCATTCGTCGATTTGAAAAAAACTTTTCACAAACTTTTCAGCATCTGAAAATTATGAGAAAAAATTAGGAAAATCGTGATTTGTGTGTGCGTGCCGCCGATCGCTTACAAAAATATATTTTCAAGTTTTATATTGTATTCGATAGATTGCGCATTTTTGAAAAAAATCAGAGCAAAAACGAATTGTTGGCAATTCGCGAGGAAACTGGACAAAAATTAAATAAGCATTGAAAATAGAAATTGCAATGTCAAAACAACGACAACTTACGACGCAACTGACTTGCGCATGTGTTGATACGTACTCAAATACCACAGAATTCGGCACCATCTGTCCTGATTTGCGAAAAAAGAAAGTGGTATATAAATACACATAAAGAAGAAAAGAAGATATTTATCACCCTTCACGCTTTGCTACGCTTTACTGTATTTTGTAGTACAGCGCCCTCTGGGGTTCAAGATATAGCAAAATACATAGCGCCAAAAGACTCACCGCACCCGAAAACCACTTATAAAAATCATACTTATCGGATGAGTAGTTTTGAGTTTTTGGCGGTATTTGTACAACAGCGTCCTCTGGCTTTCGAGATAGAATAAAAAAATAACTCCAAAGTCCTTCCCATACTTGAAAATCAAATCCTATATATCCGATATACAAATTTTTATCTAAATCGGATGAGCGGTTTTTGAGGGTTTCACGATTTCTTAAGTGATTTGTACTACACCACCATCTGGTTTTTAAGATAGCGCAGAAAAAAAAGTCCAAGATACCCACCGTATCCGAAAACTCCTATGTACTAATGTTCACGCAAATCGGATGTACAGCTAGGAGTTTTTCGAGATTTTCAAAACATTTGTACTGCAGTGTCCTCTGGTGTTCAATATAGAACAAAATAGATGTCATAAAAACTACCGTACCCGAAAACCTCTAAATACAAATTTTCATATAAATCGGATGAATGGTTTCGGAGACAAACTATAATAACAAAATTCGTGGAACCTGATCGCAGCGCCGCCTACTGGGCCCAATTGCGAATCTGAACCACCCAGGGATCCACTTACGCATACATAAAAAGTTTCATCAAAATCGGTGCAGCCGTTTAGGAACAGTTTAATAACATACACACGTACAAATTGTACAACAGCGCCCTCTACTATTCGAGACAGAGCAAAAGAGATAACGCCAAAAGAGTTGTCGTACACGGAAAGCCCTTAATAAAATTTTTCATCCAAATCGGAATAGCGGCTTTCTACTTTTTCACGATTTCTTAAGAGATTTGTACTACAGCGCCCTCTGGTGTTCGATATAGTACAAAGAAGATAAGTCCAAAATAGTCACCATATTAGAAAACCCCTATATACAAATTTCCATGAAAATCGGATAAACAGGTTAGAAGTTTTTAAAATATTCAAGATTAATATTCAAGATATTAATGTTCAAGATAAAACAGAGTAGATAAGCCATGAAAATTCACCGTACCCGATAACCTCTTTATACCAATTTCATGTAAATCGGATGCACGGCTTAGGAGTTTTTCGAGGTTCTTCAAAATATTTGTACTACAGTGCCCTCTGGTGTTCGAGATAGAACAGTGTAGATAAATCCAAAAACTCAGCGTGCCCGAGAACCTCTACATACAAATTTTCATGCAAATCGGATGAACGGTTTCGGAGATAAGCTAAAGAAAAGAATGCCTGGAACCCGATCGCATCGCCCCCTACCGAGTTCAACCTTTTTTATTGGATAAAAAGTAGCCTACATTATGACCGGGGAAAGGAACCTAGATGCAAAGTTTTATTTAAATCCATCCAGTGGTTTTCGCGTGATGCTTTAACAGACAGACAGACATACAGACAGACAAAAAGTTTAAAAATGCGATTTTCGGACTCCTCGTCACTCAAAATGTCCAACGCAAAAAGAATTTCGAAAAAGTATTTCATGTACAGATTTTTGTTTTTACAATTTACACAATATTTCTGATGTAATCTCAAGATGACAATACAAATATTTCTGTGGCGACAAGGAATAACGACTAAACTCAAAATATCTTAAAAAACAATATTCTAATAGCAATAACTGCGACCTTTTTTCAGAAATGTATGATCCGTGGAACCAACGAAATAGGTGCAGACATAAGTGGTTATCTATTCTGTGCAAAAAATGGACTACTCAGTATTCCAAAGATTGGCAATAAAGAAAATACCATATCGCTTTTTTACGATATTTAGAGTTTAGTCGTTATTCCTTGTCGACACAGATTTGATCTCTAAACCTTGCGTTGAGTCAATTTATTGAGTCATACGTGCTTTGTATGCGGCCGTGACATACTGGTTAAGGTGCGTGGCTAGTATGCCATAGAACCAAGGTTCGAATCCCATTTGACATAAAATGTTTTTCCAATTGAATTAATTTTTCTGTTCGACCGTCACCTCTTTGCCTCTTGACCGTAAAGCTTCTTGAGAACATATGACGTTTGAAGTTGGCATTTTAGGTGCAGTTCTCGATCATTTGTGTTCAAACATTTCACAACACGCACAACCCAATTGAACATAAGAAACTTGGTCAAACTACTTTTAGAAAATTTTTTTTTTTAATTAAAATAAGTATTAAAACATTTTTATTAAATCAATAAAATATTTATGATTACCTTCACATAACTCACGTCTGCAGTTTGGTGTACTTCACAACATTAAATGTTATTATTAAAACATGTTTCTACTGCCAGCGGTCTTCGCTCCATTCTGTCATATATTCACTTTTATCCCAAGTTCCAGCTTCCACATGAATTCTTTAATTAAAGGCTGGAAAACAATAGTTTTAATATTTTCTGTTGTCGTTGCCTCACAACAAGCAAATGATTCCACATGCATTCTTAAGGAAGCGATTTGGAAACAATGATTTTTTATACCCCAACGCGTACTGCGTAAGGCGTATATTAACTTTGTCATTCCGTTTGTAACTCCAATAAAAAGGCGTGGCAGGCATAGAAAAGTATACTCGTATATATTTTGAATCAGCACCTGAGTCCATTTCCGTGTGTCCGTCTGTCTGTGCGCCTGTCCGTTTGTCGACACGATTACAGCCGTAATTTTGAAGCTATCGCGATGAAATTAAAAATATAAGCATATTTAAAAAAAAAAATGAAGATCAAGTTCGAAAATAAGCCAAATCAGATGAAAACCACGCCTACCTCCCATACAGAATGACATTATTTTTACAGTAAAATGTCATCAAAATCCACAAAAATTAAAGAAATGCCTTCATATTTGATCTAAGTCTTCAACGCAAGCTTTGATCTTCAATATTAATCGTGACTTTGATATTTGGAAATATCGGATGAAAACTACGCCTACCTTCCATACAAAGTGGAAGTTTTTTAAAAGTATTTTAATTTTAAAAATCTGGTCAAATTAAAGAAATGTTTTAAAATTTTACACATAAGCTTTGATATTTGATATAAGCCATCTCTATGATATTCGGCAAAATCGGATAAGAACCACGCCTACTTCCCATGCTAAGTGGCTTTATTTTAAACTAAAATCTCTTAAAAATCCACAAAAATTAAAGAAATGTCTGGAAATTTTGCACATGAGCTTTGAAATATAATATGAATTATCTCTATAATATTTAGAACATTTGGATGAAAACCACGCATTTCTCCCATATAAAAAGACGTCATCAAAATAGGAAAACTTTCGTAAAAATATATAACTGAATATCATGGAGTCTGTAGTGGCATCGAATATACTTCGGTGTAGGGGGTGGGGGAGATTATTTAAGCTTCGGTACCCTGCCTAAGCTCCATTCCTTACTAGTTTTAATTAGCGTTGTCTGCCGTTTCCGCATTGCTACCTTTTTTCAAATGCATTCTTAAGGAAGCGGCTTAAAACAATTTAATTTAAAACTACTCATAAGCTTCCAAAAGATACGTCGAGGAAGACTTCTGCCATATGGAAGGACTCCGATATGGAAGTCTTCCAATTTTTCCTTGAGGGTCATTTGAGAAAGAAGGAATATTTGCATAAGAATATACAAACACAGACATAAATTTGTAAACTAAAGGTTGAATTTAATAAATTAGAAATGCATGTCCATATTTGTGGTTAGCAAATTAGCAACTTATTGTGGTTAAAAAACTTTTGAACAAATTATAATAACTTAAACTATTTATCCTTTATCCCAAAAGTCTTAATTAACTGATTCATAAATAGACATCGTGGTTTTAATTCCTCGGAATTTAATGGTATTCACCACAATACATACACACACACACCTTAGATTTATGTGTGTGTTTGTTTTTTGCTATGCAGCTGATAAAAAAAACGGTCGCATCACCATCTAGAAAAAATTGACCATCAGTAGAGACCGCAAAAAACATTTTTTTCAGTTTTTTTTTTCTTTTACTTTAGCTCTATTTTAGGAGCTAATATTTCCAAAGCGTATCAAAATATGGAATCTCCTCAAATTTATGGAATCCATTAACAATAGTAGCATACATATTAATAAAGATCTCCAAAATTTTTTAAGGTGCTGTTTTTGATATACAGGGTCAACAACAGAGATATCTTTGAAACTCTTTTAGCAGCACACTGCTAATAACATTATAATTTATATTTAAAATGTATGTCTTTATCCATATTACATATATATTTTTAAGACTTTTGACGAAGTCCTTTACGATTAGTAAGATTTTTTTCAAAAAACTGTAGGTTTAAAAAACAAAAAATTGGATTTCAACAAAAAACTGTTACTTCAAAAAATGTGTAAATAAAGATTTTTAGTTTTATTGCGCTTAAATACATAACAAAAACATTATTTTCCGTAAATTGATTTGTTAAGTTTTTGATCATATCAGTAGATACTTTAAATTTAATGCCTATCTGAATCATTTTGTTTAGGAGTTTCTTTAATTTTATTTTTCTATGAATATATTCTTAAAAATATGAAATTTTTAAAAACCTGTAATTTGCCTTAGGAGGTAATTTTAAAGTGGGCCTAAGAAAACTGTATTTTACAGTTTTAACTGTAAATATGGCAGCACTGTTTACAATACACTGTGTTCTTAAGGACACACAATTTGCTGTAATTTCTTGAAAACAGAATTTTAAAAAGTGAGTATTTAAAAAAAAGCAAAACGCCTTGCAACCATTTGAAAGACGATTGGAAGATAATCTGGTTTGGCGATACACTTGCGATTCGTCCAAGGGTTCTTTAGCAGATTGATCGCTTTTCGATCGCCCAAGCGATTAATGCGCGATTCAAGAAAAATTTTCAAAATTCTCCTTCGCTTATTCCAGCAATTGTTGGAAGATGCATCGCTTTTCGATAGCCCAAGAGATTATTGCACTATTCAAGAAACATTTTCAAAATCTTATTATGCTCATTTCAGCGATTGTTCCAAGATACATCGCTTTTCGATCGCCCAAGCGATTAATGCGCGATTCAAGACAAATTTTTAAAATTTTCCGTTGCGCATTCCAACGATTGTTGGAAGATGGAATATGATCGAAACAGACTTTGAAGAAGCGTTCAAGTGAAGTAAAACTTTTGAAACTTGTGAAAAAATTGCCAAATTTAAAAAAAAATTTTAATGCATATTAAAAATAAAAAAATGAAATCTGAATTCTTTTTGGTTTAATTGATTAAAATTTACCACAGTTGGCGCAAAATTGCGGTTAATTATAAACATATGTTTAGTTAGCTGCAAGATAGGAAAATACAAAGTAGAATAAGACAGAAGAAAGATTGACCAATTGATGTTTATATATTGAGTTGAGAGAAAGAAACTAATGAGAAAAGTGAACTCGAGTTAAGGTTCTCCATTTTTGAAATAAAACTTCAAATAAAATCAAGCTATTTTAATTAAGCTTCCAAAATTTCGCATAATATCAACAAAATAAGTTTAAGTATTTATTTTTAATTTAATGCAAAATATGTGCTCTGCGCCCTTTGCAAAACACATTAGAAATTTTTTTTAAATTTTATTCATAATAACATGCAGAGCATGCAGGCATTAAGATTTGTTCGCTTGTTTGTTTTTAGAGTGTAGCTTTTTAATTTTTTTCGCTGATCTCTTTTGTCTTCGTCCGACATAGGTACTACTCGCTTGCAGTCTTTTTCGACACTGAACTGATTTTCGTTTATTTTCTTTGTTGTTGCTTCTTGTGTTGCTATGTAAGCGTTTACACTCAATACGTAAGCATTTACTCTCAATGCTCCGTAGCTTGCTCTGTGCCCATTAGGGATGATATTTGGGGGCTTTTAGGGCTTTTTTGGGCCCTTTTTCATTTCAAAAGCCCCGAGGCCCTTCTTATTCATTTTAGGCCCTTTTGGAAAATTCTACCGAAAAAAATCGGAATTTTTTAAAAGAACAGTTTACTGGTTGATGTATATGATTTCAATATGCCAAAGAAAAATCACCGAAAAATAAAATAAAAAATCCCCCAAACGTAAAGAATAAAAAATTTTTACACAATAAAAACGAAAAACTGTACCAAATTTTTTTGGAAAAATGTTCCAAAATGCAATTCAGCGGCGTTGTAGTGCTTGACAAAAATAAAATGACAAAACCAATATACGCCGTCACAAAGGGTTTTGCTTCTAAATTGAAAATATTGTTGCTTATATAGACGACGACGAACAAGTGATTATAAGGCTTTTAGAACTTACGCCCGAAAAAAATGGCAAAAAAGCCCGAAATTTTGTAAGCATTAAATTTGGAAGCCAATTGTAAGCTATCTTTGATTTATTTCGTAAATAGAAATATCTGGAGAAAAAAAAAAGTTATCTTTTTGTGATCATGTAAAGGTAAGACAACCGCGGGTGTAGAGAGGTGACGGATAGCCCTCGACCGATTTAAGTTAATTATTTAAAATTTTTAAAAAACATAAGGATCAAGTGATAAAAATAAAAAAGAGTTATAATTACCATTTCACTAGTAGTCAATGTGAACTATCAGTTAAAAACAGAAAGCGAAACTGCATCCAAAAAAGTAGGTGATTTTTGTATAAAAAAACCCTCAGCAAAAAGCGAAATTTCGTTAAAAAATGTGCAAAATTGTCCAATTTTTTCGGTGATTTTTCTTTGAATTTCCCATTCATTTTTTATTTCATTCACCCCAATTTCGTATGAAAAATGTTGGGTGATTTTTCATTTCACTTCGTATGTTATTTTTTATTGTTTGTATTTTATGTAAAGGCGAGATTTCCTACGCCTTTAAAATTGTTCTCAAAAAAACAAGTTTTTTTAAATACCGTCATTGTCCCATTAAGAGCAAACTTTTTAGTAATTTCCTCAAGCTTAGTTTATTTCCCAAGTTGAGTTTAGATGAAAAGAGTGAACCCTAGTCCCGCTTCATTAATTAGACTACTTGCAAGACTTGACGGAGAGTCTTCATTAAATTGCTTATTCATTTCTGACATTCTACGACTATTTCAAGATGGAAATATCTGGTGTGTGGTTTTTGTGGAAAAGCTTTACAATTTTTATTTTTATTTATCAAATTTAGGATTGACTAATCAGAAAAATGTTCTTGTTAAAAATTTTCTTTTAGAAACACTTTATCTATAGATTAATTTTGGCGTCTTTTTAACTTTTACAAACAACGCGTGTAATATACGTAAAATATTTAGAAAGAATAACCTGAAACTATATCACTTTCACCCAAAATTTTTGATTTAAGATGGAAGTGATTTCATTTAATCATTTTATATTACAGTTCTAAATGAGTCATCATCATCATCGTCATCATGAGTGAAGCGTGCATTTGCTGCCTTAAAATTAGTAAAACTTTGATTCAACCGTAACCTTAGATCCACGTTTTGCTTTTAATTTTTGTCTTAAAAAATAAAAATCAAAACTAACCAGTTATTTAGTGCTCAAAAAATTATCGGTTAGATTTTCCTTTTTATTTTTGCCCTAACAAATAAAAACTAGAAAGAATTATTACTTTTTGCTCAAGATTTTAAAAGTCAAAATATAATTATTATTTTTTGCTTTTTATTATAAAATGTTTGGTATAATATATTATAAAATAATCGGTACGGCTTTTGATATTGAGCTACAATTTTTAGATCTTAAAGCCCTATTAATGTCAAATTGGCCCTATTTTTATATGAATTTTGGCCCTTTTACAGTAAAGCCATTATCATCCCTGGTGCCCATAGCTGTTCATAAGCAACGACGCCTTAGATCGAAGTTAAAAAAACTGAAAATTAGCGAAAAAATAAACAGATAAATAGTTTATAAACACATAAAAGTTTTCTTGGAAGGGAACTAAGGAGAAATGTTGTATAAAGACTTATTTTTTAATTCAATTGTTAAACGTAAACATATTGTGCACTTTTCTTTTATTGCGGAGGAATCAAAAATTAACACAATTCTCCAGCAACATTTTGTTCATGCAAAAGACCGCATCGACAAGCGACTCAAAACTATGAGCAAATAACTTTTCTTTCTTTTCGTTTTTATTTAAACTTCCTTATTTTAAAAACTTTTAACTTGAATAAAAAATTGAAATGTTTGATATGTTTAAATTGAAATTTTGAAAAATTAATAATTTTTTCTCTTAAATGTTTAAAATATGTTAATTTCCTGAAGTTTGAATTGAAAATTTGATATATAAATAATTTTTCTCTTTAATGTCTAAAATATGTGAATTTTCTGAAATATGTTAATAAAATACTCTTACTTAAACTATAAAACAGTTTGTAACGTTCAACAACAATGATTCGTAACATATCTCTGAGAACCCGTTTTGCCAAATCGTTTGACACCTTTAACGACTTCTCTTGGCGATTCGTTCGCGAATGCAGGGAATCATTCAGGAACTAATTTCAGGGAATCGCTTAAGGCTTCCCTCGGCGATTCGTTCGCAAATCTTTCCAGCGAATCGGTTAAGGCTCCCCTCGGCGATTCGTTCGCGAATCTTCCCAGCGAATCACTTACGAACCCTTCAGGCGATTCGTTTACAAATCTTCCAGGCGAATCTCATTTATGGCCTCAGCTGCATACAGTCGGCGATACCCGGACGACTGTCAACTGAGCTCGCCAGCGATTCTCTGGCAAATCTGAGGCGATTGAAAATGTTTGCAGGGCGTACTCTCAAAATTTTATCATTGTATTGGAAATTTAACTAAAAATGAAAAAAAAAAATAAAGATTTTTAACCCACTCGGCAAATATCTCGTTTACTGCTAAAGTTCGTTTCATATCGAAGAAAAATATTTCCTAAATGTTACCACTACAGTTATAATAAAAGTAAGTCTGAAAGTGCCAAAAAGTGTATCCGAAAGTAACCACCTTTCAGTACAAAAGTAAATAATGTAATGTAAAATTTCTGCGTTTGTTTTGAAGTATTTATCGCTCTGGAATTGTAAATGAATAATTTTTCCAAATATAAGCGAACCTACGCTTACGAAATAACTGTCACGTCCACCAAACGTCTCTTTTTCGAATTGAAATCGAACTCGGATTTTATGTCGGGTGGGAAAATGTTCATGTTAGTCGATACAGGGTACGGAAGAGTAATTTTTTTTATAAATTCATACCGTAGAAATGTAATATCAGCTAAGCAACAATTATTTCTACGTATTTGTGTTTAAAAAATATGAACATTAAGAAATAAGAAAGATATAATTTATTTTGAAATCATCTTAATCCAAAATGGAGGGTGCTCAAAATTGCAAAATAAAATATTTTTGCAAGACTTTATGTTATTTTAATTTAACTTATGGATAACTTGACCAATTTAAGTATCATATATTAAAAAAATCTTAAACAGATACAATCTTATACAATTACATATTAAAAAAACATACAAAGGAAAACGTAAATCATTAAAATATGCTTTTTTTGGCCAACCCCAAAGTGTTTCGAGTGGCACCACTGGCTAACGGTAAAATAAAAATAATTGAAAAAATGTTCTAAATATGTGCTTACATATTTTTGTCAATTTTTTTCTAGATGGTGTTGCGACAGTTTTGTTTTTTATGAAATCTCATGGAATAAGCCAGATAAAAACAAAAAAGAACTTAATCTGACCTAAGCTCATTGCTATGGTTTCAACATTAATAATAGTTTTTAAACTTTCCGACTTGTTTCTATCCTTCTTCAGGAAAGTATTGTAGAAAAATATCGCCAGGAGTTTGTGGCTGTGTGTGCATGTATGTATGTGAACTTGAATGCACCCTGTAGGAAAATCAACTAATTTAAAAGTAGTTGATAAAGTAGTTTTTTGTCAACCACAACTAGTTGAAATTCTGACTTTTTCCCATAGAACGAACTAACATATTTTGTATGGTGATGTCCGCTAAATAAGTCAATTGACTTTCGTCTGCATATATTTTTAACTACTTGTTAAATTAGTTAAATTTAAATTAGTTTTCAACTACTTTAAAATAACCAATTGAAAACTATTACTGATGGCCTAAAGTTAATATTTGATGAAATAACATGGTTAAATATATATAAACTTGTAATCTAATAAAAATTTGCAATTAAAACATGTCAAAATCAGAGTAGTTGCCGCCTTAATATAATTCAAAGTAGTTTATCAATCACGTGTTTTTAAGAAGTATTTCAATTATTTCATATATAATGCAAATAAAACTATTTACAATTGAAGTGGATGCCGCCTTAATATAATTCAAAGTAGTTCATATACTGGTTTATTTTAAATTAGTTTTTTAACTAGATGTTTTTAAAAACAAGTCAGTTTGTTCCTATAGGGCAATTGGCAAGAGTAAATGTGTATCTTTGTTTACTTGAGTACCTTGTGATAAGTTGCCTCGCATACTTGTACTTATGAATATTTCCCGGAATTTTCCTGCCACTCACTCACACATGTTACCAAAAGATTTATGAAGTTCCCTTTTCCTACGTGGTACACTGCTGTTATGTGCTTTATGTTTTTATTGTTCTCAACTATTGTTCATCGATGAATTGAGTTGTTATTGTTGCCGGCATAAAGAAAGCTGCTGTCACTTGCCCGCCCACATTTCGCAGTGATGTGACAGATGCCCACACTGATTGTTAAGGTATCACACTACTTTCGATTCTTGAAAAATTCGACATGTATAGTGATTTTTGCAGAGAAGAACAAAAAATCCATTTTGAGCTTAACGATTTGCAACTCATGATTTTATGTACACATAAAAGAAATAAAATCTTTTTCAATATCGTAGCGACATTATCATTGTTTATTTAGAGCAACATCTTTTCTTAATCCTCATGCTGCACAGTACTACGTCGCTTGGACAAAAATCAAAAAATGCATGGAAAAGAAAGCCAACATGTTTGGTATCGTTGATATATATTTATGAAATATATTTTTTATTATATTAAGAAATATTAAAAATCAATAATGTTATTTAACGTTAAACAGAAAATAATTTTTTTTGCAAAATATATAAAATTTCACCATTTTTAATAGTAAAAAAAAACAATTTATCAAAATTGCCCAATAAATAAGTACAGTTTCGTTTATTATCGACATTTAACTATCGACATAGCCGCTTTTTTCCGTTTTTTAAAATATTTCCTTTTTTCGAATGGTCTATTTCGCCATATTTTCCTATTCCGCTTTAATATATGTAAAGTAAATAAACAGTTTTTGTTTTAATTAGTAATAAATGATTGATTTATATTCTTATTTTTATTGCAAAAAACTCAATGATTGCAATGATTCAAATGACATGTAAATTTCAGTAATCCATAAAAAAATGGTTTTTATGAAACAACATGAAACATGAACATTGTTGCGAGGAGTGGTTCGTTAACGAATCGCTTGTGAACCGTTTCTTTTTAAGTTTTCGAATAGTTTCATACCGACATCATCAGAGGTTGCACCGATTGAAATCATGACTTTCCTGAACTCCATTTAAGATATTTTGAAACAAAAAAAACAATTTTTTCCGACTTTTCAATATACACATTTTTTTAAGAAAAGTATTTTTTACTAACTTTCTATCTCGTTAATACGTCTTTTAAGCGAATATTTGTTTTTTAAATTTTATGTTTTTTTTTTAATTTAAGTGAAAAAAACTTAAATATAAATTTTCATAAATTTGTATATGAAAAAAATATTGTGAAATATTTTTTCTTCTGTTATGTTATTTCTCGTTTACTCTTTATATAAATAATTTTCACTTATAATTTTGTTCAAGGTTTTCATATGAATAAGTTCTCGTAAACAAATTGCTTTTTGTTGTTTTGGCGACTCGTTAACGAATTGATTTTTCGTAGTTTTGGCGGATCGTTAACGAATGGCTTTTTCCGGTTTTGACGAATGTATAACGAAGCCGAAAAAAAGTGTGTTAAAAAATGATAAAAAAAAATTAATTTTGAACTTTTGAAAAGCCAAATCTTTAATAAAAAAATACCTAAATAACAAAAAAAAATTTTTTTTTTTTTGGACCAAGTTGCGGTTCGAACCCATGTCCGCGAATACTGATTTTTATTATCAAGCAAATTAAGCAAGAAGTATTCAGCATCTGAAGTAGCCGAGTGGGAAAGTTGCCGGACTAGCATTCAAGTGACGTGGTTTCAGTTCTTGACGTGGTAAGATTTTATTTATTTTAGTTTTTATTTTTTTCTTATTTTTTTTTTATATGATTTATATGATTTGTTATCGAATTGCTTTTTTTAGTTTTGGAAACTCGTTAAAGAATCACTTTTTATAGTGTTGGCAACTCGTAAAAGAATTTCTTATTATAGTTTTGGCGACTCGTTAACGAATTGCTTTTTTTGGTCTTGACGAATCATTAACGAAAGAGGAATTTCTCCCGCTCGCGATATTGTAAATGAATCGCTACTAATAATTGCAAATGAATGAAATGTACGAGAATTTGATTCGTAAACGATAATATTAGTGAATCATTTTGTTTGTTGGGATAGAAGTAACGAGTAACGTTTGAAGCAGAAATTACACAAATCAATAAGGATGTCATTTATAATTTGGCGTCTTGCTCATCGTCTTGCTCACACTCGGAAAACGTCACGAGAAAACACCATTAAAGACCTAATGACCCTGATGAATAAAAATTTAGCAATTCCTTTTTCTTAAGATCTTCAAGCAAATGCTTAAATGTATTCACGTGTGTGTATCTATTTCTTGAAGGACAAGCAATTGCTTGAGTTTTTATTCATAATCATTTTAAGAAAAAGTAATTGCTTATTTTTTATTCATCTGACTCATTATCACATCTTTTAGTGTCCTCTGATCCACTCATTACGTCTAAGGGGCATTAAGAAGCAGATATAAATATAAAATGGCCTCAGATAAGCATGTGCAGTAGTGCTATATTGTGCAAAAACGAAAATACTGTAAATTGAGATGATTTCGGATTGTATTTCGAACGAGGTAACGACGCGATTTCACCGCAATGGCGGTGCCACACTCGCATTTTTAATATAGAAATGTGTATGCATTCTAATGAGAGGGGCCATTTGCCTAAGCCTAAGGCAAGGGCGAGTGCGAAACCGCCATCGCGGTGAAATCTCGTAATTTGGTCGCAGCCTTAAGCTCTTCAATAGAGAATTCTTCAACAGAAAATTCTGAGGGAGATTCAGAATAACGATAATAGATAATTTTTTCGAAATATTTGGTAATTAGATTTTTAATATTAAAACAATCAAGTGAATTTAAAAAGATTGGTGCAACTTAATTCAATTTGCTTCAAATAACTTTGTCAAAATGTTTTCAAAGGGGTAAAAGAAAAAATTCATAAAACTTAAATTTTCAAGATAAAACCAAAATGTTAACTATTTTTGAAAGTTAAGGATTTGTTTGGGTTTAGGTTTTTAAAGTTATGACAATAAAGTGAGATTAAAAAATTTTGTGTAAAATCATTCAAAAAAGTCGATTTACTCAAAAACTTTTTTTCATTTTTTCATTTAGAATAAAAACATTAATTTAGAAACGAAATTTCATTCCATTCTGACCACTCGTTCTAGTTTTGTTCCTTGCTTGTATGGGGTCGACGCACAGTGTGGCGTTACGAACTATTTATACGAAAAAATATTAAAAAAGAAATAATGAAAAAGTCAAATTTTTTTAAAAGATTTTTTTTTATATTTGCATAGTAATTCAGTAGCACTATATTAACTAAAAGAATTACAACAATCGATCCAAATGATTTAAAGATATAAGCAAATCTATGCTCTGGCGTAACGTTACAAAAAACAGAAGTAGTTTTCGACTTGGATTACAAAATTTGCAAGACTCTGCGAATTGGGCAAGACTTTTTGTAAAAAACTTTTTTTAGAAGGTATTGAAATAATATTAGTTTATTTTCCAAGCAATCAAATTTAAAAATCTTTTCCCGTTTTCTTTTTATTAGGCTTAGTCATCTGACGTGACGTTACGGGAGTTACGTTACTTAAATTTCCATTATAATTCAATTGGGTAATTAAGTTATTTGGTAATTAAAAATCAAATTTAATATATTTTGCCTCTCTTTGCCTCAACCATTTTTCTTTATTTTTTGCCAATGCCTTGCATTTTTACTAAAATCAAAACACTTACGAAACATTTACTAAGCATTTACTAAAAAGAAAAATTAAACTTGTGAAACAGCACAGACGATTTGATCACTATGGTAAATGAATTTACGTTCAAATTGCTTAAATCAATAATATTTAAATGTTGCTCTAAGATTATATCATTAAATAATAAGTTTTTAATAACTTTAAATTTTTGGGTCACGGTGGGCCTTTTTTCTGGAAATGTTCATATGTAAAAAAATAATTTTTCTTTCATAGCTTGCATAAAAATTTTAACCTCACCTTGAACTAAAAAAAAGAAAATAAAAATAAAATTAAGAAACTCGAAAAAATCATCAACTTTTACTAGTTCTACAAAGCGAACCATTTCTCTAAATAAGTTAAAATTTTACATCCGCGAGTTAAGAGCAATTGCTTACCAAACTGCATCATTAGATTTGTGAATTTTCACTACACCAAAATTGATCTTCGCAAACACTTTGTCGCCACTGTGCATCGGTCACCAAAGACTAAAAACCAAACATTCAGATAAACTTGACCGAAAATTATTTTCGCTGTAACTTTATTCCCTACGAATCAAATTAAAAAGTTTCTTTACAAAAGTTTATTAATTTTTTATGAACTTTTATTTTCGTAAAAAATAAATTATTGTGGTGGTATTGAGAAAATAAGACGAAAACTTGAAATATCTATTCAAAAATGGAATCGGAGGTAAAAAAAGTTAATGTAGACAAATTGTTGCCCTTATTGATACCTATCCAATGACATACTTTCTTCACGATCGGTTAAAAACTGGTGAAGTTATACAAAAAGTACCATTTTGGGCACATTTTGGGTCCACTTAAAAAATTAATGGTTGTGGTACCCTCTCAGCTTTTAAATGAGGGGTGGGTCTTTTTAAGATTTTTTTTTCGATCGGGAGTGAACCACCTTAATATGTATATACTTTCAACACTTTTAGCTCATCAATCAAATTGATTTATAAAAAAAAAGTGGAACTTAAAACCTTTCCAACAAGATCAATTTTACGTAAATCCAATGGTAGCGATAGAACCCAAGTTCAAATCCCATCTGACACAGAATGTTTTTTCAATTGAATTCATGTTTCTGTTCGGGCGTCACCTCTCTGCAGGCAAAGGCAAATCCCAGAGAGTAAAAACTGTCATGGAAAGGTTCTTGAGAACATAAGCCGTTCGGAGTCGGCATAAAGCTTGTAGGTCCAGTTCTCGATCATTTGTATTCAAACATTTCAAAACACGCACAACACAATTGTTCTAAGAAGCTCGGTGAAAATCCTTTCAAGGACGGAAATGGCCATTTAGTTTTTTTAGCTTAATGAAAAATGTGTCTTTTACAGCGGTTTCAACAAAATCTGCTTTTAAAAATAGCAAAAAATGCGATTTTTGAAGGTCAATAAGAGTTATGATTTTAAATAATTTTAAAATTATTTAAATTTAAATATTTAAATTATAATTTTTTAGCATATTAAGATCACTAATTTGACATCCCTTCTAATTTCCCGCTAATTTTTTAGCGTTTTAATATTAAGGCATGCATTCTGTGAAAAATAAAAAGTTATAATCAAAATATATGTTATAATTTTACCAAAATGGACCTTCAGGAGTATCAAAAAGGCTCCGTGGGATTTTCTCCGATTTCAAAAAAAGTATGCAGAAATCGTTTTTATGAGTTCCTCTAAATTTTGAGACCCTGCACGGCGGAATCTTAATTTCAATCCAGTGTACTGTGTAGTTTATATTATTTTCACCAAATTTTTTTAGAATTTTAGGGGAGAGTTCCCCTGCTTTAAATCAATCTAAAAAAGTGCTTCTAGCAGGCCACTTTAGAGCAGTGAGAGTGGAAAGCCTGAAATATATTTCCATTTGATATAAAGAAGAAAGTATCAGTATCAGAAAGTACCAGGACACCAGTTATTCACTAACTTTGGGCAAAGCTTTGCGAGCTAAATATCTTCACATGTGTAGACTGGCAACTTTTGTTCGTGGTCTTGTTTCTAGAATTATTATGGTAAATATTTTTGCACTTTTGATTTTGAAAATGGCGCCATCTAGAATTGGGGGCGCGATTAAGGTATAATATACGTGTAAGCTTTTGAAAAAAAAAATTTGTTTTTTGTTTGCTTAGTATGTTCTTCATAGTTTCTAGAATACATATTAGGCCGGGTCAATTTGTTTGGAAGAAAAAACATAAACAAGGAGTAAAGCAAAAAAAATAAATAATCTACGGGCGATTCTAAGAAAATCTGCCCAAGAAACCATAGGTCTGAAGTCAATATCGAGCTGCCGGAAAACTCGTTTAAGTTCGCAAGTCGGTAAAAATATATTCTCATACAAATGAGATTAAAACTTTTTTTTTAAATTTATTAAAGAAATTTTTTGTTTGATAAAAGAATTGAAATTCGCCAAGCATCTATAAGAAAAATAGTTCATAATAGAGAGAATTTGTGGAATCCAAACGAAGTTAGACCGTATAAAATACCAATTTTCAATTTTTATTCCAAAGATTATTTCGATATGATTAATTTGTTACAGTATATTGGCTTTCCAGATCTACCGTTTCTTACAAGCAATAGAACGACATGTTTAGCTTTTAAGTAGCATTTCACGCAGTGTTACCGACAAAAAATCGCGAATCGTTATGGCATCGATATTAAATAGCCGATGTAAAGTACCCAAAATGGAAAGTACGAAAGATTTACAAAACTTAAGAAATTCTTTAAAAAAATATTTTTAAAACAAAACCCAAATTAGTGGTAATTATGTTATGCTAAATTCAAATTTCCTTTTTTTGTATTTTATTTGCATAAAAATAAATTTTTGAAAATTAAAAAAAAAAACGATTTTTTCCCTAAAATATAGAAAACCCCTAAAAATTCAACTTTAGCGCCCTATGGCTGTTGCTCTAGAAAAAAAAAATAAATGAAATAGATTCCTAATCTAAAATAAAGGAAAATTAATAAAATTCTTAATCTCATTTATATGAGAATGTATTTTTTTCCGAAGTGCAAGCTTAACCGAATTTTCCGGCAGCTCGATATTGGCTTCAGACCAATCGTTTCTTCGTCAAAGTTTCTTAGAATTGTCCGTAGATTTTTTTTTGTGTACTCTTTGTTGACAAAAATTTTACCCGGCCTAGTCCCGCAAAAAATTTCAATGCGCATTACTTGTATGCACATAAAGAGCGCTTTCCGAAACTTTCCGAAACGATAACGTTGCACTTGAAAAAAAGTATTAGATCCCAGCAAAAAATTTCAATACGCATTAATTGTAAATAAAGAGCGCTGCATTCTCCTTGCAAATAGTGCTGTTTGTATAGCGCTATATTTGTAACACTTTCCATAACGATAACGTTGCACTTGAAAAGAAAGTATTAGATATTAATGTCAAAAAAAAAAAAAATTGATTTCAAAAATTTTAAAAATTCATTTAATCGTTTCGCGTGAAAATTTGATTTATTTTATCAAACTTGCTGTTATTTGTTATTAAGAAATAATTTTTTCAATTGAGATGTGGCAGACTAGTTGACGTGTTTGCCTTGTATTCGAAATGCCCCGATTCAAACCTGGCTGGCGGCGATTATTTTTCCTTTTTTGTTTTGTGTTAAAAATTTGCTTATAGGATATTCTGTTATTAAAAACCGAATTTTACGCCTTAACTGCGGCGGCCATGGCATACTGATTGGGGTGCTTGCTTTGTAAGCGAGATGCCCGGGTTCAAACCCGTCAAACCCTATTTTGTTTTGTTTTAAATATTTTGAATATTTACTTATAGCGCTTGCTTCTTGCTACCTTTTATAATTAAATACAAGAACAAAGCGCTCCGCTCTCGCTACGATTTAATTTTTTCTACAGTGGGAGCGGAGTGCATACATCTGATGACATGACTATGTTAAAAAATGCGCTATACACAAGGACAATAAAGCGCTCTACTGTTTTTTTTTTTTTGGAGCGCTTCAGATGCGCTAATAGAGCACTCGCTTCCCTGCTGGGAATATACATACATATTTTTAAAACGATACTTGGCATTGCAGATTAAATAATAGTAACTTTATTTAGTAATTTATTTTAAAAATATATGCAAAATTTCAAAAAACAAAAGCTTTAAACGAGATTTTGGTTCGATAGATAACTCCAAATCTATTTGTTCAATTTCAATGAATCTTTTTGCATTTTGTTTGTAATTTTTTCCTTTAAGCACCACCTTTAATTCAAGTACCTACTATTTTTGTTTTTTTTTTAAGATAAAAAATCGCGCGAAAATCTATCACTTTTTTAAATTTTTTACTTGATCTTTCGCCATAATTTTAAAAAACCCCCGGGATCGTGCGTAGAAGGGATGTCAAATTAGTGATCTGTACTTAAAAATGACATTTGATTTTTTTCAAATGCATGGGAAAGGCGATATCCATCGAACCATTTTGGATCTCTTTTTTTTTATGTAATTTTCAGCGCCCTCTATATAAAAGCCTGAAAATTATTTTCAAAAAAAAAATTAGTTTTATAAAGTATTTTTTATGTACAATAAGCTGTATTAATTTGAAAAAAAGTAGAACGGTATCAAAAACAAAAATTTTGAAAAAAGTTCCTTTTCTTTGGTAGTTACAAGTATATTATACCTTAAGTGAAAGCATGTTAAGACTGTTTAAGACTCACACAGCTGTTATAAATAAATGTTGTCTTTGACATCAACAGCAATTCGATTTATTAAAATTTATATACCATTGTTTGGCGCCAATACTTTAACGTGCAACATTGGCAGGATTGCTTTTGTTTTATGGCCTTTTCACGCTTTTGTTGGTGAAAATTCAATTTTCCTGAAGATAATTCAGATGAAATTCTGTTTAAAATTGAGTATGGCCTGTAGCTAGCAGTAAAATTTCTGCATGAAAAATATTTTTCAATTTATAGACGCTTGCTTGAAGGACAATCAGGATAACAATAAAGAGTTTTTTGTTTGTTTTGCTGTGGTTTACTTGTTCTATTTCTTTGTAATTATATGTTTTTTTTTTTTTGTTTCTGTATTTGTTTTCTTTAACTTTTTTATTTTCTTGTGAAAACACACAACAATGGTTTAAAATTTAATTGAGCAGAAGTTTTTTATTTATGTTCGCTGCTAGAATACAAACAGAGACAGACAGAGCCAGTATATATATTTTTTTTTTTATATATTTTGGCATCATTTTTCCCTGACTGTCTACCGTGTATCAGAATTTATGTGGACATCTGCGATTTTCTCACTTGATTAAGTTCTTATAAGGTGTCGGACAGATCGATTTGCGAAAGCAATTAGATGAAGACGGCCTTCTTCTTGATTTTTTTTTTCTTTTTTTTCCTGTTTTATGTTCGAATTAAGGCAACCTTTTTCTTCCTATAACGTGTTCGGGAATAAAAAGTAGCCAGTCCCGTTCCAAATATTTTATGTTGTTCTTTTTACTAAACAATAAAAGTTTAATATTGATACCCAGTAAGAAAATAAATAATGTTAAAATTTATTTGTAACGTTAAAATAAAACGGTCGTAAAGTCAGAATTAGATATTTTTAACAAGTTGCAACTTTATGAACTTCATGTAAGCCAGGTCGGATATCAAATTATTTTATTTTGTTATTTATTTTGCTACGGTTCGATTCGGTGTGAAAAAAGAAGCAGCTTTTGAAAACTATAAAAAACCTAAGCCTACAAAGTGAATATTTAGCATTTTACCATGGATTGAAATGGATTAAGTCTGTTCTATAAAATAAAGTGAAATCAGTCAAGTCATGCATGTTTTGATAGAGTAATCCAAGTTATGTGTTATGTTTATGTGAAGATTATCTTAAAAGTTAAAATTTATACTACTATATTGGCGTCATTTTCAACAAATAATCTTCAATCATAAAAGACGCACTTCAATAGGAATCTACGCTTTAAAATGTTAGAGCATCTTATATGGTGGCTTATGAGTATATTGCGTATGTTTTGATTATATTTTTAAGGGAGCTTTTACCTTCAGCATTGAAAAAAAAACACATATCAACATTTTACCACGCAAAAAAAAAAATGAACATTATTCCAATCTAATAGGATCTGATTACATTTGTTATTGAAATAAAGTAGAAAATTATTCTAAGCCAATATAATTCTACATCAACAGCATATAGCACTTTATGATCTGCCAACTAGTTTCTAAGTAATTATTCAAATTATTCAAAAATTTTTGATCTTTTTGTGGAAAATTGGGAAAAGATTTTTTACATTGAAAGTCAATGTATAGAATAAAAGTATTCTGTTCAGTTTATTATTGTTTTTTTTCCTTAAAACTCTTATTTTTCAGGGTACGGAAAAGTCCGCTAGCCATTACCTTTATGAGCGTACAATTCAAAAACGTACACAAGAAATCGTAAGCGCTCACGGACGTGTGCCCTAGAAAATATTTTATTGCTCTCGTCCACGAGCGCGTACGTTTTGGTGAGACTTTGAAATGAAGTCTCATTACGTGTGCCTACCAAAATGTACGCGCTCGTGGATGAGAACGTCAATGCGACCTTTAATGCTCATGACACAGCTCGTGAGCGGCTGCCGAAAATAAATGGAAGGAATGAAATCTGAGCAGTTTAGAGACAAATTTAGCTTCCAATAGAATCCATAGCAACTTTCCTGATTTCTGTAGACTATAGACAAAGATATAGGATCCACATGGATTACATAGGGTACTAGATGGCTCGTTAGAAATTTTTTAGGTTCTGTGGACATAAAACCTCATAGTTTATTAGTTATAGATTATGAACGAAAGGTCGAGCACGACAAAAATCTTCGGTTTTTTGACAAATACTTTCGATTTGGACAAATAGATTCCAATTAAAGTATTTTTAGAACTTGTTAGGTCACTGGGACTTTTTGGGTTAAGTGAACTCCTTGAAAAAAATTTTCTCGAAAAATAGTTTTACTCGAGTCTTGAAACTTTGTTGGGTTTAATGGACTCCTTGGCCAAAAATGTGGAAGTTTTTTTGCTAAATACTTACCACTTGGACAGATAGATTCCAATTGCAATATGGAAACTAATTGGGTCATCTGATAGTCATCAAATAGGTTCCACTTGATCAAATGAATTCCACTTTTAATAATGTTGCACTGTTGTAAATTTTATATGAAATAGGATCTCAGGATGAATAGGATTTGACGAATAGGTTCCACTTACACAAATTTTAGAACTAGTTAAGTGATTGAAACTTTTTTTATTTAAGTGTACTCCTTGAACGCAAATATTGAATTTTTTGACAAATAGGTTCCACTTGTATTATTTTTGGAAATAATTGTGACATTCTAACTTTAATAAGATTAGTGAAGTTCTTGGACACAAATCATGAATTTTTGACTTATTATCCAACTTGTTCTAAAAGTGCAAGTGGATCTTATTTGCCCAAGTGGAACCTATCGTCAAAATCTCAAGGTTTTCAATTTGAAATGATCCCACAAGTACCATAATTAATCCAAGTGAAACCTATTGTCCATAGAACCATATATTTTCGTCCTAGAGTCCACCAAAACCATACAAGTTGGAATGACCCAACTAGTTCCATAAATTTTGAAAGTGGAGCCTATTCGTCCAAGCGAGAACTATTTGTCAAAAAATGTTTGTATAAGACTACAATACTCAAAAAGTTCCATTGACCCAAGTAGCTCAAAAACTAATTCAAGAGGAACCTATATGTGCAAATAGAACCTTTATGTTAAGAAATCCAAGACCGAACAATTTCAGAAATATTTAAAATGGAAACTATTTGTCCAAAAATGTTTGTCCAAGGAGTATGCAAAACCCAAAAAAGTTCCAATGGAACCCAATGGCCGAAAAAAGATCGACTTTTTTCTAAGCAGTCCATAGAATCAAAAAAGTTCCTTTTACCTACCTGGGAGCTCCACTATGCTCTCTTTTCAATCATTGCCATGTAAGACTGATGGCCGTCCCATGAACATAAATCGTCTCACATTTGCGTACACGCTCGTAGACGAGTATGCCAAATATTTTTGTCGTTCAAATAAGACGTTGGCGTGCACCAAAATGAGCTGTGTACTAGCTCGTGTGCGTACACGAGCGGACTTTCCGTACCTTGGTATTTTTACGAAAAAAAAATGAGCTGCATCTGTAGAAAATCTTTAAATAAATGGAAAAAATGGCACATTTAAGTGTTTAATTGTAAGTATTTATCACATTTTGACTGCAAACTATTGTTTGCACCGAGAAAAAAGCTTATGTTAAATTAACAAAAAACCTAGTACAATTTATAAGCTGGCTTTGGCAGCTTTCAGCCTCCCAGGGTCTTCACTAAAACGCCAAAGTTACTTTGCCAATTTTTATTTGGGCGATAAATTAACTAAATATTTGGAAATTTATACATTATTAAAAAAAGAAGAAGTTATAACTTTTTTTTAAGTATTGGTTTTTTATATTTTTTTTTTTTTTTTTATCAGAAAATAGCTCAGAACTATGCTTAATCTATCCATGTTATTGTTTTTTAAAAATTTTTTTTTCGAATTTTTGGGGATTTTTTCGGTAAAATATTCAAAATCTTAGTTATTTGACTGGGTTTTTTTTTTATGTAGATAAAAAAAATTATTCTCTCGTTTTGTCTTTTATCATAAATATCATAGATCATGAAGAATTTATGTATAATAACGCAAATGGCTGCCATACCATTTTGATAAAGTGTCGAATTTTCTGTGGTTTTCCTACAAAATTGGTTAATATATTATATAATTGGCTTAGGTGAATCGAATATGTTTTTTTTTTCAGGGTATCGAAGTATGCGCTTTCAAAGCAATGTATTAAACAATAAATTGCTTGGGTGAATAACATAAGTTTATAATTTTCATACAATTCTATCCACCCAAGCCGACTTAGGTGATTTAACTTTTCCTTTTTTTCTCGGTGTGCGTAATATCTTGCAGTTTTAAGAATTTTTTTTATAAAAAGCAGTAATTTGAAGTCATACATTTTTTTCTAGAGCTCATTTCTAACTTAGTCTAACTTATAAAACCATATGTTTCTATATTCTGGAAAAGCTGGATCGAGTGCTTTTTTTAAAAGTTGTAGAGAGTTTTGGTGTCCTGTCTTTCACTCGCGAATTAGAAATAAAAAAATTACCTGGCAGCTCTATGAAAAAAAATTATAGAATTCTAAATTCTGACAACGGATGTGGATTCAGTGTGTATTCGCCCCAGCACCGAATTCGTAAAAGTAAAAAAATTTAGCTGGCATCCCTATGGTAAGAGAACTAAATCATTTTTAAATTCAAATACCGGGTTCAAGTTCAGTGAACCATTTTTACCTAGTATTCGCCAGCACCAAATTAGTAAAATGAAAAAAATGGTAATGAAATTGCATTATTTTGAAATTCTGATAATGGATTCGGATTCAGTGAACCATTTTTACATACAGTTCGCCCTAGCACCGAATTCGTAAAAAGAAAACAATTTTATATGGCAACTCAGTGGGAAAAAGTTACGTTACTTGCAAATTTTAACGACAGATTCGGATTCAACGACCCATTTTCAGCATATGTTCGCCCAGCACTGAATTCGTAAAAATTTAAAAATTTAGATGGCAGCCCTGTGCTAAAAAAATAACATAATTTTTGAAATTCTAACGTGGTATTCGGATTCAGTGACCCATTTTTAATTAGAGCTGCCGCAGCTCCGAATTGGTAAAATTAAAAAAATGAAAATTACGGGCAGCAGAGGGAAACAAACGCGTGTTTCCACTTCGTTTTATATATATATAGATATTGCCCTCTGACCTTTTTTATACGGCTGATAAATTCGCAGATCTAGACATAGTATGAACTTAGTGACTACCTTTTCGTAAAACGTTCGAACGCCAGTTATAAATTTGAGTTGAATAAAAGTTGATTTATTTTTTTTACTGTACCAATAGATAGCTTTTCGATAATATACACTTTTCTCAAATATGTCTCTGGATCGTATGAAAAATTTTTAAAAGAAGTCCGAATGAGTTTTACTTACATTCTAATTCTTATTTTTTTTTGTTTTTTTTTTTATTTATGGCCACTCCTACTGTGAGTTGTTGAGATTTTTGACAAAAGAAGTTTAATTTAAAAAAATAAAATTCAATATGAAAAATTATTTATTTCGTCGTTGGAACTACTGTGCGACGTCTTTGCGGATGCGTATATTATCATTTAGAATACTCGTATCCGTTGTGCAAAAACAATCCATGATTAATCGAATTAGTCGCTCGGATGGACGAATATGTTGAGCGTAAAATGGATATGTAGCGCACGGTAACATTCCGAAATTGAAACATGATTTTCGAAACAAATTTGCACAATTTGCAAGCTTTGTTCTGCCGTTAGTGTACTCAAGATAAAATAACTATGTAACTGAACTGAGCACAAATGACAAAGACGTGTCAGTTTAGCCCTGTGCCCAGTAGGAACATGGTTCATCTTAAAAATAAACACGCTTTACCTAGAGTGACAAGACACAATTTGCAGTAAGTTAGGATCACTTTTTTTTAAACACCCAGCGATAATTTAATTTTTGTATGCTGCAAACTATGGCTGCCATGCCGCAATTATTATGTTTTTAGCGGGCTGTGGTTTTAATTTACAACAATTCTAGACGACAGCAATAACAGTTCCATAGAATTATTGCCATTGGGCTTATCCCCTGTTGAGCAACGAATAAAGGGAATTTAAATATTTTGCATAAACATGTGCAACATATGACTACCGCTTTTTTTAGACTGGCTTAAAATAAAGATAATAATAAATCTTTTCAGTTTTAAACATGTGTGAGAGGGTGTTTGAGTGTGCGGGTGTGTGTTAGCGTAAGTGGGAGTTTTTGTGCTGCCTGGCTGCTGTACTTATATTTAGAAAAGTAACAGCGAGTCAGCATGCGGTTGGTGGTAACTTAACGCGAATTGACTTTTATATAACTTTTATAACTTGTTGTGCTTTCTTATTAAAATTCATTATTTTCGGAACATTATCATAAGATGTGGAGTATTACTGCATACGTATTGTCCAAGAGATGCTTTGACAAATGTAAACCCATCATTGTAAGTGTGTAAAAATTGCTAGGCAATATACTGTATCTCAGTGTGCCAAACGGATCCGTCTCCAATACGAGGCGGACTCACTTCTGCGTACATTTTATTCGAAACGAATTGCTTATAGGATCTGTCACTGATCCGTTTTTGTATGAAATTGCTCTCAAGAACTCGCATCGCTTTTTACATTTTTTCAGATACGTCTCGAACTCAGAACGCGTTTTCAAAAAACGCGAAATACGAACACGTTTTTTCTAAATAATGCGAATTTGCGACGGATTTGTTTTTTTTTTAAATAATACGGATTTTCAAAAATATTTTATGCAATATAGAAAGCCATTTTGTGTACACAGTAACAACGAGTATTATAAGCTTTTTATAAGTATTACACAAAAAAAAAAGAACAATGTTTGTCGTTTCGACTGGCTTACTCAGGGTTAAAAAAAATATAGTGAACACAACAACAATGCATACAGACGCAATCACAATCGTCTTAATTTATTAAAGATACGAAGGGAAGTAAGCAATAAAACTACAGCTGCTTTAAGGGCGAGATTAAAACGTAGATTTCAACATTTAAAAGAAGCCTTCGAAATACAGCATTAAAACCATGAAAGCACTGAGAAATAACAAAAACCAAAACAAACAAACAAAAAAAAAGGGTAAGCTTGGTTAAGCGTTTCTCTTATTGAAAAACAAGTGTGTTATTTTGATATAAGTGAAAACCTTTTTTTTAATGCTGGTTTGAATTATTTGAGGACATGGGTGGGATAAAATATGCTGTGTTTTGAGAGCACGTGGTTGGGTTTGAAAATTGTAAACTAATTGCTACAAATGCGAATGATTTCAGTAGTTAAAAAAAAAAATCACTAAATCATGAGAGTGCCGGACTTAAATCGCTTGTTTCGTAGTACTCTGTCTCAACTCACTATTTTAAATTTTTCGAAGAACTGCATAAAAGTGTTATCTTAACTACACTATATGTTTAAACTATATGTTTGGTTTCAAAAACAAAATATTCAGAGCGAACCACCTAATAATTGAGAACTTTCCTTCAATAGCATTATATTTCGTTATAAGAAGATATTAGTTGTGTCCAACATTAATATATTTGCCTAAGCTAAAAAACTAACGTCTACATTAATATGCTTGTGACAAAATAGGATTGTGTGTTTCTACCCAATAAAAATATATTTGCATCACTGTTAAACTCAAAAAGAACAGAACTCTGCAAATTTAAAACAAACAGAACTCCTTTCTTTTATGTGTTTCGCCTAGACATACAGATATCTGTTTCTTTTGCACTTGCACGAAAAATAGCGAAAACCTTGTTGCTTTATGCGCTTGCTTTTAACAGTTGCCCAGTCTTGGCGTCATTTTAAATTTCAAGCAGCCGCGCCAAACGTGTTGAAAAGTTAAGCTCTTGTGAAAAGTGTTTCTGAAAATGTTTGTTTAAATTAAAAGTGTTTGTGTTTTCAAATTAATTAAATGAAAAACAAAATAAAAGAAAAATAAGGCGGTTCAGCAGTAAAAATTGGTGAGTTTTGAAGCAACTTTGCTGACAAAGCGGGATAAACATAATATGGTTACTTCTCAACATAATTAAGTCCTAGAAAAATTTATTTACTCTATTCTAAACATATTTTGTTTGCTTCAAACCAACAATTACTTCTAAGTAAATATTTTGTAATCACAGTGAAAAACTTTTGGCATTTCTTTTGCTAAAATATGTTTCTAAGTAAATATAGTGTAATCAATATTAATTATCGTTTTGAAAATAATTGCTTGACTGCAATTATATTAATATATATATTTCTGTATTCTACAATTAATATATATTTGTCCGTGAATATTTAATGTTATTCTAGACTAAATTATATTTCCAAGCAAACAAATAGTAATAGGCTAAAAGTCTTCTCAGTCCATTTATAATTACAATATATTTATATGAAAACATATTTTCTTTAAAACAAATTATATTGTTCTTAAATTTAAACAACAAGTGCTAAGGTACAATCAAATAATGTTAAGATGCAAATATATATATAAAGAAAAATTGCATTAATTAATCATATTATATGTGGAACCAATTATGATTACTTGTTTCCAAGAAACATGCAGAAACATATTATACTTCCTGCAAATTATGTTTGGGAAGGCCTATTATTTTTCAGCGTGTGTGTACGCAATTGATATAAAGCTTTTCCGTGTCTATCTATGCCAGTGTATAAATTTTTACCGCTACATTTTTACCATAGACTATGGTACCATTGAGAGTACACCGAAAAGTTCGCGCGAAATTCAAATCAATATGCGAGATACATGCACCAGTATAATTAAATTGCGACTCAAAGACTTCGTTTTGAATTGACAACATTTGACCTCATTTTAAAAAAGCGTTCGAAAAGATCAAATTCTTTAATTTTAAAATCAGATTAGATAAAGTTAGGTAAAAAGGAAGCACAACTTAAGGTTGCAAGCACAGGGTTTAAAATTGGTTCATTGTCTCTCATTCCCTATGTTTGTGAGGCTGTCGAACTAACAAACAAATGTACCTAGATCAGATGGTGCAGAGTTGGTTGAACCAGCCGATGCTCCATATACATTTTAATTAGTCTATTAATGGGACCACTAGAACGAGCTCATACAAGCTGAGGTCCAATCTCGATAACATACTGCAAATAAGTTGCACCATGGCACAGTGTGCGATTTGACCAATCTAGGCGGACAAAATTCTAATTTTTTGTGATATGATTCCGGAGCTGGGGTCTATCTGAAACACCCTCATAATTACAGGGTGTTTCATTGAGTTGCCTATAGAGGAAAATTCACGCTTTATGTTTTGACTTTGAAAAACTAAATTGCACTAGAACAACACAAAATTGTGTGTCTTCTCTGTTATTGTAATTAATTCCTATTTAGAAGAACTTGTAGAGATTTAGTTTTCCAAAGAAAAACCTATTAATTTTTATCAAAAAGCTGTTACAATATAAGAATAAACAAAGTAACAGTTATTCAGAATTTCATTTTTTGCTTGTAGAATTACTCTCACTTCCTTCTATTCTTTTGTTTAACTCTGATTCTGATTCAGTGCTTGGTACTTTTATAAGTTCCATAACTTCCTGCAGTTATACATTATCAAGTGGTGTTGGATTATAGTTTGCTTTTGTTATATATGAGCTAACCACAGGGTCTGAAGTTATCAAACCTTTATGCAATATTTTCATGAATGTCTTGGTTCTTGATTTCGTTCTAGAGTGGTCCAGCCTAAATTTTATTCCTCGCTTTATTAAGAAACATTTTAATCTTTTGAAGAATTTGATATTTAATAAAAAAATATATTAAAAAACACCACGATTTCAATGATTGGACTAAAAATTAGTCCAAGATTTTTGGCTGTAAGCTTAACATTGCATTTAGATAGTATATTAGTATGCATTATTAGCTTATAATGATAGTCTTGGGTTTTGTCATTTTTTTTTTTTTGACATCATATAGTTGCATTCTTAAGATATTAAGGCCTCTTCCTAAAATACAAATATTTTGGTTATCTGCAAATACTAGCAGCTAAATTTTTGTATGAACTATCTATGAGAGTTAATAAAACTTAATAAAAAATTCAATTTATATGCATACGTGTGCATACTAACTTTTTGGCAGTCCATCAAAGTGTTAGCTGATTTTATCTCTCCTTATTTATAATGCATTTTCCATCGCTAATTTAAGTTAAACTCAGATTTATTAAGCGACTTATTTTATTGTGAATTAATCTACATGTTTTCAAAAAAGTTTTCCATTGCAAATAAAGTTTAAAAGTAATCAACTGTAATCAGCGCACTGACCACAAAAACTACTATCTTGAGGCTTAAGAATAATTTTAAAAAACACAAAAAGCACCATTTTACGGCTGCTGTCTTAGATATATCTGATGCTTTCATTTTCATGAAATGATTGCTTTCATTTTCAAACTTTTGGCATGGCTTTATGTGTGTACTAGCTTTATTTTCAAGAAAAAAAATGAATTTCTTGGATGTTTTTTTTTTTACTTTTGTCCTCCTGGATTGATAAAATCTCACACTGTGCATGGGAGCTTCGCTCGTTCACTCCAATAAATAAAATCAATAACAAGCCTGCCATATAATGGAATATATTTTTTAAAATTAATCCAAAGTAGAACACCGAAAAAATACCATGCTTTAAAATAGATCACAATGTTATCATTTTCAAAATGTATTTTTGCATATACAATTTTAGAATTTTTGAAATATTCACATATAATTTGATTACATTATGTTGTTGTTCTGACAAAATTTGTTTTAAGCTTTGTTTTGATCACAAAGTTTTCAATTTAAAAACAATGTGTGAATTTGTGAAACAAAGTTTTTTAAAGTAACAACATAATGTTATCAATTTATATGTGAATATTTAAAAACTATCTAAATGTTTTTTTAATCAATTTTAAAGCAAGTCAATTTTTTTTGGTGTATAAATATAAAGAGTAAAAGAAATATAAAACTCACCTGCGGCACACTCAATATAAGCGACAGCACATACATTCCGCCCAGCAGACGATAGCAGCGCTTTGCCATGTTCAGTGACTTCATTGGATACTTGACTGCAATCCAGCGATCGACGCCGATCAGCACCAAAACATACGTGGACAAATATAGACCGAACATTTGAAAGAGTTTCACCAGCTTACAGCACAGCTCACCGGCCACCCACTGCACCGTATAGTACCAAGCTGCATCGCCGATGATGCAAAATCCGGTCACTATCAAATCAGCAATTGATAAATGAAATATAAGCGTATAGATGGCGCTCCATGAGTGTCGACTACTACGACGTTCCATGCGGGTTTTGTAAATATTCCACATCGTCGCAATGTTGCCAATCAACGAAAGTACCGCCATAATCATTAAAACATAAACTTTTATGAGGGAGGACTGTGTCAGTTGTGGAGCATGTTCCAATCGATCGGGTGGATCATAATTTTGAGTCGACTCGATACTGCTGTCATTGACATTCGCCATGATGGCAGATGCAGCAACATTTAAAGCATGATGCGTGACATTTAATAGCAGCTGTGTAGGTAGTTTGACTATCGTTGTTGTTGTTGTTGTGATTGGTGGTATTGTTGTCGATGATGCAGCAAAAGTTTCAGTCAGGCTTGCATTTGTTGTTAATTCAGGGTGATGCAGCGTTAAGTTGGTGAAGACGTCCTTGACGAGATGCGTTATATTTGTGCTCCAGCTGCTAGTCATGGTCGTGTCATTGTAACTGCCAGCAGCTGATAGAAAGCTAAAATTGGGTGCATTTGTTACATCTTCATCCATAGTAAAATGCATAAAATTGTGTTTCGGTGTCTTAAGGAATTTTTACATAGCTCAGGAAATAGTTTTTTTATACTATATTTCACTTGATATTTTTACATTTTCCAGGGTTGCGCCACTTTTTCTGTAAAGGTGGCAAGACTTTTGCAATAAAACAGAAATAATTTTTGTAAAGTCTTGCTGAAACGATGAACAAAGCAGCTGAATTAGATTTAATATGCTCAATAAGAATTTTAATTGCATAGACAACATTACAAAGTGAAATATTTGCGGCGCTGAATAAGTTTACTTTAGCTAAGTGACGTTATTGCTTTAGAAAGTTTTCACAACTGTTGGTTCGCTATCGAAATTGCTTTTGTTTTTTTTTTTTTTTCGACAAACTTATTCTATCTTAGCTTACAAGCTTTGCAAGCTTGTATAATGAGCAGACAGCCAAGTGCTGAAAAAGTTTCACAGTTTGTTTAGTGTTTCAAAAACTTGCCCGAAAGAGTTGATATTGTTTTAATACACAACCGCACTGGCTATGCCATGAAAATTAGTACCAAAGTTTCAATTAATATTATTATTTCATTTTAGGAATGACGTCTGGAATTATGACAGCAATTATTATAATTTATTTCATCTTAGAATTTTATTTGAATGAGAAACCAATGATAGAATGAATAATATTCATAAATTAAGCTTTTATTTACTTTTTGCTCAAGCTGAATTAGGTTAAGTCACTGCTGAATTGGTTCACTGCTATTTCAAAACAGAGTAAATGCTTTGCTAGTTTTAGTTTAAAGAGCTGCTGGTTCCATTTACATTAGGAATTGATAGCTGAATTTAGTCTGAATTGGTTTTTTGTTGTGGGAAACTGATGTTCTTTGAATAAAATTTATATAAAGTCTACAATTTAACATCTACAATTTAATTGATATGAAATCAAATCTTTTCGGCAGAACTTAATATTATCGCTGCTAAATTAATACTTTATTTTCAAAACTTTCAAATTAAATCGATAATTTCGGTTTTATATATTCTGAAGCGAATATTTAAATGGTTTTATGGAAAGTTTCTGAATACCAGCAACGAAATCAGCCTGGAGATAAAGCGAAGAACAATAATTGCTAATAGGTGCTACTACGGGCTTAGTAAGCAACTAAGTTCCAGAGCCCTCTCTCGATCGACAAAACTAACACTCTACAAGACGCTCGTTCTACCTGTGCTGCTTTATGGCGCTGAGGCATGGGTAGTTTCGCAAACTGACGCAGCCGCTCTGGGGGTGTTCGAGAGAAAAGTAAAGAAACGACAATACATATTGTCCTTTGTGTATATTTACATTTTCGAAAAAAAGTGGTTTAAATGGCATTTTCGTTTTAGCTGAATATATTTTTAAGGGATATTTTTTAGATTTTTTACAAAAAAAAACTTCGATTTACTAGTTTATGCTTTAATAATGTCGAATTGACTTAATGTGTACATGTTCAGTAAATATGTGCTTTTTACGTTGTTTTGTTCAAGCTAAATGAATCACTGCTGAATTGGTTTTGAATTCTGGGAAACTAAAAATAACTAGCTGGCTTTAGTGTTATGGCTTAGTTAAATTGATGAACTGATGTTCTTTGAGAAAAATTCGAACAAAATTGATACCAAAATATGGAAAACATATCATTTTTTTAAGCTGAATTTGATATGATTGCTGCTGCATTAAGTTTGTTTCCATCTAAAACTTAAGTATTGGTAACATGTTCTTGGATTGATAAAAGTTGGTAAATTTTGGTCTTAGTCCAACTGTTTGTGAATTGCATAAACAGATTTTGGTAAAAAATACTTGACTTTAACATTAAGTGCCCTCTTTCAAAAAAAATTTGCTCAGTTGAATTAAATTTGTCGTTGCTGAATTGCTTATAATATTTGTGCTGAACTGCATAAACAAATTTTGATCAAAAATAATTGAATATATTATTAAGAGTACTCTTTCCAAAGAAATTTGAACCGCTAGATTATATATTCTCGTTGCTGAATTGCTTATAACGTTTTCAAAAACAGAAAATTATGTATAGAAAATTAAGATAAAGTCAGGCAATTTTTGCAGTGAATAGTGTCAAAATTCTTATAGCAGTGTCTTAAAAAAATTTTTATTTTTTGGCTGAATCGTAATAACCACTGCTGAATTAGTTTATTGTAACTTATTACAGAAAAAATTGGCCTATTTAAAGATCAAGTATACTGAACTAACAAAACTAGTAATAGATAGAAACTACTGCTGAATTATTACTGCGCTCCTCAAAACCTAAAATTTTATGATGGCTTGATTTAAATGCTTGCTGAATTGAATTAATTCTTTTTTGATTTAAATAATAGACGTTGATTTAGGAATTGATTGAGAAATTGACGTATTTGTTCAAAGTAAAAAAAAAACAAAATCCGAATTGTTGTTTTGACACATCAAAATTTAAACTTGATCAATAACTTTGTTTTTAAGGTTGCTGAATTGAAGTTCGTGAGCATTAATAGACAACTGAAGAAATAAAAGTAGCAGCAGAAAAATGATACAATACTTGCTATATACCTACATAAATTAAACAGATTAACAGACCTATTCTTAAAAATGTACCACAGTAAACCAATACTTTTCATATTTCTATGTGTTTATTGTAATTTTTTGATTTCAAAACAAAATTTGAAGTTTAAAAATAATAAATTTTGATAATAATTGTCAGTTGCTTTTCATATATTAACAATTTCATTGACAAATTTTGTTTTTTGATCTTCAAATTTTGTTTTGAAATCAAAAACTTACAACAAGCACATCGGAATATGAAAAATACTAGTTCACTATTGTAAATGTTCAATAATAGATCTGTAAAGGTAAATTCGAGATAATCGCTGCTGAATATATAAAACTTTTTTAAAACTAAAATATTTTATGATTGCCAGTTTTGCGTGCTGAATTCCCAGCAAATCATAGTTGACGACTTTTCCGAAATTCCGACTAATTCGTAACTATTTCGAGCTGTCTTAAGCAAATTGTTACAATTTCGTTACGCAAATATCGGAACAGTTTCACTTTTTATACGAATTTATATAGAACTCCGTTTTGTGACTGTTTGTACGACACATTGAAATGCAGAGTAAAATTTCCTTTCTTTCGAACTGTCTAAACGAAATCGTAACTTTTTTGTAACATTTTCGTTAAGACTTCGCAACGAAATCGCATTTCGAAATCGGAAAGATTTCGAAATATTTTTAACGAAATCGTAACAAACATTTCACAATCTTTCCGATTTCATTACGAAATCGTAAAGAATATTGTATGAAAGAGTTAACACTACTTCGTAACGAAATGTAACGATTTCGTAACGAGTCTTAACGAAAATGTTCCGGAAAAATAATGATTTCGTTCAGACAGTTCGAAAGAAAGGAAACTTTACTTTGTTTGCATTTCAATATGTCGTACAATCAGTCGCATTACGAAATTCTATATAAATTCGTATAAATAGTGAAAAATGTTCCGATATTTGCGCATCGAAATTGTAATGATTTCTTTAAGGCAGCTAGAAATAGTTACGAAATGGGTTCATTTTTGATTATAAGCGTTGAATATTTAATATAGTAAAGTAGTATTTGCCACTTTTTTAAAATTGAAGTGTTATTTTATGGAATAATATGTGTAATTTCTGTGATAATTTTTATTCATAAGATCAGTAGTAAAAATTAATGATTCTAAAAGCTTTAATAGAAAAACAAATTGTTAAAAAAATGCTTATGTGATTTTAAGCTGATTTTCATATACTCTTTGCTGAATTGATATAATGCTTGAGGCTAGTTGAATTGAAGTATTTAAAGCAAAATTAGAATAGTAAAAATCCTTGCAGATAACGTATTTGGTAGTTTATGTTTTGAGCTTGCTGGATTGATATTACTAATGCTGATTCTAAGTTGTCTACAACACAAACATTAAAACAGTGCTTAAAAAGTTAATGTACTCGATGTTAATGATATGAAATTTCCGCTGAATTTGCAACATTGCCTCCAAAATTAAAATAGTTTTTATTTTGTGGATTACGCTCTTTGAACTGCATTTAAAAACTTATTGAAGCAATACTTTGCAACTCAATTTAGCATTTGGCTAAATCTTGTGTTTTGGAAAAAAATTGTATATTTTCTTTGATGTTAAAAAAGAACTGTCATCTTATCAATGTAATCATTATACTTCTTGCTAACTTAAAGGTCTTTTGCGCAATATACTCGATAATTTCTTTAAAAGCTTGCTGAATTAAAAATATGAAGGCTTACAAAAGTCTTTACGGAAAAATATATATCAAAATGAGATTTTGATAAGCATTTTGTTCAAACTGAATGGTAATAAAACGCATATGCAGTGATGGTAGTTCTATGAAACATGCTGAATTGAAATATTTAATGCTGATAAAAACCTATTGAACACACTAGCAACGTATATTCACTGTACTTTGTAAGTTCTTTATTTCAGGCTGAATGTGATAATATCCCAGCTGAATTTGTTGCATATTCTCCATGCCCAGTATTCAAATTGAAAAGTTTACAAAATGGTTTTACAAAATGCATGTGTTTTTTCAGGCTACATTTTATATAATTGCTGTCGAATTGATAGAATGTTATTTATAATTATAACTTATTTGTTTGCTAATGTTAGGTGCTTGCTAAAGTTGTTTATATTTATAGAGCTGTAAAAACAATTTGGATCATTAAAAGGGAAAAAATCAACTTTTAATAAGCACTTAATTAGTCAAATGCTAGCTGAATTACATAAGCCCTAACTTTTTATATTGAAATTTATATTTGCAATGAGGGGAAATTTAACTTAATTTAATAATAGCAATATTGTTATATAAATAACATATAAAAACATTTCTATCACAATCAATGTGCACTGAATAGCAGCATATTAAATTTAGCTCTCAGAAAAAAAATTGATAATCCAAACATTTAAAATTTAGTAAATAAGGCATTTTTAAGATTTTCTCAATGTGCATCCATATATTTGTTTCAGCCTTGCAGTTATTTAACTTGAAATGAATGTAATAATCATACTCATTAATACACGAGCTTATATCATCATCATCATCATCATCTTATCTTATAATAATATTCAGCATTGATAATATTTATTAACCACATTAATTGATTACCTATCATGAAAAATCTGCTCAATTAAATCCATTTGTTGGTCGTTGTTATTCAACTAAATATAGGCTAAATTGCTTTTATAACGCTCATTTATTAATCTGCAATTAAGGAAGTGCTATTTATAACAACTTAATTCTATTGTGCTGTTGTTGTTATTGGCGCTTGTTCTATATTAGTTGTAGAGCAACGTTGCAGATTTTTTTCAATATGCTGTAATGGGCTGAATTAAATTAAGACAAGAAAAATCGATGGTTTAAATGTGAATTGTTGTGGTAATAGATTAGCTGAATATAATTTTCTTGTGCTGAATTATACACAGCTGTAGTAATTGATCAAAAGCGCCCTATATACAGTGATGGAAAAGTTAATAGAAACAGCAAGCAATTTAATATTTCGAACAGAACTATGTATTAAGTTTAACAGCAAATTTTAGTCATGTAACCCACTGTACAGGGCAATTCAATAACGGCTCTCTACTTTGTTTACGCTTTTGTGCCTAATTCGGCAATAATATCAGTGGCACAAAACCTTGAAGGCAGTAAACTTGAATTAGTATTGGAAAAAACAGAAACGCATTCTAATTTTGTTAATAAAGAAAGTTTTACAAAAGTATTGAAAAAAACAATAGATCTCAAAACGGGACGCAGAGTGCATTGTACAGGTTTTTAACTACAATTCATTTGAAAATTAAGATATTAAGACAAAACAATGCGTAAAATTGCAGAGTTAAGGCGGATTCACTGACCACTTTAAGCAAGTTTTTGCGAAAACTAAAATAATGTTAATCAAGTTGAAGAGCGTGCAGCAAGTCCCTCTCACTGAGCCAAGAGCGCAAAAACTTTATATAAAAAAAGGTGCAAAACTTGCTGCTGGTGGTCAGTGAATCCACCTTTATTGAAATGTTCAAAGAAAAAAGGGAAGTCTGATATTCATTTTAACCCTAAGAAGGGCAACCTCCGGGAGGCGGTATCATAAGCAACTGAGCCTAAGTAGGCATATGTAAAGAAAACGGGAGAGTAGCATTGCCAGATTTCTTTTCCAATTACACAAAATTTTTATGGAAAAATGGGATTTTTAAAAATTTAACGAGACAAATGAAAAGGATTATGTTGATAAAAAACAAATTGTTTATTAAATAAAAAATATTTGTCAAGGATGAACCGGTTTTCATTGAAGTCAGTTAAGGTCATCACCTTATATATTAAAAAAAACACTTTTTTACCAAGCAAAAAGATGTCAGTTTTTATCATGATTCTACGCATAGTAAATGAGGATTTATGAGTATTAAATTCAATACCAGCTTAAATAAAAATTAATATTACAAATAATTGTGTTTCATGAATAAAACCAAATTATTTCTGCTATCAGTGAATTTCAGTAAAATTCAGTGGATATTATACAATACTGCATAATTTAAATTCAATACTTCTTTAGAGGACCCTTTTTTTAACTGATTGATAACCCATGAATCTGGAAAGTAGCTATTTTCAAATAAAAGAACATTGAGATTTATGATATTACTCAAATAGGAAATTTTTTCTATTTTGAATAAAAAAAAAATATACTAAACTTAAGTTTCTCGAAAACTATTTCATTCTTTTACAATAAACGTCATATTCATTTTCATATTCTTACTCATATTCATATTCATATTCATATTCATATTCATATTCATATTCATATTCATATTCATATTCATATTCATATTCATATTCATATTCATATTCATATTCATATTCATATTCATATTCATATTCATATTCATATTCATATTCATATTCATATTCATATTCATATTCATATTCATATTCATATTCATATTCATATTCATATTCATATTCATATTCATATTCATATTCATATTCATATTCATATTCATATTCATATTCATATTCATATTCATATTCATATTCATATTCATATTCATATTCATATTCATATTCATATTCATATTCATATTCATATTCATATTCATATTCATATTCATATTCATATTCATATTCATATTCATATTCATATTCATATTCATATTCATATTCATATTCATATTCATATTCATATTCATATTCATATTCATATTCATATTCATATTCATATTCATATTCATATTCATATTCATATTCATATTCATATTCATATTCATATTCATATTCATATTCATATTCATATTCATATTCATATTCATATTCATATTCATATTCATATTCATATTCAATGTCATTAAGTTTGTAACGAAAATAAGGACGCGTGCAGGTATAGAAAAATATATATATAGTTGATCAGCATCACCTCCTGAGTCGATTTCCGTGTGTCCGTCTGTGGACACGATTACAGCCGTAATTCATATTATATAAGCTATCACGATGATTTTCAAAATATAAGCAATTTTTTAAAAAATTGAGATAAAGTTCGAGAATGAGCCAAATCGGATGAAAATTACGCCTTGCTCCCATACAAAGTGACTTTATTTTAACAGCTAAATCTCTTAGAAATCCACAAAAATTAAAGAAATGCCTTGAAATTTTGTACGTAAGCTTTGATCATTAATGTAAATCCCGAGTATAAAATTTTAAAAAATCGGATAGAAACCACGCCTACCTCCCATACAAAGTGACTTTATATTAACCATTAAATCTCTTAAAAATCTGCTCAAATTACATAAATGTATTGGAATTTTGCACATAGGCCTTGATATATATTATAAACCATCTCTATGATATTTGGTAAAATCCGATCAAAACCACGCCTACCTCCGATACAAAGTGACGTCATCAAAAAAGAAAACCTTTCGTTTTCCAAATTCCACCCACATCCTTTATCGAACCTATACCAAATTTTGCACATATACTCTATATACACACGTGGTGTAATGTGAAGTCTTTAGACTTAGAAAGTGGGCGTGGCATTTTACTTTTAATCGAATTTCTTCAACACCGTGTGTCTGACATCAACCAAATTTTGCACATATTGTCCTTGGTAATTTGAGCAGTCTTAAGTTTATAAAATTGGGTGGTACTAGACAGGGGGCGTGGCACTTTATTTTTTACCTATCTGCATTCACAACGTTTGTCCGATTTCAACCAAATTTCTTAAATATATTCTTTAGTATAAGGATAAGTTTTGGCTTAAGTCTACTTTAATGAACCCACTGAATTTCAACGGGTTGCTTGGGTCACAGGGGGGACACAGGGGAAATAGTGGCCTTTTTCTTCATTACCATTATAATCTACGAAAAAAAGGCTACCTTGTACGAATGATACAATTAAAATTCTTCTATGCCTTGTACCGAACAACTTTCTGAAATTTAAGTGGGTTCATTAAACTAGACTTGTTCCGAAGTTTTAAGCCAACAAACGTGGGAGGGATTGGACAAGGGGCGTGTCAATTTAACTCTAATCGAACTTCCTCTACACCGTTTTTCTGACTTAAACCAAATTTTGCACAGATATTATTTGTCATAAGGATCAGTTAGTAGTTTATAAAAGTGGGCAGTACTATACAGGGGGTGTGGCACTTAATTTTTAATCTATTTCCATTAACACCATTTCTCCGATTTCAACCAAATTTCACACATATATTCTTTACTATAACGAGAAGTTTTAAGCATATAAAAGTGGGTGGGATTGTACAAGAGGCGTGCCAATTTTAATTCTAGTCAACCTCCTTCTACACCGTTTTTCCGATTTTAACCAAATTTGGCAAATATATTTTTTGGACTAATGAGCAGTGATTTGTCTAAAATAATGGGCGGAATTAAACAGGGGCGTCTGAATTTAATTTATATCGAACTCCTTCTGTACGGTTTGTCCGACTTCTTCCATATTCTTTGGAATAATGAGCAGTCAGTAGTCTAGTAAATTGGGTGAAATTGAACGAGAGCGTGGCATTTTAGTTTTAAACGAAATTGTTTTACGCCGTTGGATTGAATTTCCACATACCAATCAAATTTTGCACACAAATTCTTTAGCATAATGAGCTGTGGCAGCTTAGGGTAAAATAAAATTAAGCGAATGACACAAATATTTTTGGAGATAATACATAAACATTTTACAGACGGCTAAAGACTTCGAATATACCTCAATACGGCCGCGGGGGGGTATTTTAGCTTCGGTACCCTGCCGAAGCTCCATTCCTTACTAGTTTTTTTTACATTCTGATAGATATTCCCTTGAAAGAAAAACATACAAGCCACTTTGATTGTTCTATTCTATTTATATATTTATATATATGATCTATTCACACTGCACTGCACTTTTGTATGTTGCAAATGAATAAAATCTATGGCCATCAACAACAAGTTGTTTATAACACAAAAACTACATCACATTGCCTGCCATTAATAAAAGTTGTAGCATTTAATTGTAACTTATTAGAAATAACTACATTAAGTCGACGCTTACGTTGACACTTAGTTGAACTCGCTTGTATTTAATTATAAAGTATTTGCAGTGTTTCCCAGAAGTCAGCGCTTAATTAGAAATTCAGCGATAAAGTAAGGGGGGCTATGAGTAGAAGACTAAAATGTTGTCCCTATGTTATAAACCTGCCGTAAAACTCGTGCTGATTGTTGGAATATCGCTGTCAATATAGCAAACCTAATTACTGCTATACAACTTCAAAGCACTTAATTACATTCGATTAATTTATGAGCAATGTGTTTAAATACATAAATATTTTTTACACTCTCAATATTGTAGTTTTTGATGTAAAAAAAATATTCTTTTTTATCGAACCAAAACATTTGAATTAAATTTTTTGAAGGAAACTCCCTTGTCAAATAATTAAATTTTTCATTACAAACGAGGCAGATTGGACCAGTGAAGAAGTAAATTTTAAATGATGAAAAAAAGAGTTCAGCTTTGGTAAAGTTTGTTAAATTCTGCTCAAATTTTGTAACGGTAAACACTACGAATTTTCAATATTCCAGTAAAATGTTTAACACAAATTTGATATGTATTCTTTGGAACACTGCTGCCAGAAGGCATTTCACAGATTCAATTGAGTTTCTTCTTAGCCATCTCGAGAATTTCTTTCAAAAGACATTTTTATGAGCCAGGCTCGTCGGCAAAGCGAATTTTAGGGTTTCAAACCCCTCTCCCTCATAGGATCCAGAAAGTATGAACAAAAAATACAAATGAGACTATTAAAATCAAAACGTAATCTGTTTATTAGGAAAAACTGAAATAATAAAGTTAAATTTATTTGTAGATGCAAAAGTTTGAACATTTTCAACATAAATTTGAAAAGAAAAGAAATGGAAGATTAATCCTTTCACGACCACAAAGTTTCCAGAAATAAAACAAAGTTTTTGAGATCATCAAATGATTTAATTAGCTTCAGTATAGCATTTTTAAAAACAATTATTAAAAGAAATTCATCAGTTCTCTTGTAATATCTTGGGACATGGGTGTCCCTATGGTCCTTAAAGGTAATTTTTTCCTGTAACATATTGTTAGAACTTTTAGAGTAACATAAGCATGATATGGATAATGAAAAAATATTAGAAAATATATATGTTTTACGTTTATGTAGTTATGATTTGCAGCAAAGCAGTTTCTTTTTTCTGTAAAGCAAATTGATACCCGATTTGGCACATTCTACACATTGTTTATGGAAACTTTCTTTTTCAAGTCTATGATTGGGAGAGTAGATTTTAGGTTAACTTTGTTTTTTTGAAGCAATAACTGTAGATGGAGCTGATCTCTTAGGGATGTAAAATTACCAATCAAATCTTAGACTCTGGCGAAATTCAAGGCCTGTTAAAAGTGATCTAGGTGAACGATTTGTTTCATAAAGTTTTTTTATATAATATATAAGAGTTATTAAGTGCAATATCCAAAATGTAGAAAAGTAGTAGTCAACTTCGTAGTAGACTTTTTTTTGTTCATAAGGTCCACTCAGCCCATATCTTTGTTGTACTTCATTACTATTTCAGGGCATGCAATTTCAATTTTATCGGGGGATTTTGCAAGCCTGCGCTTAACTTTGCTTCTGAATTCTGGTGATAAAAAATTTGTCAGCAAATGAGCACTTCTGTTGTCTATCCACTTCATAAATACCAAGCCTTGAGAGTAGACTGAAAAAATCTCGCTCCTTTTCATATTTTTGTCTAGCGGTATGTTGTTTGGAAGATTCTCTCTATCAGGTTGGCAACTGAGTAATTGCGGATTTTTTTTTTTATAAAATAAAAGACAATTTTTTCATGGAACAAAATAACTTTATTCTGTAATGTATTGCCCATTTTGAGCAATGACCTTTTGCCATCTTTCAGGCAGCATCATAATTACACGTTCATACAACTTCTGATGGTTTTTAACTGAACCAGGTACGATTTGACATCATCATTATTATTGAAATTTTTATCATTCAAGGAGTTTTGCAAAGATCGAAATAAAAAGTAATCAGATGGTGCAAGGTCAGGACTATATGGTGGATGTGGCAAAACATCCCAACCAAGCTCCAATAATTTTTGCCGAGTGACCAAAGATGTATGTGGGTGGCCTTGCATTGTCATGGTGGAATACAACACCTTTTCGATTTGTCAATTCAGGCCGCTTTTCTTCAACTGCATTGTTCAATTTTGAATTGATAGTTCGGTTGGGTGGTAAAAGTTCAAAGAAGAAAATTCCTTTGTAATCCAACCAAACTGATAACATAACTTTCTTTTGATGAATATCAGCTTTTAATGTTGTTTGAGCTGGTTCACCTGGCTTGCTCCACGATCTTTTCCGATTGACATTGTTGTAAACAACCCATTTTTCATCACCAGTTATCAATCGTTTTAAAAATGGATCATTTTCATTGCGTTTCTTTAACAAATCGCAGATGTTAATGCGTTGTGTTAAATGATTTTCTTTCAGTTCATGAGGAACCCATATATCGAGTTTTCGTACATAGCAAAGTTGTTTTAAGAGATTTTTAATTCATGTATGTGATACATGAAGCTTCTCTGCAATCTCACGTGTTGTACTGTGACGATCCGAATCGATTATTGCTTTGATTTGGTCGTCATCAACTTCAACTGGACGACCAGAGCGTTTTTTATCTTTGAGTGAAAAATAAACCATAAACAGAACATAACTTTTTGTGAGCTTGCGATGCGTTTTTTCTTTCCGGAAATAAAAAAGCAAAATACAATGAAAATGTTCGTTTTGATTTTCCATTTTTCAACAGACGCCAAACAAAAACTACACAAACCGATAAAAAAATGATTGACTGAAAATGATTACTGATTGACAGTTGAAGTACCAACTATTAAATAGCAAAATGTGTTTGACATTTCGATTACGTCAGCAAACCTAAAAATTCAACTAAAGCCATCTATGAGTGAAATACGCAATTACTTAGTTGCCAACCCAATATTTACTCGGGCTGTTCCACACGCTTTTACGTTTCGCTTGATAAGTTCAAGTTGCAGTGAGGGAGATTTAAAGAAATTATAAAAAAATATATATTTTACATCCCAAGGATGCAATTGATTCTGTGAACTCTAAAACAACTGATTCACCTAAGCCGTTATTAGTAGATTTAGTTTTCTTACCGGTATATATATTAAATTGAGATAAATATCCTGACTCTAAATCAGCTCGATGTGTTCATCGATTGCTTGGTATTTGGTATTATGCATTGCTGCTTGAAAACATTGATGGTAGTGAGTTATTTTGGGTCTAACTTTACATGACCTATCATGACTTGCATTTTGTGTTCAACTATTGTTATTGAAAAAAACAAAAAAAAAATGGAAAAAAGTGAATTACGAGTTTTGATAAAGCATTGCTTTTTGATGAAAAAAAATATTGTGGAAACCAAGCAATGGCTTGATAAACATTATCCGGACTCTTCTCCATCGGGACAAATGGTAGAAAAGTGGATTGCTGAATTTAAACTTGGTCGTACCAGCACATATGATGCAGACCGCATTGGACGCCCAAATCAGACTGTTATTCCACAAAACATCAAAAAAATCCACAAATTGGTTATGAACGATCGCAAATTGAAGGTGCACGAGCTAGCTGACACTATAAAGATATCAGATGGTAGTGTTTTAACCATTTTACATGAACATTTGGGTATGCGAAAGCTCTGTGCAAAGTGGGTGCCACGTGAGCTCACAGTCTACCAAAAACAACAAAGAATTGTTGCTTCAGAGGAGTGTTTGGCGCTGTTAAACTGCAATAAAATCGAATTCCATCATCGATATGTGACAATGGATGAAGCATGGCTTCATTATTACACACCAGAATCCAAAAGACAGTCAGCTGAGTGGACAGCAGTCGACAAACCGAACCCAATGCGAACAAAGACCCAATAGTCGGCTTGTAAGGTGATGGCGTCTGTATTTTAGAATGCGAAATGAATAATATTCATCGACTATCTCCAAAAAGGAACCACTATCAACAGCAGCTATAACTGTGCACTTTTGAATCGATTGAAGGCTGAAATCGCCAAGAAACAGCCACATTTGCAAAAGAAAAAAGTGTTGTTTCACCAAGACAATACACCGTGTCACAAATTGATAAAAACAATGGCAAAATTGAATGAATTGGGCTTCGAATTGCTTACCCACCAACCGTATTCTCCAGATTTAGCCCCCAGCGACTTTTTCCTGTTTTCAGATCTCAAGAGAATGGAAAGGAAAAAAATTCAAATCCAATGATGAATTAATCGCTGAAACTGAGGCCTATTTTGACGAGAAAGAGAAGTCGTACTATATAAGTGATATCGAAAAATTGGAAAATCGCTACACTCGTTGTATCGCTTTCGAATGCAACTATGTTGAATAATATAATCGAGTTTTATCAAAATTTTGTTTTTTTTTACTTATCCCACGGACTTACTGAATGACCTGTCACCTTCAAATTGCGCAATTTCTTTTCCATCATCAATATCACCTTCGGCAAAGAGCTAGTGCGTCCTCTTTTCCGCTATCTTCAGCCATAAATAGTTCCAAAATCTCATCATCTCTTAAATGGAACTCCCTGGTGCCGTATTCAGTCATTCCTATAATAAGTTTAGCAAAGCAACACTTTTCTTAGCACGAAATTCAATTTTATGGTCTTAGAGTTCGCAATTAGCAAATTTAATGAAAAGTTACACTTGAGGGCCATAGGGACATCTGTGTCCCATATGGTTTTTGCTTAAAAATCTAAACTTTCTTCAATATTTTTGTAATAAAAGCAGTTCAAACACAAAATAAACTTACCAATTGAATTAAAAAATACAAATTTATAATAATAATTAAGCAATAAACACGAGTTATATGGCCACAATGTTCAACTTATAAAAACTCGCGCTACGTAATTTTAGGCACGCTCAATTTCAAACAGCTGATTTCGTAACAGGGTTGCGAAGTTGCAATCGTTTAATTAATTTTTTTGAGAATCACATGTTGAAATACGAAAAAACTTTAGACTTAAATTTGTATGGCTTGTATTTTTGTACTTTACTAAGATATGCAACAGCTGTCTGCAGTAAAACTAATCATATTCTCTAAAGGAATTGCATTCTCTTTTAAAGTTTCTAAAACTCTTCAAGTATTTCATGTGTTTTTCGAAACAGAACAGTCTGTATTTTCATCATTGACTAAGGGATAATACTGGGATTTACAAATGGTCGATATTTCAAGAACGTTAGCTGGGCCTGAAAAAGTTCTCAGTATGTTTTGTCTATTAATACAAAGATTTTGTACAACTTTAGAATCTGGTATACTATTTTTTAAAAGCTTCCCCTGAGGTGTTGAACAAATATTACTGAAAATGGTTCGAGTGTACTAACGTACTATTCAGAAGTTGAGTGTACTGAAGTAAGAACAATTGTATCGAAAATGCCATCACTGTTGAACATTACTTTAAAAATTTCGTCGATCACTTATCGAATAGCTTATGATATTAATTGGTAAGCACAAAAAATAAAACTAACGAAAAAAAAGTTCACATAGATTTTCTTTGATTTTTTTTTAAAAATCTTACAAAGTAGCTTTTAGAGAAATACACATTTTCTTGATATATGATTTGATTTATTTAATTAAATATTTGTGGCTTTTTTTTTTGCTTGTTGTTTTAAATTAATATGTTCTGAGTTTTGACTCCGGTTTTCATTAATGGATGGTGTAGAGGAGATGAGTAGGGAGCGGGCGGTTAAAAAGCAAAAAAAAATAAATAAATATTTTATGATTTAATTACGGGTTGAACTGGGTAGAAAGGCAGGCAGTAGTCGTCAGTTCAATCAAGTTTTGAAAAATTATTCATTCAAACACACGGCAAGCAAATTCAGCGTATATTTTCCTGTACCCAATAGGGAATGAGGATCGCTTCGAAGGAAGACATGCATGCTTGCTACTTTTGATAAAGGCAGTGAAACAGTAATATTTTTCATACAAATACTGGATCTGCTTATATTTCGGGATTAATTTTTCGTTTAAAGTAAATATATTTATAAATTTAATTAAAAATTTATATATTTTATATATTATAAATATATTATAAATATATATATATATATATATATATATTAGGGCGGGTCGATTTAAAAATCACTCATTGCTCTGTGAAAATCGTATTCTAGGGATCAAAATAAGAAACTTTGCCGAAGGAACCATACCTCTAAAACGAATTATGATGTACCCCAATTTGGGTCGAACATTTGGGTAGGGTCAAATTTTGAAAAATCCCACTTTGACCCATTTAGAGTGCTCCAATCGAGTCCAAATGTATGACCGACCCCCACTAACTTTGGAGGCTTGACCCACCACCACCCACCACCACCCCACCCACTGTGGGATTCCCCATACAAACATTTCAAAAAATCACCAGTTTTGGCACTTTACATGAAAAAATCAGCGAAATGGCTATGTTTTTTCTTTATTTTTATTTATTTATTTATAATAATATTTATTATTTATTTATAATAATATATACTTTTACTCTTTTGAAATTTATTTAGTCAGAACATATGTAAATGAAAAAATTAATTTAAGTTAGTTATAGAAAAGAAACTAAAAAAATTATTCTTATCAAGTCTGGGCAATTTCGCACAGCTCTCTAATGTCGTCGCCATAACAGCCTCTACATTTTCCGGTATAACCCGTTTGGAAACGCTAGCTAGCAATTGAACATGTCGTTCCGTTCCTTGTATGTGTGATGCAATTTTTGGATCATTAAACGCTGGATCATCTTGATTTAAATATTCTTTCAATGTATCGTACGGAATGCTTCGCGTGAATGGTGGTTCAAATACGTTATTTATGTCATTCATATTGATCATTTCCGTGTAACTTGTGCAATTAAACTTTATATCTGGTTTTTTATAAGCTCTAAGTTGCGTTGGGTCGTCAACATCTGTTCAATAGCGTAGAATTATGTTGATAGCACAGTCGCGCTTTTCTTTGCTATCATCAAACAACATTGATAACAAGATATTTTCCGAATGCGCATAATATGAATTATCTGTAATTACTTGATTGACAATTTTGCGTAAACGAGGTTCTAGAAATCGTGCATAAAACGCGCATTTCTTAAGAAGGTGCCATAAAATACCCACAAAAAGGGTTTTAAAAACAACCTTCATTTCTTAAGTAGCTGCTATAAAAAAACTACACAAGTATGTTTACGACATGCAGCTGTGTCTTGTGGTGCCTTAAAAAACGCACACAAGCAATTTTAGGATCTGCAATTGTGTCACAGTGATACCTTCATTTTTTAAAAGGGTTGAATAAATTTCTAAAGAGAAAAAAAACTCCAAAAAGAAAAAAACATTGGCATTTCGCTGATTTTTTCATGTAAAGTGCCAAAACTGGCGATTTTTTTAAATGTTTGTATGGGGAACCCCCAGGGGGTTCCAGGGGGTGTGCCACTGGCATGGGTGGGTTGGGCCTCCAAAGTTGGTGGGGGTCGGTCATACATTTGGACTCGATTGGAGCACTCTAAATGGGTCAAAGTGCGCTTTTTCAAAATTTTTCCCCCCCCCCCAAAAGTTCGACCCAAATTGGGGGACATCAGAATTCGTTTTAGAAGTATGGTTCCTTCGGCAAAGTTTCTTATTTTGATCCCTAGAATACGATTTTCAAAGAACAATGGGCGATTTTTTGCGTCCCCACAAATCGACCCGGCCTAATATATATATATATAAATTTATATATATTATTGATAAATTTATAAATATATTTATATATATTATTTATAAAGTTATAAATATATTTATAAATATATCGCAAACTTACTACAAAACAGTCTCAACTCAAAAAAACCCACGAATTTTCAGGAGAAGCAAAAACTGTTTAAGCAAAAATGATTATAATATTATAAACAAATTTTGTTTCACAATAAAAAACACCATTTTCAAGATAGTTATGGTAAAGCCTTTTAAATTTTATATTAAAGTTGTGCAAATAAGGAATAATTTGCAGTTATGACCTTTTAGCTGAAATATTTTTGTACGAATAGTTTTATTATCTCAAATCGTCCCTCTTTAATTGATAAAATCAATTTTTGTTTTTCTTAAAAAATCGTAGTTAAAACACCATTATTTTATTTTATGTCATAACTTTGGTGAAAAAATTCCATATTTTTACATTTTTTCGGAGAAGAAGGTCATTAATGTACGAGATATTAATATTGTTTTTTTTTTTTTACTTAAAAACTTTTTAATATTACTTAATTTACTTTTTTTTAATAGTACATACTATTTTGGATTTTTGAGTAGTCTGGATTACAATGGCTAAAATAATTACAAACTTTTCTCTTGAAATAAATGTATATGCATTTATATATAGCCAAAGCTTTTTATTAAGGGTCTTTTTTTAAGTATCTTTGAAACAAATTCACAAAATCTTTAGCAATCTTTTGCGCAAATTTCAGCTTGCACTCTTGAAATTTTTTATTAATGGCAGGGCTTAACTAGAACTTTTACTAAAGCTTAAAATTAAAACTTACTGATAATAAGTCGAAATTTCTGCTTTTTTTTATTAATGAAAATATGTTAGAATTTAATCGCAGAAATACATACACATAATACATATGAATCGCAGAAGGTACTCAAAATCCACAAAGGTTTGGTGCAGTTAGCTAAAAAATGTTCAGGTTCAAGTGAATTTTTTTTAAGATTTTTTGAGATTCTATTATTTTTGTTATGATTGTAGCTTGAAAGAAGTTAAAAATTTGTTCATACTTCCTACGGCAAAGTTGTTCCGATCTTTATCTATTACTTTTCAAAACAAACTATGGCTAAAATCACATTGACGGCTTTTTTTTCTATTTTTCGTTATTTTCGTATGTGTAGCACCAAAGATTTTTTGAAGTGAAAACTTTTTTAGGCGCGTATAGCACTTTTTGGAAAAGAGAAAAACTATAGATATTATCACGGTGTTAGCTATATCATCACGCTTTTAGCTGTTCATTTATGTTGCATTGTACAGCATTGCATATGACGTTGTTATGCTAGGCAAACATGTTTGGTGACCTTGTTTTTTATTATTAAGGCGATTACAAACCAATTACCGAACCATTTAACGACTACCGAAGCGATTAACATCCGATTGACAAAGCGATTACCAACCAATTACGAAGTGAATACCAACCGATTACCAATTAACGAAGCGATTACCGAAGCAATTACCAACCAAATACCGTAGCGATAACCAACCGATTACCGATTATCGAAGCGATTACAAACTGGTTACCGAAGAAATTACCAGCCCATTATCAATTACCGATGCAATTACCAACCGATTTCCGAACCAATTACCGATTACCGAAGCGATTACCAATTTCCGAAGCGATTACCAGCCCATTACAGAACCATTTAACGACTACCGAAGCGATTACCAACCGATTACCGCAGCTATTACCAACCCATTACCGATTACCGAATCGATTACCAACCGAATACTAATAACCAAAGCGCTTACCAGCCTATTACCGAAGCGATTACCAACCCATTACCATATACTGAAGCGATTACCAACCAGTTACCAATTACCGAAGCGATTACGAACTGTTTACCAAGCCAACTACCGATTACCCAACCAAAGTAATTGTGTTACAAATATATTATGTATGTATAAACATTAAAAATAGCAGTTTTAAAATTCAATAACACATAAATTCATAAAAAGAGTTAAAAAAGTAGAACGCGTCTGATTTGCCGACTCTAACTACTTCGGAAATTCATAAAATTCATTTTAGAAAATTTTATTAAATTTTATAGAAAGTTTTACTTGTTTTAGCGGCAAAGAAATTTTTTTGTGTATCAAACTAAAAGTTTTTGTTTGAAAGAAATAACAAAATTATTTTTGAAATAAAAAGGAGTACCTATATTAGAATAAAAAAAAAATTTCTTAAAAACTTTCTTATATATCAAAAAATTTCATTCAATCTAGTAGTATTGTGCGCCCGTAAATTTGACATATCAATTATATCAATACAACAACAATACGCTTGTGTAGAGTAGTAATCACACAGCAGACTAGACAGACTGTTTCGGTGGCCGCTACACCAACTGGTTGCATAGCAACCTTGAGTTCGAATATATAACTATTAATTAATGTTTGAAAAATAGATTAGAGTCGTAAGAACACATAACATAAAACTTACGAAAAGAGGCTGAAAATAATTTACAAATAAGTTATTTCATAACTTTAAGTTTTCACTTCGGTCGGCAGTCTACTATTTCTTTTTTAGTTCCCAAGATAAAGTGTTCTGCCTTAGAATTGCTTGTTTTATAAATATTTATAATGTACTAACTAACTGTGTTGGTGGTTCGTATTCAAAATCATCGCTATCATCAAAAATGTGACGAACATTTAAGTTTCAGAACTATTCAACGTAATCAAATAACATCTCAATAAATGTTCACTCATGTCAAGTAAATAATAAGAGTAGTCTTAAAATATGTTACACGTTCCAGTGTTAACGCTACATGTGTTTTTCAGGTGTGCAAAATTATATAAAAATTCTATTTAGTATAGTATGCTCAGCAAAGTTTCAGAGCACATCAATTATAACTACTTTGACGAAGGAAGTATAAAGCAGTAACAACCAGTACAAAAATAATAGAACTTTAAAAAAATTTTAAAAATTTCACATGAAGCTTAAACATTTTAAATGCCTATAAAAATAATGTTTAGCTTACTTCACTAAGCCCTTTGACGATTTGAGTACCAACATAGGTCTACTTTAGCTAGGTGCTTAAATCATTCCATCCTAAGGCATTGACCTGGTATTTGTATAGTGCATAGGGCATGGTATAGGGCATGTACCTGATATAGTTAATGTGACCAACTATACTGATTTAATCAGTATGGTACTGATTTTTAAATCGCGATGCTGATTGAATTTCGATACTGATTTTTATACTGATTTTTTGGAGGGCTCCCACAAAGGTTTTTTCAGATGTAAAAGTGTAGAAATTTATTTCGTTTTCTACAAAAAGCATAAATCGATAACGGTTATCGACCATTCGAGAGTTAAGCTAAATGGAAAAATTCGATACTATCGATAGTGACATTGCTAGTTTTGCAGCCATATTGCGTACTCATTTTTATATTCAAATGTCAAAGGAGCATACGCTCAGATACATACTGTACTTCAAAATTTAACATCGAATGTACCTGCACTCAGTTTTTCGAGTTCTTAACAGCTTTACAGCTCCTTGCAACGTTAGCCTCAGCGCCATGTCGATCGATCTAGATTTCACCGGAAGTATGTATTCCTTTACGCTTATTTTCATTCCTTGTGTCGTATCGAATGTCAAATTAAAATCAAACTAAATCAAAAATATATTTACACTTAGAGCTTTATGCCAATTAATTTCATGAAGCAACTGGTTGCCACAACAACAATGTTCTTTACAGAACAACCACCAGCAGACTAGACTAGACTAGCTGTTTCGTTGGTCGCTACACCAACTCATCAGTAATCTTCTGTGGCTCATGCAGTCCATTAACTTTGGAAATCTTATAAGCACACCTTCTGCTAAAACCAAAGCGGAATTGCAGTTGTGTGCTTTCCAATTTAAAAAGCAAATTTTTTCTACACTTAGCACAAAGCAAAGGTTCCAAAAGTTGACTACATTAATTCTGCAAAGACTTGTTGTTGCGCTCTTTGTTTACTTCTTTTCACGATTCCATTCTTTGGCACCAACAATTCGTAGGTATTAAACCATAGAAGGCGTGAGAAGTTTTTTTTGAAAAAAAGATGACTCATCTTATTTTCTGAGGTCGGGCTCGTACCAGTTTATACATGAAAAATGTATTGTGTATATAAAAATGTATTGTTCTGTTAAGAACATTGTTGTTGTGGCAACCTGTTGCTTCATGAAATTACTTGGCATAAAGCTCTAAGTGTAATTTTAAAAAATGAATTTTTAATAAACTAAACTAACTAAATATATGAATTATGAAACATGAATTAAAAAATGCCACAATTTATTTTTCATGTAAATCAAAAATAGTCTGTATTTCATACTGATTTTGAATGATTTCATACTGATTTTTTGCATGGATAAATATACTAATATTTGTGTGTATATTTGTGGTATAGTGTATTTTGTAAGAACTAAAAATCTGTATATATATACCTTAACTTTGTTGGGCTGAAAAAAAACGCCGATTTGTTCAGTCAATTTTGGAAAACAAAAAATTTGAAAAAATTTTGGTATATAAATTTTTCTTGCAAATTTAAATTTCATGCGAATAGTTTTTCGAAAATTTAGTACCATGGTAGTACTATAGTGGAGTGCTTTTGAAAAAGTACCAAAAAAAAAACACTTAAAGCACGTCATGATAAAAAACTGACGACTATTTTAAAATAAAAATGTTTGCATTAAAATTGAAAAATTGCCGCCAAAAATTAATGTTCCGTCCAATTTTAACAAACAGTATTTTATTAAAAAGAGGAAGAAGAAAACATTTGTCATATGTTATGTCATAACAAAAGTATTTAAATTTCATAATTATTTTCAGATTTTTTGCCATTTAAAATCTAGTGAACTCAAAAAAAAAAAGGCAAAGTCAAACGACAACAAATGAAAAGTGCGATTCTGAGTATGCTCAAGAAAGTTGTTCTGTTTGCAAGAATAAGAGTATCTACGTAAAAATGAAGCACAAAACTAAATTCGAGTTTTTCAAATTGAGCAAATAGTGGAGCATTTTAAATTTGGTTAGTACGACTGTTCATTACTAGTTGTACAATTAAAATTTGTATAGTACGGAAGACATAAGACTCATACATGTACTAATATTGTACTACTTTGGCCAGCACTGGTTTCGTATTTATTTATAAAAGAAAACGTCCGAACGTGGCGAAGCCGCTGAAAACTGGATTCTGCTAGTTTCATATAAAAAGGAAAGTATACTCGTATATAAGAACAGAAGGGCTAGAAATGAAGGCATGCTAGTAGCGCTTCGAACCTTTGCCATTGCCGACTGGATAGTTGTCATGTGCATTTGTATGCCTTTGCTTCCCTGTAGGAAAATCAACTAATTTAAAAGTAGTTGATAAAGTAGTTTTTTGTCAACCACAACTAGTTGAAATTCTGACTTTTTTCCATAGAACGAACTAACTTATTTTGTATGGTGATGTCCGCTAAATAAGTCAATTGACTGTCGTCTGCATATATTTTCAACTACTTGTTAAATTAGTTACATTTAAATTATTTTTTTAATTCCTTTCAAATAACCAATTGAAAACTATTACTGATGGCCAAAAGTTAATAATATTTGATGAAATAACATGGTTAAATATATATAAGCTTGTAATCTAATAAAAATTTTCAATTAAAACATGCCAACATCAGAGTAGTTGCCGCCTTAATATAATTCAAAGTAGTTTATCAATCACTGGTTTTTAAGTAGTATTTCAATTACTTCATATATTGAAGTGGATGCCGCCTAACTATAATTCAAAGTAGTTCATATACTGGTTTATTTTAAACTAGTTTTTTAATTAGTTGTTTTTAAAAACAAGTTAGTTTGTTCCTATAGGGTTGTTAGTACTCGTATGTGTGTGTTTATGGCGCGCTTAGACAGCCAGGGCTGCAATTTAATGACATTTTTATTATAAGTAGCTGCTAATTTCCATAACTATTTTAGCATTTTTGCGTGTTTGTGTTTGTGTGTTTGGCTCATGTCCCGATTTAATAAAATAAAAAGTCACCAGCAATCGATCGACAATGATTTTTATAAATTTTTGATGCTTTTCTGCTATCATGCAAGCTATTGGTATTTCATCAACTATGAAACGATATTTTTTTGCAATAGAAAACTTTATTTTCTCCACGTTGACAATGAAATTTGACTTTATCCTTCAGCGTTGAAAAGCTGAAATTGTTTTAGTTGGAGTTTTTGAAGTTAATTGAGTTAGATGCTATTCTTGAAATTTATTGTGGCATTTATTAAATTTTTTGATTTAATTATAAAAAAAATTTCTTCAAACATGAAAGCTGTGAACAAGCGCTCTTAATATAATTAATTTCCTATTAGATATTCCTGCAAAATAAGTTTAGCGAAAATTTTATATCAATTCAGCGCAAGTAAAATTTATTCAGCTTATATTCAGCACATGGTGTAAAGTTCGCAGAAACTTATTGTTGGCTTGTCGCTACAAAAGTTATATGGGTTAAAGTTCTGTAAAGAAACTGTGCTGTAACCACAGCTCAAGCCACCTTTTACGGCAACTGAATTATTTTTTATCTTCTCTTGTTTCAAGCAAATTTCATGCTAATCAAAAGTTTGTTTCGAAAACATAAAAATATAGATGATATAAATTGTATATGGAGTTCATTAATATTATAGCCTTCAAGTGTGGATCCGGTGTGGGGAGCAGAAACGGTACGGTTTGAAAGAAATGTGCAAGGAGAGAGAGAAGGAGGTAAGCAACGAGATTGTCGCCAGAGGCCTTATTATCAAAAATCTATTCTCTACTTTAGTTATTCTATTTTAAAATATTTTTCGAACCTGCTGTTCGAAGTGAAAACTTAAAACTATAAAAAACTTAAAGCTATGACATAACAGTGTTTTGATTTTTTATTTCAAATTAATTGTAGTATAAAATCATTAATTTTTCAACCATTTCATTACATTTCAAAAAGGATGCAATATGCTCATGGTAACTGAAATAAGAAACAAAAATATTTGATTAGAATTTTACGTAATTACCGTGTAAAAATTGCATAGATCATCGTTTTATCTTCTGTAGTACTGAGTTTTTGAACATTAGACATAGTCAAACCTAATGCTTCATTCAAAAATTTAATTAGTGGTAGATTCTTTAAAAACGAAAAAAAAACGAAAACGAAAGAAGAAACCAAAAACTCAACAAATATCGTTACTACCGTTTCCACCTAATATGGCTCCGGTTTTTTCTCTTTCCAAAACTCAAACTAACACTTCGGACACATCCGTTTTCACTAGATAGAAGACGTAAAAGAGAATTTGCGGCGAAAACTAAAGACGATTCCGGAAAATGCGTTTAAAAAATATTTTAATGAAGGAAATATTTTATGAATGCGATGCGATTAGTTAAAATGAATAATTAATTTTCTGTCTTTTATTGACCAATTCCAGGTACTTTTTTGACAGAATGTACAACGGAAAATCCTATTAAAAATATAACTTATGTGTTAACAAATTTTTTTTTATTTTTTTTTTTTTTAACAAGATGATTGACGCAACATGAAAAAAAAGAAACAAACATCAAAATTTAGCAACTTACTATAAAAATGTTCAAATTTAAAATTTATGGTTACGACAAATTTTTGTGTCTATAAAATTTAGTAATTTTTTTAATTTCTACACACAGAAGTATCTGTTTAAAAATAAACAATAATAGCCATGCATCGTTTCGCTTTAGCCATGTGACAGGTATTTTCACGTGTAAAACATTAAAAATAAAATTTAAAATGAATTTTCTAAAATAAAATTACCGCTGGGCGTTTATCCCACCAGTGAAATAACCCATCATACTTTCATATCTCCGTTTCTATACATGGAATTTTATTAGTTTTTCTTTTTAAAATAAGGTTTGTGTGTCGTGCTTCCTAAATTTTCTCTTGAAAAATTGTTAAAAATTTTTCAACCAAGTCGTTAGGGGCTGGGAAAAAAAAAAATCATGATTTTTAGACCTTTTCCGGCTGTATGAAAAATTTTTTTAGGAAAACATATAATGCTTATGTAATGCCGACAAAATACTAAAAAAAACTCTAAATGTTTTGATATAATACTTGATTGAATGTTAAGTGCAAATTTTGTGCATATAACATATCCGACCATCAGCGGAAAAGATGATAAAAGGCATGATTTTTCCAAAAATCATGCAAAGTATTAAAATTGTCTTCAATCGAAATTTTAAATAAATCTGTCAAGCGTTTATTTACATAGCTATGCCATAAAAAAGTAAATAAAAGGTGTGATTCAACAAATCAAATGCAATTAAGGGAGTATTCCTGGTTGGCAAAAATTTTTGTTCGATTTTTTTTTTTTTTTACATAGTTTTATAGCTTGGATATTTGAGAATATCGTCCTTAAAGGGTTTTTGAAATTCGAAATACTTTAGGAGATATGGTCTTATTTGGCCAGCATGTTTTCGCCAAAATGCGATTTACTTAATTTGGCTACTTTTTGAATGCAACGGTTTCAAGCAACCACCGAATTTCGTTCAACGCGTTCTTTAGTAGGTAATAACTTGTTTGAATACACATTTTAAAAATAAAAGAATACACATTTTAGAGCTTAGGTATTCGAATGTTGGCAGCGCTTAGTTCACTTTGAATTGAGTTATAAACCGGACTTGCGAGCGCATACAGTTTTGAAGAGTACAGTTTTGATAAAAATTGTTGTTTGTGCTAAAGACAATGAATAGAAAAAGTAATAGAAATAAAAATAAAAGAAACACTGGTAGCAATCGAAAAACTCGTCCCTTGAAACGCCAGTTTCGTGGTACCCAACACGAAAGAGATGAGAACACGCACTTTTGAGATTGCCAATTATATTGCAACTGTCATATTTAACGAAAGTTTTTTGCCAATACTTCAAATAATGAACCTAATGGGGATCCCGATGGGCAACATCACATATGATTTCGCCTTGTCTCTAAACGAAGAACGTTTGAAAAGGTCCGAAGCCAGAGCTCTGGCCGCATCAAAAGAAGGTAGAACTGCCCGAAGAGCACAAAGAGCCGCTGAGTCCTCATTTTTTGAGAAAGAGGAAAGAGTTCTTTATGGGGCTGGCATTGCAGATTAATATATATGTAAGTATTTCACAAAAAAAAAAAATGTTTTATTGCCTAAAATTTTCATTGAGTTTTTTCAAAATCACGTTTTTGAACTTCGAAGTCACTTTTCTCCGGTTCTACTAAACCGATTTTGATGAAACCAAGTGCAATCGACGCAGAATTTTTGAAAACTGCATGCTCAAATTTTTTATTTCAAATTTTTTTTCGATGCAAGAAAATAACTTCAAACTTAAACGCGCTTATCTCGAAATCACGTTTTTCGAGCTTGCGGCCCAGATTGCGCCCGTAGTACTGAACCGATGTTGATGAAACAAAGTGCAATCGACGCAGAATTTGGTTTTTACCTCAACCACAATTAGAAACAATTTTTTACAATTTTTTTTTTTACACTAAACTACAAAAAAAAAGAACCAAACTCTGTTTTTCATATTTCAATGACCGCCATTTTGTAAAAAATAATCGCAAAATTAACATTGAGGTACGAACAAGAGTTACATCTATACTGAATCTAATGCCGTTTGATTTTTCCATTTTAAATGATATGAAGTCGAGTTATCCGGGCCGCAAGGAGCATACCTTGTTTATCGACACCCAACTTTTTAAACAGCCCTCGTACAAAGGAGAACAATTTTTTTACTTAATTTAATATCTTCTAAATACAATAAAAACCAGAATTTAAATAACTCTTTGCTTTTTCAAATGCGAAGTTTTTCAAAAAAGGGTCCAAAAGCAGCCTTCCAACCAGGAATACTCCCTTAATTAAAATAAAATATTATATACATATTCAAGTCATTTCATCTTTGGCTGGTGTAGCCAACGTATAAAGAAATGAAATTACAATTACCTATTTCTCTTTATCAAACCTCTAACTTAGTCTTTTGAGAATACGAAATATTGACCGGTTTGAGTTATTTTTGCATCCCAAATTTACTCAGTGGTGTTTGGGTCTTGGCAATTGAACTGCTCTCAGTGCTCGTTGTTGGATCACCTTTCTTCTTTTTCTTTGTCACAGGACACGCTGACTGTGAACTGTGTTCAACTTCAAAACTGCCTGGCATTTTGGCGGATAAAATATCGATTTGCCGGTCAATTTCATTTCGTCTTTATCAAGTGTTTCTTCTTAACTCATTTCATCCACAATCTGGGGCGTTCAATCTTGTTGAACTTACAAATTAATTCCTTTTCTGCACCCACCAAAATGGACCTACGACCACTGACTAGCTTTGAATTTTGATTTTACTGAAATATTTTTGTGTGAACTTACTCGCATTCGTTCTCAGTTTAAGTTTTCGGTTCTTCACCGAAATCCTTACAAACTACGCCGTTTATGAGTTTTTTCCTCATTTTTTTGAGTAGACTTAGCTGTTTTCGAATGCGTAGCAGTCAGTTTTTTGAGGTTGTGATAGGAAATTAAAATTAGAAAATCCTTCTGAAGAGCTAACTTGGCGGCAAGTGATTAAACGTTTTGAAGAAAGCCCTCGTGCTTTCACGGCTAGGCTTAGGTATTAGATCGTTACTTTTAACATCAGAATGAACATCTTTTAACATTTCATCAGATTTTTCAGCATTTTTTAACTTTATCAGCATTTTTAAGGTTTTTAATTTTTTGACTTATTTTTAAAATTTTTTTTATTTTTGACTCATTTTTTTAATTCAACTCACGACATACGAGCTCGTGAAAAACAGTGGAGCGAAAAGGTTTCTTTTTTTTTTTGCAAAAATTTGGAAACCTTCTCAAAAAACTACTTGTTTCAACCACCGGACTGAACACATCATAGTAACTGTTAGAATAAATCCCGACTTTAGCGTCCCTAATCATCACCTAACATCATCATCAAAATGATATTTTCAATAAAATTTTAATTTAGTTCAGTGAATTCAGTGAATCTTTTACGCTACTGGTCGGAAAAACGACCACCACATTTTTTCTCATAGTACAAAAAATTTCAGCTCAATACGGAATCTGAGCATTTGTAACTTATTTTAAGAGCTCAATTGATGATATTTATGAGTTTGGCACATCTACTCGATAAAATAAACAGCCCGATAGAGAATGGGTTAAGAGTAATCTTCTGTATACTGACAAAAAATTAAATTTATTATCTTACACTAATTTGCAGACATTTTGAATGAACGCTGACGTATAAATTTAAAAAGAAAATATTTGTCACGTGTACATGACCCTGATCGAATTTTTTGGTACTGGCTGGACATTTGCGACCTTCCAACAAGATGGAAATACTCCTGTCCTGTCCTGAAAAGAACAATTTTCCACATAGAGCAGTGGCTGATTGCTATCCGAGATTGTGGAATTTTGTGCAAACAATCCTGCCAATAAGCTCGCTTTATCAACCGAGTCAGTGAAGAATTGGTCATCTTTTAAAAGAGTTGAAATTGATGAAGACGTTTGATTTTTAACAAATGACCAAAAGTTTTTGCTCCCTTCAGGGTAGAGAAGAACCTGTTCTCTAATGCGAATTTCGTGAAGAAACTTCTTGCGTTTTAAAATTGCATGACCTTCTTAGTAGAACGCCAGTTGTGATAGGCTTCCTCTTTGGACCTGACTGCAATCCTGCAAGTCTCATTAAGGGGTTACATGATATTTTACATGAATATTTTAGTAAATATTCTTAAGATTCTAAAAAAAAAAAAATTTCATGGAAAATACGGGTTCAAAAGTTACAGCCGGATTAGTGAGAGCGCATTTTTACTTTTTGCGTTACCTACGTACGGCAGCTCGTATATACTTGTTTTACTTGCTACCTGCCTTTTGGTGGTTGTTATTTCGTACCTACTTGAAGGGTGAAGAGTGAAGCCTGAATTGCTAAACGATTGCAAAAAACTATAAGAAACAGCACAACACAAGATGGCATCGAAGGCATACAGTCGAAGCAGGCATGGCAGATTGAAAGTAACCTTTTTTTTCTTTGTCCACAAACTTTGAACGCGTTTATCTCGAAACCATGTTTTTCGTACTGGTTGCGGTACTAGCGGGTTAATTTTTTGACGGAATTTGTATTTTTTTTAAACTGGATTCGCTATCGTATGACACGAGCTTTTTGTTCGATTTTTTATGAATTTTTAAAGTCAATATTTTTTTCGATAAAACACACCTTCAAATTTGGAACATCACCAAAAATTGAAAAAAAATTTAAATAAAAGCTCATGACATACGATAACCAATTTTGTTAAGATTTAAAAAGTAATTTTTTTCCAGATCGGACAATTTTTGCAAGCGCTGCAACCACGAGGCCCCGTTTTTTTCTCTGCCGCCAGTTTGGAGCTCTATAAAACCATGTTGGAGTGAAAATATATTTGTTTGAATTTTTTTTTTTAATTTGTTCAATTCTCTACAATAATAAAATAAAAATTTTGGAAAAATTATTGTTTTTGACTGAGCTATGAATTTTTAAAACAATGTCTGTTTTCTCTGCCGCGAATGTCATGTCCCGCCTTAAACCATGTGGGGTCTTTTGGTTTAATGCTTTTTTTCTTATTGGGGATAAAAGACCGCATACCCAATAAGATAATTTCTTGTACCATACATTTACATTTACATTTACATTTCTGTCAGCGAAAAATAATTCCCAATTGAAGTTGCGACAAAAATTGCTTACGCAGTCCAAATTGCCTTATCATAAAACCAAGCATTCGAGGCTTTGGGCATTGCGAGATGGTGAAATGGTCCGAATTACCAAGAGGTGCGTGGACACTCACATCATATTTTTCGTGATGCGAAGTCAGAAAAAGGTCTAGAATGCTATGGCTATGCAGATCATTTCGTATAACAAAAAGTTGGTTCCTTCACTAATTGGTTCGATTCAGCGAAAAGCTCAACATATTGACCCGCAGATGTTGTATGGCTCGAGTGACATAACCAAGCCGAGTTGTGAACATTTATTTTTTTGTTCCCTGCTTACAATATTATTTAATTTTTTAATTTTTCTGATGTCTGCACCTCTCGTTGCGTTCATGAATCAAGGCATACCTTACAAACATTTGGAAGTTAATTGAAAGAGAAGCTGAGTTTGCGATGCACTTGCGATTCGCCCAAGGGTTCTTAAGAAGATGGATCGCTTTTTGATCGTCCAAGCAATGAACGAGCGATTCAAGAAAAATTTTCAAAATCTTCGCATTTTGACAGTAAGAGCGATGAATGCGCGGTTATTGAAAAATTTGAAAAAATTTCTTTCGCTTATTCCAGCGATCGTTCTATAGCGATGAATGCACAATTTTTGAAACGTTTGGAAAATCTTCTTTCGCTCATTCTGACGACCGTTGAAAGATGGAATATGAGCCAGGCTTTGAAAACCTGTTGAAGTGAAACAAACTTTTGAAACTTGTGAAAAAAATGTCATATGCAAAGACGCGTTTTAATTTTTTAATTTAATAAAACAATTTGTAACAATTTCAACAACGCTGCTACGCAACATATCGCTGAGAACCCGTTTTGCCGAACCGTTTGACCCCTTCAAGGACTTCTCTTGGCGATTCATTTCGCGAATCTTCCCAGCGATTCGCTTAACGTCCCCCTCGGCGATTCGTTTGCCAATCTTCCCAGTGAATCGCTAAACTCCCTTCTTGGCGATTCATTTGCGACTCTTCCTAGCGAATCGCTTAAGGTTCCTCTCGTCGATTCTTCCCAGCGATTTGCTTAAAAATTCTGCAGATGATTCGTTTGCAATCGCTTTTATAGCCTCAGCTGCTTACATTAGGCGATACCAAGATGACTCTCAAATGAGCTCGCCGGCGATTGTCTCATCGCTCAAGCGATTCTCTAGCAATTCTGAGGCGATAGAAAATGTTTTGTTTTTTATCAAAATAGTTTAAAATAGTTTTAACTACAATCTTTACAAATAACTTTCAAGTAGGATGTCACTTAAAAGCATTCAATGCTGGATTAATTCTGCTGCAACTTATTGAGGGGAAGTTTTTTGCCTTGGTTGAAGATTATTGCACAACAATGGTTTTTAATATACATTTTTCTGTTTTAAATACAAAATTTGTTAAAATATAATTTCAATGTGTTTAATTTTTTGCAGAGTAGCAATTTCCACTATAGACAGTTGGATGTGGTTGTGTTTGAAGGTTATTTAGGTCACAGCTAAAACTTTATGGTTGATTTTTTAAAATTGTGCTTATTTATTTCAACTATTTAACTATAATAAGCTGATACATATCTAGATAAATTAACAAGAAAAGAAAAAAAAAAAAATTAACACATGCGCATAGAATTTAATTCAGCTGCTATGCATTGTTTTAAAGTTTCCTAAAAATATTGTTAAAAGACATGTATGAGAAGTTATTATTCTGTCCATATTTGTGTTTTTTTTTTCGTGTTTTTTTCTTATTTAAACAGTTGTTGTTATGTTAAAGCAAACACCACACCAAAAACACGAATTTTACTTGATCTGAAATTAAATTCATTGCTGGCGTTGCTTTTATTTAGGCATGAATTTATATTTTTTTTTTTCTTTTTTGTATATTATCTTTCGAAGCTTTTAATAAGGTTTCTCAAAAAAAAAAAAAAAAAAAGTACAGCACTCAAGGGTTAAGCACAATATTTAGCTTTTAATAAGGTTACTCAAAAAAAAAAAAAAAAAAGTACAACAATCAAGGGTTAAGCACAATATATAGAGTGAAAATAAAACGAGTTTTAAAGCTTGATTGCTGCTGTTGCTCCACTTTTTTTTTTAATAAAATTCGCTGAATTCAAAGCAGCTGCTATTTTCTCCTCTTCTTCTTTTTCTTGTTTTCATCCTTTTCGAAGCATGCCTTTGTTATAATTAAGTTGTGTGCAAAAATGAAGCACCGGAAGTTCATGGTTGGCCATGTTATTGCAGCGGTTACGACAACAACAATAATAAATTTTATGGCATGTATATGCGCAGAGCTTTTAAGTTTTTGTCAAAATTTAACACTAATCAGCGTAATCAAAAATTGTTTCCACCATTTAAGCATCAAAACCAACGGAAGTTTGAAACTCTGCCATCATATTTACACCGCACAATCAAATACACTGAGAAAATTAAGGCAGCAAAATTTTTGAGAAAAATTAACAATTTTTAAATTTTTGTTCTACACAAACTTAAATGTTTGTTAGTTTAACACAGCACTTTAAGATACACTAAGAAAAAAAAAATTGTGAAACTTTTCAGAACTTACGCAATGCTAATAAGCAAAAATGAAGAATGGTTTTTTATAAGCTATCCATAACAATCTTGAAATTTTTTGTTGAATTTGCACTGTACTACAAAAACACGTAAAAACAAAATTGAATCCTTTCAAAACGTACGCAAGCTTTTTTTAGCTTAACTCATCACTAATATGCGTAAATTTAACATACTTTTGCACTCAAACCAAAGAAAATTTCCAAATGTTAGTGTATTCTCACTTCATTAGAAAATGCAATATCATAGACTGAAAAAAATTTGTATTATCAGATCCTATAAATTTTTTTTTAATTTTTGTTGGCACTTCACTCCTTTTGTTTGACATAAATTTTTAAAATTTCAAATACACTGGGGAAACTGTTTGCGTATTTTATTTTAAGATTTTTTTAGCACAAATTAGCGTGAGCAAAGCAAGTTGGCTTTATCAGATACACTGAGAAAAATAAAATTTGGTCTTCTCACAACTTCCCTTAAACATTTTTGAGTTGTTTTAAAGTTATTTTGTTTTAAGCGAGCACATTTATTTTCGGCGTATTTTGTCCTTATATAAATATTTTTAAGGAAGCGTCACTTTGTACAGAAATTTTTTTTAAAATTTTTATTCATTGTTCTTTGTACCTTTTTTAAGGGGTCCTTTTCATGCAATATTTAAAAAAAAAACTTTTATTTATGATTTTTTTTTTTTTTTTTTGATAAATTACTATTTCATTCGTCCAAAAAAAGAAAATTAAAAAGTATCATGCTTCATGAGAAAGGCGACTAAAACAAGTCTTCCAATCATTAAAGATTTTTAAGTTGTATATTATTTAATATTTTGTGTTTTAATATTTTATGATATTATATATATTTTTAAATTTTTTCACTCTCGTTTTTATTTATTTTTTCATTGACATTATTTGCAATCCATGACATTTTTCAGCTTTTTTTAATGCATATTGTAATTAAAAATTTTTTTTTTATTTGTTTATTTATTTTTTGTTAATATTTTTCACTGCTGACATTTTTATCACTACTCATTTTTGGAATGGTTTAGCTTTTTTAGGAACTTTTTGATGTGTTTTAATTGTTGTCCATTCTTTCAATATAGTTCATCTATAAAGTTTTAAGACTTTTGACTCTCGAAATATTTATATATATAAAAAAAAAAAAAAATTTTTAATATTTTTCACTTCTGACATTTTTATCAATAACTTTTTCTGAAAAGGTTAAAATTTTTCAAAAGTTTTCAAAAGTTTAAAAACTGTTTGTTATTACTTTTTCCAATATTTTTACATGGTTTGTTTTGACTCATTCTTCATTATTCCTTTTTTTACATTCTAATGCATTCTTAGTAGCATGATTTTACACTTTTTGACCTTTTAGAAATATGTTTTTTGATATTTTTTTTTTAATGATATTAGCAGAAAACACGCTCTGGCCTCTTTAGCTCTGATTGGAACTTAGGCCAGAATTAACAGAAATAACCAGGCCTTCATTTTTGATTGCAATTATTGAAGCAAAATTATTCTGGCTTCCTCCTATTAGGCTTTCCTTATATATAGGCTTCTCTTAAAGGAAAAAAAAATCAGTCTTCTTTTTTCAAATACTAATACCAAGTAATAATACCAAGTAATTCAGATCTGAAGAGATGTAATGGATGTTTTTTAGAGGCGTATTGAAATGAAATACTGAGATTACATAATTTTAAACTGAAAATTGCTTTTTTTTTTAATTATTTTATTCTATTAGTGTTTAAATATGATTTCAGACATGTCTGCGTCGGGGTTGGCTCAATTTTCGATCACTTTTTCAAGCAATTTTAGACATATCTCGCTAATGGTGCGCACAATTTTGTCTTCCGATTCGTCTAAATTAACTGGTTTATGTGCATAAACATGCGTTAAATCGCACGATCTTGGTAGCCAATTGACTGGTTCATTTCGAGAAATAACGCATTCACCTAATGTTGCCTTCAGTAGGTTGATTGTTTCTATAACTTTGAAGTAGTCAAGGAGTTTGCATACCTTAGCACCGCCATTAATAACAACAACGAAGTCAGCCTGGAGATAAAGCGAAGAACAATAAATGCTAATAGGTGCTACTACGTTAGCCATAAGTTCTCTGCTTCTTTGGGTGTACCGCAAGGCAGTATCCTGGGTTCCCTATTATTCATATTATTTATTTATTATATAAGCAAAATCCTTAATAAATTAAAAATTTAAAAGAATTAGTAGCATATCTGAATTTGTTTTTTTACAATGTGACTTAAATAACTTGCTACAATGGAGTTAAGTATTTTTAAATGCTTCTGTATTCCTTTTTCTAAGTGCAATCATTTCCTAAATAATTCTTTCTATCTTTCCGAAATACTTCTTAAGTGCGTTGGATCTATAAAAGATATTGGTGTAGTATTTGACTTGAAATTCACCTATAATGAACACATTAACTTTATTGTTCCTAAAGCATACTCTCTTCTAGCGTTTATATGCAGAAATAGTTCAGAATTTTCTGACCCACATACTATTAAATCACTTTTTAACGCTAAATGTTTAAAACTCATCTGGAAAACACATTATGCCGTTCATTCCTTGCGGTTGGAACTCTTCGTTCGCTATATTATCTTGAAGATATTCCACCATATAGTGTAAGATGTTTGCTTTTAGGCATAAAAACCTTGAAGATGCGAAGAAAAGTTCAGTTACTTATTTTTATAAAAAAAAAAAAACGAAAAAAAAAAACGAAATGGCCATTTCAGCCCTTGAAAGGACTTTAACCGAGATTCTTATGATCAATTGTGTTGTGTGTAGTGTGAAATGTTTGAACACAAATGATCGAGAACTGAACCTACACATGTTTTATGCCTATTTTATGCAGCTTTTACTCTCTGGGGTTTGCCATTGTCTGCAAAGAGATGTAAATGGCCGAACAGAAAAATTACGTCAATTGAAAAAATTTTCTGTGTCAGGTGGGATTCGAACCAGGGTTCTCTCTGGCGTATGGGCCACACACTCTACCCACTGCACCACGACCGCCACATGATATATTTTATACATGATTTAAAAATGGGTAAATTGACAGTAAATTGACAGGGGAACAGGGGGCGAACCTTCACATGGCAACGTGTCTGACCGCCTCAACCTGGCGAGGCCAGCATTATCCATGTCGAAATCGTCTCAAGTCGACTCAAACCTCCAAGTGGTGTTCCCTGGGCAACGGCAAACTGGCATCCGTCAGTTTGACGGCTAATTTGAGCGGCGGGTCACTCCATAGACCTTAAACATGGAATGTGCGCAGGGTTTGGGTCCCGCCACATTACTACTGCCCAATGAAAACTAAACCAGCCTCGGATAAGAACCCCAATTACGTTGACGACCACCGCAAACGAAAAACGGACAATGATTTACGGATATGCACCTGGAATGTCCGGACCCTTTATAGGGAAGGTGCCATTATCCAACTGGCGGAAGCCCTCAAAACAATACAATCTGACATCACCGCCATCCAGGAAATGCGATGGAAAGGGCAAGGCTGCTCTAAACAAGCACACTGCGATATCTACTACAGCTGCCATGCGGAGAAGCGCGAATTCGGATGTGGATTCGTCGTTAGCCGGAAACTACGCCACCTTGTTTCCCGGTTCACACCTGTGAACGAAAGATTGGCCACGATCAGCATCAAGGCAAAATTTTTCTACATAAGCCTTATTTGCGCGCACGCCCCGACGGAGGAAAAGGATGAAGCCGTCAAGGACGCTTTCTACGCTAGTCTTGAGGACGTATATGACCACCTTCCGGTCCATGACGTGAAAATAGTCCTCGGCGATTTTAATGCGAAAGTCGGAAGGGAAGGCATCTTTGGCCCCACTGTCGGTCAGTTCAGTCTTCACGAGACCTCCACAAACAACGGTCTAAGACTGATCGACTTCGCCGCGGCACGAAACATGGTAGTTAGTAGCACCAGATTTAAGCACCTCGACATCCACAAGGCCACCTGGCTGTCCCCGGATCAAAAAACGCGAAACCAAATTGATCATGTTGTAATCGACGGAAGGCATGCCTCTAGTGTTCTAGATGTGCGTACATTTCGGGGGGTCAACATTGACTCCGACCATTATCTTGTTGCAGCCAAGATCCGCATGCGATTATGCAATGCCAAGAACATACGCACAGGAATGCAACGAAAGCTAGATGTCGCTAAGCTGCAATTACAACGGACTGCCGAAGCCTACTCCGCTCAACTCTCGGTTAAGCTCAACCAACCAACCTCTGGACTCGACGACGCCGGCGGACTTTGGGCGCATATATCCCACTCCATGCGCGCTGCCGCTGAAGAAGTCATTGGTTTCCGGCGCCCGCAACCTCGGAACCAATGGTATGATCAGGAGTGTCGCATTGCGACTGCAGTAAAAAACGCCGCTTATAGAAAAACGCTGCAGTCAGCTGCAACGCGAGCCGTGCGAGAAAACTACCGCGAAAAGAGGAAGGAAGAGAGGCGCCTTTTCAGACGCAAGAAAAGAGAGCAGGAAAAGCGTGAGCGTGAGGAACTAGAGGTATACCAGGGCAAGAAGGATGCACGAAAATTCTATCAACAGGTTAAGCGTCTAACCCAAGGTTTCAAGCCCGGAGCATCCACTTGTAGAGACGAAAATGGAGATCTGAATACGGATACACAGTGTGTGCTTAGATTGTGGAGACAGCACTTCTCCAATTTACTTAATGGCGACGATTCCACCAATGCCGCCCATCGAGAGCACAGTGCAGTGCCACCAATCGACGATGACGGAGTGGAAGTATCACCACCTAGCCATGAAGAGGTTCGAGTTGCTATCCAACGACTCAAAAACAATAAAGCAGCGGGTGCTGACGGCCTGTCAGCTGAATTGTTTAAAACCGGCGGCGATGAATTGATAAGGCGCATGCATCAGCTCATCAGCAAAATATGGCTAGCAGAAAGCATGCCCGACGATTGGAACCTCAGTGTACTGTGCCCTATACTTAAGAAAGGAGACCCTACAATCTGCGCAAGTTATAGAGGTATCAGTCTTATTTCCATCGCATATAAGGTTCTCTCAAGCGTACTGTGTGAAAGATTAAAGCCAATTACAAAAACACTGATTGGACCTTATCAGTGTGGCTTTCGACCTGGTAAGTCTACCATAGACCAGATTTTCACGTTACGACAAATCCTGGAGAAAACCCACGAAAATCAAATTGACACACACCATCTCTTTGTCGACTTTAAAGCTGCGTTCGATAGCCCGAGAAGGGATTGCCTATACGCAACAATGTCTGAGTTCGGTATACCTGCAAAGTTGATTAGACTTTGCAGAATGACGTTGAGCAACACACGCAGCTCCGTCAAGGTAGGAAATGACCTCTCCGAAACCTTCAATACCGAAAGAGGTTTCAGGCAAGGCGATCCACTGTCTTGCGATCTCTTCAACATCATCATGGAGGGGATCGTACGAAAGGCCGGTGTGCATCGTAATGGCACCATTTTCTATAAAGGTGTCCAGCTCCTTGCTTACGCTGATGATATTGATATTGTTGGCAGAACCAAGAGAGATGTTACCGCTGCTTTCGCCGCTATCGAAAAGGAATCAGCCAAAGTGGGTTTGACGATAAATGAGGGTAAAACAAAGTATATGCTGTCTACAAACAAGGGAGCTCGGCGTTTAGACTCCCACGTTTCATCCGGCAGCTATAACTTTGAAGTAGTCAAGGAGTTTGTATACCTTGGCACCGCCATTAATACTAACAACGAAATCAGCCTGGAGATAAAGCGAAGAACAATAATTGCTAATAGGTGCTACTACGGGCTCAGTAAGCAACTAAGTTCCAGAGCCCTCTCTCGATCGACAAAACTAACACTCTACAAGACGCTCGTTCTACCTGTGCTGCTTTATGGCGCTGAGGCATGGGTAGTTTCGCAAACTGACGCAGCCGCTCTGGGGGTGTTCGAGAGAAAAGTTCTTCGCAAAATCTTCGGTCCTGTTCGAGTCGGCGATGACTATCGCATCCGAATGAACCACGAGCTGTATGAGCTCTACGGAGACATTGACGTAGTTCGGCGTATAACTGTGCAGCGACTACGCTGGCTGGGTCATGTCCATCGTATGGACGACGAAGCTCCAGCGAAAAAGGTGCTCGAAGCGAGGGTCGCTGGTCAACGACGACGAGGGAGACCATGCCTCCGATGGATGGACCAAGCTGAGGAAGCCCTAACCGCACTTGGTGTATCCGATTGGAGAAGGCGCGCGCAAAGCAGAGGCGCCTGGCGAGAGCTGATGAGGTCGGTCGAAATCCGGACACGGGTTGTCACGGCCACCTAAGTAAGTAAGTAAGTAAGTAAATTGACAGTTCATCTCGTTTGGCTTTAATAAATTTTAATATGGCGGAATATAGACCGCCAATTATAGACAATTGCGGAGTTTTACAATATTCTATATTCAATTTCATACATAGGTCTAATTATGCATTTAATGAGCCGACACAAAGAGCTCTGTCTTTATATAATGATTAATTGCTTCGAGTTTTGTTTATTTCTCATTGTCAAAAAAATTGTTTAATTTATATAACAGTACCTTCAAAAAGTCCATAGGATGACACATAGATGGCATTGCTAGATTTTCTCCATTAGATTTTTATTTTGTACTAAGATTCAAACGATACGTATAAAAATTTGACAACAATCTGACACTTGATTGGTGAGTTATAGCATTTTGTGTGCAACTATTGTGTTTGACAAAAAAAAAAATGGAAAAAAGTGAATTTCGAATTTTTATAAAGCATTGCTTTTTAATAAAAAAAAATACAGTGGAAACCAAACAATGGCTTGATAAACATTATCCGGACTCTGCTCTATCGAGACAAATAGTAGAAAAGTGGATTGCTGAATTTAAACGTGGTCGTACCAGCACAAATGATACAGAGCGCAGTGGGCGCCCAAATCAGACTGTTATTCCACAAAACATCAGAAAAATCCTCAAATTGGTTATGAACGATTGCAAACTGAAGGTGCTCTTGTAAAGATATCAGATGGTAGTGTTCTTACCATTTTATACGAACATTTGGGTATGCGAAATCTCTGCGCAAAGTGGGCGCTGCGTGAGCTCACAGTCGACCAAAAACAACAACGAATTGCTGCCTTAGAGGAGTGTTTGGCACTGTTAAACTGCAATTAAATCGAATTCTATCGTCGATATCTGACAATGGATGAAACATGGCTTCACTATTACACACCAGAATTTAAAAGACAGTCAGCTGAGTGAACAGCAGTCGACGAACCGAATCCAAAGCGAGCAAAGACCCAAGAGTCTTCTTGTAAGGTGATGGCGTTTGTATTTTGGGAAGCGAAAGGAATAATATTCGTCAACCATCTCCAGAAAGGATCCACCATCAACAGCGACTATTACTGTGCACTTTTGGATCGATTGAAGGCTAAAATCGCCAAGAAACGGCCACATTTGCAAAAGAAAAAGTGTTGTTTTACCAAAACAATGCTCCATGTCACTGGATGTCGCTGGAATGATGGATGTCCAATGATGAAGTGATCGCTGAAACTCAGGCCTATTTTGACGAGAAAGAGAAATCGTACTATAAAAGTGGTATCGAAAAGTTGGAAAATCGCTATACTCGTTGTATCGCTCTCGAAGGCAACTATTATGTTGAATAATATTTTTAATTATTATTTTATAATTATAATAATTATAATAATTATATAAATTATAATAATTATAATTTTGTTTTTTCTTACTTATCCTATGGACTTATTGAATGACCTGTTATATTATTAAGTTTGAAAAACAACGCACACAGTTTACGTCACCAATAATAACACATAAGCTTCTATCCACAAGTTTAAAATCCTGAACACATTGGACGCAACATGGACATTATGGCACGGGGTCAAAAGAAAGAATTTATGTATAAAAAAATATACATAAATTTTTGTGAACTTTTTTCTTAACTCTTTATTACTAACGCAGGGTGGATTACACCCATAAGTTTTAAAACATAACAAAAAAAATTAATTTACGTAATTTTGATATATTTCTTTCATATTTATTTAACGAATTTTATGTTTAATAGAAAAATAAAGTACATGAATTTAAGAGGAAAAGAACCGTTTTACTGTTTAAATGTTCTCTCTTACAAATTCGTTAACTAAAATTTATGAGTGGATTACACCCAGGTTAGTACGAGTAATGACGTTATTCCAAATAGCAATAATAATGGAGGATAAAATTAGTGAAAATGCCCGCTTTATTGAAATAAAATAAAAAACATAAACGTATAATTTTAAAAACTATCGGGGCACGCACACATAAATCGCAATTTTTCTAACATTTTCACATAATATTTAGTTGTTGAAGCATCAATTTTAATCATTCCGCCAAAGTTATCGCCTGCTATTTCAATGCATGAAATTCCTATGCAATGAATTTCCTTCTAAAGGTTTTGAAAATTTTTTCCAAATCTACGCATGAGGTCAAACATTATTATTATTGTAAATTGATCATTATAAATTCCCGAGTAACGTCGGGTATTTCAGCTAGTCTTAAATATAACTTTTTCCTTAGATTATTTCATGGATATTAACTTTAATTTTTAGTTTATTAGAATTTTAGTTCAACTGTATTTTTTTCATATAATTTTCATTTGAATTTGTTTTTTATTTTGTTTCAATTATATTTTACATTTATTTTAACCTTTTTTAGGGAAAAAGATATATTGCGCCGCGAATATAAATTTTTGTGAGCTGCTAGTTAGCACATGGAATAATACATATTAAATTTTATTCGAGTATAATATATAATATATTTAATATATTTATATAATTAAATATATATTTATGTATTTATGTAATATATTTTCTTATATAACTTTTGAATTATATGTATTAATATCTAAATAGCAATGTTTTCTCCACACATAACTTTTTTTAAATAAAGCGTTATTTATAAAAATTGTTATTACTTTATATTTTTTGTTTTTATGACCTTTTTTAAGAAGTGTTTTTCATGCAACATGTTAAAAATAACTTTTCGAATTTTTTTTTTTTTTCTTTATAAACCATTCACTTGTCCAAAACAAAATTTTAAAAAAGTACCATGCTGCATGAGAAACACACCTTAAAATAAGTCTTTCATATATTATCACTCTTGCTTTTTTGACTTTTCTCCAATACTTTTTTTTTAAGTTTTTTTCCTTTTTGGGCTTCTGCACTGGCAGAAGACCTTAACACTTGTTATTTCGAGAAAAACGTGTTTACAGTTTCGCACTGGCTGCCGTACGACTTTTCTCGCTTGCAAAAAAACCTCAAAAGTCAGCCACTTTAAAGTATTTCACTTGAAATTTTCAGAAAACGTTCCCTTAACTGCACTTGATCGAATAGATCGATTTTAAAAATGTCTATTAATTAAATTTTAATTTTAAACCTATTAATTTAATTTTAATTTTATTTTCATTTAATTTTTTTTTTTGTAATTCTGTTTTAATTTTATTTTGATTTAATTTTAATTGCATTTTAATTTCATTTTTATCACATTTTCATTTTATTTTAGTTCTTATTTTAACTTTATTGTTTTTTGTTTTTGTTTCTTTTATTATTTCATATCAATTTTTATTTTGATCTGTATTCCTTCAATGTATGCAATTTTTATTTTTTTTTTTTTTAATTTCAAGTGAAACATGTCTGATATATTTAAAAAAATATTGTTAAATATTTTTGTTTTCTTATCTCTTGTAATTAATATTACTTTTAAATTTATTTATGAATTGCATTCACTTATTGTAATTTTTTAACTATACGCACAAAATTTTGTTTCTTTTTTTTTTAATATTTACTCTTTAAGTTTGAAGATGAAAAAAACAATAGATTTTGTTTTATTTCAATCAGTAACTCTTTAAAGGCCAGCTCAAAAATAACGGTTTAATTTTGATTTTTGTGTTTGGAATGATTTCTAGTCGTTTAACAATTGGCGCGTTGCTACAAAATAACCGCTCGTGCAGCGTTCTAACAACTGACTGGTTGTGATGGACGCTGTTCGTCTATGGCTGGCATAGAAAGCAAACCGAACAGTTGACATAGAGCGTTTGTGGCGTTTCATTCATAAAATTTTTGTACAATATACGGCATACGACAGGTTCCACACAAACAAGTTTTGTTTGTGGAATGCATGCGTTAACGTGACCTGCGCATTTGGTGTCGAGTCGTTGTACTAAAAATATTTTACTAACTTGTACTAAAAGGCAAAACATACACACACACACACTTGCACACATAGCCAAACAAGCACCAGCACTGAACTACTTGCATTAACAGTTTTGAGTTGAGCTGAGTTTGTTGCTCTTTTTTGTAGTCCTTCTTGAATTAAAGCCTACCGCCAGCATATGGGGTGACGGTGTTGCCACTTCTTCGCCATAGTTTTGTTTGCTGTAGCTTTTTAACACTTCATTGTTGCAAACAATATTTATTTAAATGTCACTGTGTCTGTGTGACTGGCTTTGATTGTATGCTCTTCTAATTCGTTGGCGCTTAAATTTGCTTGTTGCTTCAGCCTTTTTATACGCTGATTTTGTTTCGTTTTTTTTTTTTTTTGCGCCCGCCTGTTTGTTGTGTTGGTACAGAAAACGTTGAAATTGTTTTTCCGTTTCAATTTTTTTACAGGATATACAAATATTTTGCTGTAATTAATAATATGGTCAAATTTCATTACACAGGGTGTCCCGCGACTGAGTGCAACTATTAACGGAGATGAAAGGTGATGTCAAGTTGAGCAAAAAATCTTATGGGAGTGACAGCTACAGGGTTAAATAACATTTAACGATTTTGATTCACATTATTTTTTCAAGCAGAAAAACTAACTAACAGGTAACTTATTTTGAGAACTCATTATAAAGGCAATGAAATCACATTTCTAACGGTATTGCAACAAACTCCACCGACTTAGCCGTTACTGAGCTGTGCTCGTGTGAAGATGAAATCAATCGGTTGAAACTACTAAATTTCAACTTTGATTACAAATTTCTCAGAATTTCGCGTAAGAAATTATATTTGTTTTATAACTAGTTTTGTAATTTATTCAATTTTATTTTCAATAACATCAAAACCATAAACATATCTTTAAAAATAAAAAAGTTGGCTGTACTAAGAAAATTATACTTATTAGAAAACAATGATAATATTTACTGCATTACTAATTGTACTGTCATTGTAAATCATTGTTTTCTTATTAGTTTAACTTTTTTAGCACTTTCAATTGATTGATTGAATCTTCACACGAATACACCTTGGTAACGGTTAAGTCGGTGGAGTTTGCTAATATACCGTTAGAAAGGTGATCTGTAAGTTAGATTTTTGCTAGAAACAATAACGTGAATCAAAGTCGTGAAATAATAACTAACTCTGTCGCTCCTAAGAATGTGAAAATAGACCCCCTCCTCCTACTTGATTTTGACGTAGAATTACGTCTTACAGCACGTTATTTATGGGGGTATTTTCAGAAATTTTTTCAATGTCATGCTAACGTTTTTGCTGCTGACGTTCTTATGCTTGTTGCTTTAGTTCGTGCTGAAATCTCGAATGCAACATCGTGATGTTTGTTGAATACAATCGTTTTATGAGTTTCTCAGAGCCTTACAGTCAATGTTTACGCATAAAAATGCTTGTGCTCAAGGTTGATTTATAAGGTTGTCGCAGGGCTGATCGCACTCTCTTCTCAGTACCCATAATTGTCAAAACCAGCCAATTTTGCGAATGATGACGAAAGATACAACTGGGAAGCAAAACATTTTTTCACAATAAAAAAATTGTATATATAAAAAATTTATTATATTAAAAATGAAAAAATACAGGTATTGTGCTCCCATAAATTTGACATATTTGTAGATATTTAGTAACAAAGAGTTTAGTATAAATTTTTACTATTTTATATTCAATTTGAATGCTGCCATCGCAGGAATTGAACCTGGGCCACTCGCGTGCCAGTCTGTCGATTTTCCTGCGCACTAGCTGAGCTATTATCGCTAATAGTGGCGTATTTTACTTAAAAACAAAACTACGTCAACAGAGCGTTTGTTTTAACATATAATAACATGCGAATAGACATAGCAATAATTTTGCAGCCGCTCACACTTTTTTTTTGTTTTCATTAAAATTAAAAAAAAAACCAACCGAAAAATATAGAAAAAAAAATTCTGGGTCTGACACTCTATGCTGTAGGCTAGAGAACTATTGTGGACAAGCAAGCAAAGAATCAATAAGTCAAACTAGCTATATGTCTCTTACTCGAAAAGCATTTTTTTAAAGAAAATTTGTTTTTTAAATTAAAGTTCTTAGTTTCTTAAGAGAAATGTCAATACTTTTGTTTTTAATTTAAATTTACTCATAACAAAGGAAATTTTAAATTTGCATAATAAAAACTGATGATTTTTTATTTTAAAATTAGTTTTTTTTCTGAGTGTAGATTTGCTTATTTTATGTTTTTTTTTTTTAATATAATAGCTTTTATATTAAAAAATTTAAAATAACATAAAGTGAATTAAAAAAAAACACGTTAATATTCACACCATAGTAAATTTTATTACACATCATTATTAGTTTATTTATTTTATTACGTGCTACATTGATAGATATTTCGACGCACTTGTGGGCAATTGTTAATTTTTGCCGATGCTGATGACATCCTGTATGTAACAAGTAGAAGCAACATTTTTGTCATATTTGCATAGCTGTAAAATATGTTGGACCTGTAGAATAGCCAATACACAATCCTTTTAATATATTGATTTTTTGATCTGCTGCAACATACAAAGCTTCAGTTGTACTTCATTAAAACACCGATGCTAGGTACATCTTGTATCAAGTGGAATATATGTGGAATATATATATATATGTAGAATAGTCAATACACAGTCTTATATCTATTATTATCTATCTACCTATATCTATTAGATCCTATATTGTGATCTGCTGCAACATAGCTTTAGAATACTTAACTTAATATTGAATCAACAATTGTGCTTAACAGAGGCTTTTGGATCAGTAGATAGTGTTTTGAACTCCCAATCACCACGGTACGAGTTCGATTCTCCGCGGAGCATCAAAGAAATATTTTTAAAATATTGAAATTACATTTTCTTGTTATAATAGAAAAAAGATTAAAATAGTGTTGTTTTGAGATTTCACTCAAGCAAATCACAGAAAATAAATGTCAAAAAGCATTTTGAACAGAAAACTAGTAGAAACTCGTAGAAACAAATTAACAGCTGATCAAATGACATTTTTGAAACCCAAAAAAATTTTGTTAATTCGAGTTTTTTTTTTTAAATATTTAACATAAGACCATTAAAATAAATAAAACGGAGCCATATAAAACAAATTTAAATTGTTCACCAAAGACTTTTTAGCACAAATGTTTCTTTTTCCGTCCATTTTAATCGAGTATGTGAACGCTTTCCTATCGAAAATTGGTAACAATTTGTAACAATTTTTTGTTAATGAACAAACTTAAAATATTACAAAAAAATTTATATAAAAATAAGTTAAATACAAGCATTTAAAAAGCAATTTAATTCAATATTAAACGAAAAAATTATTTGTTCATAATTTTTCTTGTATATTATCAGTTAAGTTTTATCAGACTTGATATATATCTGTGAACAATTTACAAAACGACTTCTTTCTAAATCCTTCACGTTTCAATGAGAGCGAAAAGAGTATTAAAATGCACATCAAAGTTTGTTAAATATAAATTGAAAGAAATCTTATACTAGACATACACATATATGAAGTAAACATTTTTTCCCCTTTTAAAGCTAGTTTTCTTTGAAATTGATAGTAAAAAAGGTTAATACAATTTGTTAAATGGATTCCTAATAAAAAAAAAAAAAATAAAAAAAAATTGTTTGTACCACACAAGTCGTTTTATCAAAATCATTTTTATTAGAAAATAAAATTATCTAAGCCGCTTATGTAAGGAAAAGCCGTTATGTTAAATTGATATGTGGAGAATTTTGCAAATTTTAACTTGCTTTTGACAAAACGGTTTCTTTCAAAAGCAGCTCTTTTGTGTATAGGGATTTGTTGGAAATGTGCTTGGACTATATGGAGAAGTTTTTTTGTCCAATTTCAATTGAGGAAAAAACTTGAAAGAGGTCGATTTGCCGATTGCGGCAAACTTTTTTTATATTTTAAAAGTCATAGGAATACGGTGATTAGACCAAAAAAAGCGCATTTTATATATAATACCAACCCCTTAGAAAATTGACTTATCTCGAGAGAAGACGTTTTGTCAAATGTCCACAGATTTGTAACATTTTGTGCCACTACAATCACAAAAGCAAAATAAAAGCTACCCTATAGGAAAATCAACTAATTTAAAAGTAATTGGAAAAGTAGTGTTTTTTTCCAAGCACAGCTGGTCGGAATTCTGACTTTTTTCCATAGAACGAACTCATATATTTGTATGGCAATGTCCGCTAAGTAAGTCAATTGACCTTAGTCTGCATATAATTTCAACTACTTGAAAGTGAGTTAATTTTAAATCAGTAGATAATAAAATTAAAATAAATCAATTTAAAACTAGTCAAATAGTCAAAAGCATAAAAATTGAAAATTTGTATTTATCAAAAAGAAGCGTTGTTTATATGGTTTTCAAAAGATAAGGCGGATTGAGGCGAATAAATAAGTCGAATGCATAAAGTGAATACACAAGGCGAGTTAAAAAAGGTCATCAATAATGAAATAAGTCTTTCAAAGACTTATGAATTAGTAATTCATTACTAAATTAATAGTAAAAGTATTTTTAGTATTTAGAATTTATATAAAGCCAATTAAATTTTTAAAATAAGTGGTTAAGTTTGTTATTGGCGATTTTGTTGTTTCTTTGCCTTTCTTTAGAAACATGCCGAATGGAAGTGTTGTTTTTTTTTTTACATTCTGAGATGTCTTCCTTATGGCGTCCTCTGAATCTGTCTGTGGACCAGCAAATGCATCTAAAGGGTGTTTAAATTTTAAGGGCCGATGTTGAATGTGAACCACACCTAAACGTCATGTTTTTATCTGCATTGCATATGACATTTCTCAATTTCAGATTACCTCAATTTGAACCATGGAAAGATACACAATCGAGCAACGCGTTAAGGTTATTCAGGCTTATTAGGAAAATGGGCGTTCAAATCAAAATGCATATCGTGCACTTCGTGATTTTTTCGGTCAATTTAGTCGTCCAAATGTGCGTTCAATCGGAAAAATCGTGCAAAAATTTGAGCAAACCGGGTCTGTAGGAGATGTGAATACACCAGTGCATGCTTGTACAGCTCCTACTGCAGAAAATATTGCTGCTGTTCGCGATAGTGTGGCTGAAGAGCCGTCCACCTCAACTCGTCGTGCCCAACAGTTGCACCTCTCACGCTCGTCGTTGATGAACATTATGCATAAAGACTTGCATTTACACGGTTACAAGGTGCAATTGACTGAAGAACTAAAGCCTCTTGACCATTTCAAGCGTCGTCAATGGTCAGAATGGTGGCAAGAAATGGCATCAGTGGATGATCAATTTTCGAAGAAAACCGTCTTCAGTGATGAGGCACATTTTCACCTCAGTGGATTCGTCAATAAGTAGAATTGCCGCATTTGGGCGAATGATAATTCAAGAGTGATTGTCGAAAAACCAATGCACCCACAAAGAGTGACTGTTTGGTGTGGCTTATGGGCTGGCGGCATCATTGGGCCGTATTTTTTCCAAAATGAGGCCAGTCAGGCAGTTACTGTGAATGGTGTTCGCTATCGTGAGATGATAACGAACTTTTTATGGCCCGAATTGGAAGATATGAATGTGGACGAAATGTGGTTTCAACAGGACGGTGCCACTTGCCACACAGCTAACGAAACAATGGCTCTTTTACGAGACAAATTCAATGGCCGTGTTATCTCACGTGGTGGCGATGTCAATTGGCCCCCAAGATCATGTGATTTGACACCGTTGGACTTCTTTCTTTGGGGTTATTTGAAAGAAAAGGTGTACGTCAATAAGCCAGCAACAATTCAAGAGCTAAAGGATGAGATAATTCGGCTCATTAACGACATAGAACCTCACTATGCCTCAGCGTCATCGAAAATTTTGACCATCGGATGGAGGTGTGCCGCCGAGGTCGCGGCGGTCATTTGGCCTATATTTTGTTTCATACATAATTGAACCATACCAATAATATCATAATAAGAAGAAATGACAATAATTCCCTTAATTATTTGGGTTTTATTCAAAATCAACTGCGGCCCTTAAAATTAAACCACCCTTTAGAAGAAAGAAAATCTTTATAAAGAACATATGTTTTGATTTTTAATTAATAAATTAAATTCAAATTAATAACATAACATTTTTACCGATATCTTGGCAACTTTAAGGTAACTTTTATCCATTTTTGTAAAAAATTGAGGTGTGTTTTACGAGAGGTTTACGAAATTGACAAACAGGCGGAAAAGAATCAGCCATTATTCTGAAGATATTCACGCTGTCAAAACCATAGAATGTATGCGATATGATTCCAAAGCTGATGATAAACGCCAAAATAAGTTTCAGAATTTATAAAATTTCTATCACCTTTCCCCTACATATTAAGACGGCGATTTGCGTCCACTGCTCTGGCTTACGTCAGGCCAGTCTTAAGAGCCTCATTAATAAATCCAGGTGCAGACGAACATTGTCTTAATCATAGACAGACGGACAAACGGACGGATAGACGGACGGATGGACTAATATGGCTTTAAGTTTCTTTTTTGTGCACATTACTCACTTTCTAGTTCTAGTGCTCCAAGTTTTGCACAAAGATCATACAATTTTTTAGGTATGTATTATAACAAATATTTTACTTACCTTGAATGATTTAATTACACGAACAACACTTGAGACCAAGAACACTTCAGAAAAACACTTTCTTTAAAAAAACAATGTTAATGCAATATTTGTGAGCGGCAATTTCTTTTGTTATATTCTGACAGTTCATTTTGATACATTCTATTATCAGAGTACTTGCCACCTAAATGTAACTCAAAATAGTTTATCAACTATACAAAAAAAAAAGAAATGGCCATTTTCAGCCCTTGAAAGGATTTTGATCGAGCTTCTTTTGATCAATTGTGTTGTGCGTGTTGTGAAATGTTTGAACACAAATGATCGAGAACTGGACCTACATGCTTTATGCTCCGAACGACTTCGAACGGCTCCGAACGACTCCGAACGACTCCGAACGACTCCTAACGACTCCGAACGACTCCGAACGGCTTATGTTCTCAAGAAGCTTTTCATGGCAGTTTTTACTCTCTAAGGTTTGTCATTGTCTGCAGACAGGTAACGGCCGTTTTTATCAACTACATATTTTCTAATTACTTTTTCAATTACTTCAAATATAATGTAATAAAAACATTCAAAAATTAAAGTCGGTTCCGCCTCAATATAATTCAATGTAGTTTATCAGCTACATGTTTTAAAAGTAGTTTTTCAATAACTTGTTTTAAAAAATAAGTTAGTTTGTTCCTATAGGGTATTCATTTTCTAACATATTAAATACTCGTACATGTTGTTACTTGTAACAGTAACTCGAATGAAAAGTGATAATTTTAGAATAAATTTTCTGAGGAATTTAATAAAATTATTGAAATGTCCACAATATATGAGTTTGTGATTGAAAATAGATTTATTTTAACCGGGGCGGGGGAACTGCGCCCCTTCACCCGCTTCCGGCGACCCTGGATCGATGCGATTTTTACACGATACTTACAGAAATTCCAATAAATGTTTGTTTCTTACTTTTGTTACTAACTCCGCCAGGTTAGCAACTGAGTTGCGCCTGCCTGTCCAAAGCCAGGATAAAGAAGTATGGTTGGCAGTAGATGCATGGAGGCGTAACATTTGTGGATAAGTCTTGTCTACGTAAAAGAGAAGAGCTCACCAGAGCTCGGTGTGGCGGCCAATCTGGTAGCCGGTCACTATGGTAAATCCTTGTGAAAAAAGCCTGCGATGGAATAGCAATGGCCCAGAGGACTTGAGGTGACCTTATCTATCCACGGAGGGGAGGCATGGTCTATATGGCCAACAACGAATGGTTATTTTGTGTCTTTTAAGACACGGCTAAGTGTGGGCCTTGTTGCATGTCAGAGGTCAAAAAACCCTAGGCACTTTGTTTAAGGTATGGCAATGCTCCATGCCTTAATTGAGGTGTCAGTCAAACACACAATATAGTGCTATGTGCACAGTCAAATACAAAAATTCTATATATATATACATATATATGAATTTTTTGTCTCATTTGCCGGGATGTTGTAGACCCCCATTCGGCGGGACCGAGCTGCCCAGGTGACTATCATGGGTTGGCCCTTCGGGGTGACTCGTGCTGGCTGTGGTTTGTGCACAACGCTTGCACAGGTCTAGATTGACCGGCGGAGTCGCGCAGTAGTACGACTGGGCTGGCATACCTGCTTAGTATGCAAGAGATTGGATAGGTCTCGTCTTGACCAGTAGATGGCAATGAAAGTACGACATCTACCGGTAGCCAAACTGGTACTATTAAGGGCAGTATGGAATTCTTATTGCATACTGCTTTTACAGAATAGGGCACAGAGTAATGCTTTTCTGTTTATGAATGTGACATCTAGTACGTGCTTGCTTTTCTAGGTGTCACTTGTATTATACAGGTATGTGAAGAGTATTTCACTTGCACATCATTGGATGTGCATTTTTAAATACTATATGTTGGATTCATGAGCTATAACTCCAACGTCTTTGGACCCAGAGGAATTAAGCCTTAAGGGCAGGGTCCTCTTTAAACACATAGCGGATTTCCGTATCCTTTTTGGAATAGAATGCAAAATGTGAATGATTTGATACTGAAATTAATTTGTAAAATTTAAAAAAAAAACACTTAAATTTTTCATAGCTTGAATTATTGACTTCAGTCGGCAGTCCTACCACTGTTTATTTTCACTCTAAATGCGGCAATTTGACATGCTCATTGAGTCAAAAATTAGCCTGATCTTATCGCAAAATATTGCGATAAGGAGCAGTGAGCCGACTTCCAGTTGATTTTCAGCCCACTAACTGAAAGTATGTCGCAAACGATGCGCATACGGCTTTAACTTTGCACCAGCTGTATTTGATTCGATCGTAGGACATGATTTCTAGTTAACTAAAAATTGACTAAGTCTTATTTTTACAAGTGGGCCAAACTTTGAAATGTTTAAATTGTAAAAATATTTTAAATTCAAAATTAGTTTTTTATTTTATTTTTTTTAACCAAAAATTTTTTCATTAGAAAAAAGGCCCTATTTTATTCAAACCTACTTTATTAATATACAATTATGTGAGTTGGTTTTGAAATTTGTGAAAATAAATTACAATTTTATTAAGAAGCCACAATCAATACAGACTTTGAGTTGTTAAGAGCTCAGCCAAATTTAAATCATGCCAGGAGCACCCTGATCCGACTGCTCCATATCCTTGCCTTAATAGCAAATAATCATTATTTTTTTTTTGCATTTATTTATTTGCAATAATATATTGGGTTGTTTTTTTTTTTACAAAATAATAAGTGTTTATTTTTTATTACCTGTATAATAAGTTTAAACATTATTTGTTTTCAGTTTTTAATAATAACTTATTTCGCTGCTTCATATTTTTGCTTAGTCAACTAAATTAAAAATTATTTTTTTTCGACATTTTTATAAACTTATCAATGAATATGTTATTTAAAACACTTTATTAAAAAGACAAACAAATTTTATAAAATTGGTTAAAATTCGTCAAGATATATCAAAGTCATCAAAGTATTGATTTCTATATAATTTAAATTCAAAATAATACTTAAGCATAGGCAAGTAGCTTAAAGATAAAAAATAAAAGAATTTTAAAAAAAATTAAGATTTAAAAATAAAATTCGTCAATTACTGCTTAGCTGATGCCAGTTTTGTCATATTTCTTGCAATGCTATGGGTTTAAATGAAAATTTTTATGACTTTCAAAATTTTTTTTAATATTATGACCCCCTACATTCGACCAACTGCTGATTAAATGCTATAAAACTTTCTGAAATTATTTTTTTTTTTTCGTATTAATTGTCAAATTTCCTCTCTGCTTCTTGTTCGACATATAACGTTCATTGGGATCAAAGTCAAGGCACGTGACTGCAATACATAGTTATATATAAAAGTATTTGAATGTATAAATGCGGTTGCTAGCTGCTTCATTTTGTCTTTTAGGGCAAAAACTTGCCTTCTTTCATGACTGCATATGACAATACTTTGAACTGGCAATTTAAAATAAATATTTCAAGGAAAATTCGTTCAATTATGAAGCTAAAGTACATCTATATATGTAGGCGATATATTGTTGTGGCTCACCACTACAATTATATTATGATTAACTTAAAACAAAAAACCATAATAAAAATTGTAAAAATAATACCAAATATGAAATAAAAATAAAGTCACTTCATAATAATTGCTGCTGTATAAGTGTAGCTGTTTTTCTATGTATTGATGTGTAAAGGTGTCTTGCTTTGCTTTTGTACTCTTAACTGAGTTTTTATTGTGCAGGCGTGTATTGGTGTAAATGTGTGCTTGTGTAAATCTTTTCAATAATCAACATAAACATTAATTTTCTTCATCGCTTCCACTGAAATTCACTCTACTTCACTTCAGGTTGCTGACTTGACATATGCTTGACCCAGCAACCTTAGCCGACCTGCTGTCTACACAGCCAGCCCACTCCAGTTCGACTCCTTCAAAGGCACACATTTATGAATAGAATGTCAACACGCTGGTTTGATTGCCACGCACAAATAAAAATGGTGGCATATCACGACTAAGACTCTCTAACCAGGCCATGTAGAGTGGCGCCGATACGATATTCTTGCGCGGCATAGGCAAAGTCATCACCACCAAATCGGACTTGGTCGAGTTCTCCTTTAGATATTCACGCAAACGTAAATAACGGTTCGTCTTATCCTGCACAGCCAGCAGATCGTCCTCGGTAGTCGGAGCTGTAAGCAAACAAAAGAAAAAAGAACAGCAGTCAATAAAACGCCTTCGTAATAAAAGCGCACAAAATAAATTAGCCAGGTTATCAGCATGAAAAATCAGTTAACTAAAATTAGCAAAGAGCAAACTTTATTTCTTCTCAGCTAGATTGCAACATTTTCTTAAAATTTTCTTTATTGCCATGCTTAGAATTTTTCTCATTTCCTGACTTCCGCCAGCACAATGCTTACCTTCATCTTCATTAATTGTCACATTGGCCACGTTTGTCTCGCTCACAACGAAATCCTTAATTAGCTCATTAAAGAATTGCGTTGAGCTCTCTTGTGGCTTTTTTGTTATATCCGGTATGAGCTGCAAGTCCGAGTAATCAATACGAAATTTTGACAGCAAGCTGGCCATAGAACGCTGCTCAAACTCGAGTTCCGAATTTTTATTAGCCAACGCATAGACTCTGTGTGCATAGAATTGTAACATAAAGAAAAAAAGAGGAGAAAAACGGAAAAATAATTCGATGTGATTCTTTGTTCGATTTTGTGTATGAATTTGCTTGTGAAAGAGGCCAAATAATTTTTATTAAACTTTCTTATGTGTTGGTATAAAAGAGATTAATTTTATGCTTTAACGATGTGCTGTTGTTTTTGTTGGTCAATTAAGTTGCGCTGCTTAGCAAGTAAAAATACGAATGCAAGATTTTTCTGCAAACAAATGATCCATGCCTAATGTAAGTTGAAGCCTGTTGTCATTATAAGAGCTTACGTTGTTGTATTTTTTTTTTTTTTTTTTTTTTCATTTGTCGAGGTCCTACTTCTTGAACATATCATTTTTAAAAATAGTTTGCTTTTTGATTGGAATTTATATTTTTTATTTATATTTTTTTATTTTTTTTTTTTTTTGTTTTTTATTTCTTGATAAAGTAAAAGCTATCGGAGGTAAGCTACTTGCTGAAAAATTTTAAAACATCGTAAGAAGTACAAAAAATACTATAAATCTCATTTTAAATTAAAAAGAAAAGTATTATATATGTTAGTTAGGGAAAATTCGTTTAAAATAGTAAGCATTGATTCTCCAACATAAAATTTTGAGAATGTCTTATAAATTAATTCATCAATTCAACTATGTTTTCAAAACGCTAAACAAGTACAGGGCACGGTTGCCACCTTTGTGGGAAAAATCCCATTTGAGGTTATTTTTAATTGTCGTGGGGAATGGGAACTCCCATGGTTTTTTTTAGTTGAGTGTGATTTTTTTAATTCATGTGGGATTTTTCTTTTTTTATGGGATTTTTTTTTTTTGTTTTGAAAATCAAAGAAAAAATTCACATTTATGATTCACATGTATGAAAAAAAATTATGCATTTAAGCTTCAGTTGCTGCTGACGTTCTTATGATTGGTGCTTTAGTTCATGCCGAAATCACGAACGCACCATTGTGTTGTTTCTTGTACGTATACAGGCGGACATGTTCGCGCACTTGGTTGGTTTACGAGAATGTTTGCCTGCTTGTGACGGAGTTGGTGGACCAATTTGAAGGTTCGTCAGTTTGTGAAGACAAAATCAAAAATTTTTGATTCCGTGCAGACAAACCAATAAGTTGTATAACAAGTCAAGCAGTAGTTAGCGTTGTTCACGTACAAACTTATTGTTTTGGTTTTTGGGCTGTTAAAATAAATTTTTTGTGCACATTTCATGAGAAATTCCATCAATTTTTGAAAAAATTTTTCATAGTGTGATGCAAGCCCGTAGCCAGGACTTACCCAAGGTAAATATATATATAAAATAAATATAAAAAAATATATCGATATTTTCTGATATCGATGAATAAAAGGAATTTAGTATAAAACTTACATTTATTTATTTTAATATGTTTGTATTAAGTCTTCTCTTTTTTTTTTTGACAATTCTGACAATACATCATCCTCTGTGACTTTGCTATCCCTATGTATTCTTAAGGATGCACAACCATTTAAGCAGTACTCGCCCATAGAACTTCTAAAATTACATTTCAAATATCAATTGCACTCCTTCACCTATCACCACGCTTTCCTAATATTTGCGCCAGCATCCGCTGCTGAATTCTGATTTAATTTATTTCTATGGTAGTGTTACCAGAGCAAGGTAATATTCTTGCATATTTTTTAATTAAAAATTTTGACCGTTCCTCGTTTTCGGATGTAATCAAAATCAAGTTGAACGATGGCAAAAGCCAGTTGTGCTTTGTAAAAAGTACTTCCAGGTTCTAAATTGTTGCACGAAAGAAAGGTATATGAACAGTAATTTTGTAAAAATGTACCACAACATTAGAAATGTGACCTACAATGCAAATTGCTTTGAAACGATATTTCCGTAAGCGTCTTATTATAGTATTCTAACAATTTACCTACAAGCTGATATCGGGTTAAAATTCTGTATAAAGCAATGTGTACCTATAAGCCACTTGTGAACTACTGGAAAAACTATCACGATAAGAAGACTAACATTTTTTTATAAGTAAATCCGTAATCAACACCTAAACTTTAACAGATCACTTAGCAAAATTTTTAACTTAATTGACTTTTTCGACAACATTCAAAAGGTTTGGAAATTTTATTTTTAAAAATTTTTGTTATCCCAATTTTATTTTGTCAGTTGTGTTGAGATCCCGCGACAGTGCTAAAAAAAACGCAAAACTTACAATATGCTCCGTTTTTCAATTTGGAGTAAGCTAACTAATGCCAACGGTTCAACCAAGACTGCTTAAATCGTAGATTACGCGAACCACTGACAGAAAAATTAGAAGTTCGGGTGAGGGGGGGGGAGGGGGGGGGATTTTAAATGTTTTGAAAACTTTAAATGAAATAAAATTGAAAATATCTTTGCTTGCACCTTTATGTACTGCCGAAGTCGAAGGCAGTTCCGATGTATCAAACGAAATTTCTGTTTCTGGAACAAAGTCTACAATTATACACACAAAACGCAAACTTACAATTATTTACATTAAAAGTGAAATATTCTTAATGACACTACTTATACGACCGTTTTTAACATTACTGTCAATACTACCACCTCCTGCAACTGCCGGTTCCAAAGGCAGTTCTGGACACTTTGAGGCTCTAAAGATTCTTAAACGCTTTCTACAATGCAAACGAAATACAATATTACATTATTATGATTTAGCTAAAATCGTAACCATTAAATAATTATAATAAGGAATGGACACATGCACACATTGACCACTACACCATTCTGGCAGCGCTGCACTCGGTTGGTACATCAGCAAAGTAGTTCTAATGTCGCTTAGACTGCGGCGGTGGCATCTTCTTTTTATAATTACTCGTATTTAATTTTGTAACATTGGATCAAAGTATTAAAGAATATCAAGAAGTCGCCATAATAAGGACGGAAATTGATAAAAGAAAAAAATTCCTTAAAAACAAAGATTTACTTTCCTCCTTTCTAGCCTTTTTTTAATAGCGGTTTCTGCAGCTAATTAAGTAGAATTGTTTTAGTATTTTGGCAAAATAAAATTATCAATAGAATAACACTAACACAAGAGGATTAAATTTTAGAAAACCACAATAAAAACAATTGTAAAAGTTAAATATTTTCCTCACTTTCATTTAATACTTTCCATCGCAATAGATTCTTAAATCGCAGGTGATGGACAAGGCTCAATCGAATGTATCGAACTTTATTCGATATCTTAAGCGTGTTTCTTTTGCTGCTTATACTGTTACTGAAAAGAAACGTAGGCGCATTAAGTATGCGCATTTAAAATATGTCATATTAATGATTATATTATATTTTTTTATACTTTCTGGACCCTAAGGGGGGCAGGGGGTTTGCACACTCAAAATCCCTCCCTTGTCTACGGGCCTGGTGTGTTGCAAAAACAAAACACGGTAAGCATGTGTATGGGCCCAATTGACTAGAATCGTTTCACAAAGTTCTCAGTAACTGCTCTGCAGTAATTGACACTAGTACAGAGCTACCGATTTCACTAGCCCTCAGGTAACCAGTATTAGTTCCACTTCAATCTACTTTCTTTTCATTCAACTGGCGAATTTTACGTGAACATGTTATAGGCAGGGGTCAATTGCTACCTTTTACACTCCCATTCCACTAGTCACTTAACTAGTGCTACATGTCCAGCTTATTCCAGCTTATACATTGTGAAAGCAATCTTCAGTTAATAAATATATACTTTTTCACCACAGTATTTTTCTTCGTGCTCGTTAACGAAATAACATCTTTATGTTATTATACATAAATATTATCCTTTTTCGAATATATTACTTTGAAATATATAAGTCATCGATACAAAATCAAGACATCAGAAGCATAAACAATAAGCAATCCAAACTTGAAGTTGATTGAACTGACCCTTTTATGCATTACCTTGGGTTAAAACAGGAGCTAGTTCGAATAGAACTAGTGAAGTAGCTAATGAAAAAGGAGCAATTGGTTACTTTCGATACTGGCGGGTGATCGTTTTGTTGTTATTAATGTAAATACCCTATAGGAACAAACTAACTTGTTTTTAAAAGCAACTAATTAAAAAACTAATTTAAAATAAACCAGTATATGAACTACTTTGATATTAAGGCGGCAACTACTCTGATTTTGACATGTTTTAATTGCAAATTTTTATTAGATTACAAGTTTATATATATTTAACCATGTTATTTCATCAAATATTATTAACTTTAGGCCATAAGTAATAGTTTTCAATTGGTTATTTTAAAGTAATTAAAAAAATAATTTAAATATAACTAACTTAACAAGTAGTTGAAAATATATCCGGTTTTCAAGTGATTTATTTTAAAGTAGTTAAAAAATAATTTAAATTTAACTAATTTAACATGTAGTTGAAAATATATGCTGACGAAGGTCAATGGACTTATTTAGCGGACATCACCATACAAAATATGTTAGTTCGTTCTATGGAAAAAAGTCAGAATTTCAACTAGTTGTGGTTGACAAAAAACTACTTTATCAAATACTTTTCAATTAGTTGATTTTCCTACAGGGTACATATCAGCTGCTTTCGTTTTTGTTGATTGTTATTGTTTGGTATCGTGCATGACTTTGCAAATTTAATATTGGTTTCATAGTGAAAAAGTACAAACAAATAATAAACAAGTGCAAAATGTCTCAAAGAAAAAATACACAATTATTGTAAGTGTAGAGGTTGAATTTTATACAATATTCGTATTAGAGAAATATGCTGTTTTTTCTGTTTTTTTACGTAGAATTACGTCTTTCAGTGCGGTTTGGTTTTGAGGCGGTCTAATAAATTAAAAAAGCTTGAATTGCATTTAATTAAAAACAAACTAAAGCGCAAACAAACATTCAACATATAAAGAGAAAAAATTAGAGCGCGAGTGAAGTTTTTTAATATTCAATTAAACAAAGGAGGAAATCAGCCGACCATCAAAGATAAAGTGGAAAATAGACACCAAAGAAAGATTACAAAAAAGTTTGTGCGCAACGAAGTGGGCGAATATGTAAAATTATAACGTGTAAAACAACGTATAAATAAAATTTCACGTTCACCGGGAACTGTGGGCAAAAATAAAAGAACAAAGCAAAAAAGAAAAACAAAAACCGACTGACTGTTGGATTTAACAAAATAGAAAATTAGTTTTATGTTCTTTTCTTTGCATTGCTTTTGCTTCTATTGGCTGCACATTGTTGCTTTAACTCGTGAACAAAACAACCACAATTAAGAATATAAAAATTAAAATATTCTTTTGCCAAATTCTCTTTAGACGGCTTTAATAAATTTCAAATGATTTTCTACGCTTGTGACTTGTGTCCAGTTTATCAGCGCTAATATTAAAACTAACATAACTACGTTGACCGTTGAACCTTGTTTTAAAATACTTGTAGTAAAAATCTTTTAAAATTTGGCAATGGCAATGTTATAAAAAAGCAAAAAAAATTGAATCCTTTTGCCTTACATCCTCGCTGTTACAGATAATAGCGTTAATATTCGCCGCGCAAACTTTTTTTAATTTTCGCTAAAAAAAAAGCATTAAACAGCATATTCGCCGTCACAGCCATCAAAAACGTCATCGTGCGTGTTTTGTTAAAATTTCGTTTAATTTAAAATAAAAATAAAAACTAATACCCAAGCGAGTTCTTGCAATGTTAAAACAATAATACTTTAAAATCTCTTCAATTTTAAATAACTGCTGAAACTGTCTTCAAGTATCGAGATCTACTGAACCGCCATCCTTCTAGTTTATTGATTTTGTTGTTACTACGGCGCTGCTTCTCTACAACAAATCTGACGCTGCCATCAACCAACAGAGAGGATTTCCTTCTTCCACACTATTTCATTGTATATAATTTATATTAATTTGGCTTATGTTGTTGTTGTACATTGGTAAGCTTCTTACCAATGTTGTCACTGTTTCAAATGAAATTCCGAGCATTGTTGGTTCTCCTCTCGAAAGTATAGACCTGCATCTGTTTTATGTTCAATCGCCAAGTGCGAGCTTTTGTACAGTATCAACCAGTCAAGTATGAATTGTTTCCATTGTCGCCGGTGTCGCGACATCGTCTCAGCATTGTACAACGCAAGACGCTTGTACTCGATCTCGACGAGACTCTTATACACTCACACCATAATGCGATGCCCAGGAACACGGTGAAGCCGGGGACGCCACACGATTTTACAGTTAAAGTAACAATTGACCGTCATCCGGTAGGTTTTTTTGTTCACAAGCGGCCACATGTTGACTTCTTTTTGGATGTTGTGTCGCAATGGTACGATTTAGTTGTGTTTACCGCTAGTATGGAAATTTATGGCGCAGCTGTCGCGGACAAATTGGACAATGGCAGAAATATCTTACGCCGTAGATATTATCGTCAGCACTGTACGCCGGATTTTGGTACATATACCAAAGATCTATCAGCGATTTGCAATGACTTGAATAGGATATTCATCATTGACAATTCGCCTGGAGCATATCGTTGTTTTCCCAATAATGCGATACCTATCAAAAGTTGGTTCTCCGATCCAATGGATGTTGCGTTATTATCACTGCTTCCCATGTTGGATGCACTAAGATTTACGAATGACGTGCGATCGGTTTTATCACGAAATTTACATTTGCAACGTTTATGGTAGCAGATATACAAATTTAAAATTTGGTGCTGTGACACTTAAACGAATTTTTTGTTTGTTTTATATGATAAGGATTTTAAATGTATATATGAGAGGTCTTGTCGTTTTTAATTTATCTTATCTTGTCAATTATTTTTGTAAAATATCATATTAAATTGGAAATATTTTTTATCTTATTAGGTGCTGTTCATAAATAACGTAACATGTTTTTGGCCAATTTTAGACCCCTTCCCCTTCCCCGCTCCCTATGTCACACTTTCGTAATAAAATTTAAAATTTTTAAAACGGAATTCAAAAATGTTGTGATGTAACGCACGACCGACTACTCCCTCCCCCATGTCACACTTCCTCACAAATGATCAAGCCCTTCCCTTTAACGTGTTACGTAATTTATGAACAGCCCCTTTTTATATTCATTCCATATTAAAAATACATGTTGTTTAGTAAAATTTATATTTTCAATTTAATTAAGAATACATATGTATGTTTTTAACTGCAGGAAACATAATAAATTCATACTTTTCCGAAATATTTATTATTTTTAACCAACATAAAAATGCACAGGAACAACAAATTTATCACCAAATATATCAAACAAAAAATTCTACGTCCACACTTATGATACTGTGTCTTTTTTTTTATGTCCTTGGTATTTACTGCATTAATTTTTAATAGAGGAGGAATTTTTTGTGGTTAGTTTATATACGAATGGGATTTTCCGTGGTTTTCTTTATTTGCGTGCGATTTTCGTGGTTAATTTAAAAGTGCGTAGGATTTTTTTGTAGTTTTTTTAATTATGACGGGGTTTTTTTGTCAATTTTGTACCGTGGGAATTTTTGTGGTTATTAATTTTTGCTATTGTGGGAAAAACTTTTTTTTGTGGGAATTTGAGGTGGCAACCGTGGTACTGGGGCTGACCTTGAAAAATGTGAATGAAATTTTTAGTGTTCAAGAAAATTAAAATTGTTCAGCAAAGTGTTGGCAAAAAATCACAACGCAAAGAAGATCCATTTAAGGTCTTTAAAATATGTCCCTAACATTTTTTTTTATGAACCAACGGTTTTGAAGATGTAGTTTTTTTACTACATGTTCCAATGATAATTTTTGCTTATTTTTATTTTCCATAGTGTATAACTTTCAAACAAAAAAAAAATTAAAAAAAAAAATACCCAAATATTGTCAAAGTGTAAAGTACCAAATTTTTACAAAAAATTAACAAAATGGAATGTTATGTATATCAAACTAAACTTTATTATTTCTTCATTCTTAATAACAACAATAAAAATTAGCAAAAATAATCTACGGTTAGGAAAATACAATAAAGTGTACTTAAGTCGACATATTAGCTCACACGACTAACCGGACAAGGTATTAATTTTACAAAAATTAATATTTTCTGGGAAAGCCTTTGATGCGAATAACATTTTCCAGTCGTTTTGGTATTGAATTTGACAAGTTCTGGCAGAGTTCTGGAGTTAGAGAATCCCATGCCGCATGTATAGCGATTTTTAATGCGTTTTTATCCCCACTGAGGGAAATATGTGTTAAAATTAAATGAAATTGTGTTCATATTAAACGAATATGTTTTTGAAATAGAGCTTTAAACAATTTCTTTTAAGCTAAACACAAATGTTTGTAAAGTAAAATTTAAAACAAAAGTTTCTGTTTTTAAAACAATGTTTTTAAATATACTTTTAATGTAAACATTTGCAGTTTAAAAACATTTATTTAAAAATAAAATTTAAAACAAAAGTTTTTATATTTAAAACAAATATTATAAGCCCCCTTTTTTTCGATGCCATTTTTTAAATTTTTTCGCGTTTCTGACGTTAGATTCGTGATCAGCGACCCCTGGGACCCCTCGAATACTAAATCTAAGCTCCATTCGATGACGTTTGCTTTATTGCGGCTTCAAATATTGAAATATGTTATATATTAAAATAATTAATAAGTTTTCATTTCATCTTACCTTTAAATTTTGTAAGTCCAATTAAAAAATATTTTCAAACAATCAAATTTTTTTCTCAGCTTGGTCTCAATTGTCTGATAATGACTCTACTACACATACTTTTTTAATTCAATGTCAGATAGCGACGAATTTTTGTTATAAAAATGAATTAATAAGAGAAAATTGTAAAAAAAGTGAGAATATGAAATGAGAATTATAAAAAAAAAATTAAACACGATTGTTTTTAATTTTGTTCTGTAGAAACACAAAATTTTTTGTTTAATTTTAAAGTATGTTTTTTTTTCTCAGTGTCTTATTGGAGTTTGATACACTTTCTGTCCAATTTCGCCCACAACATGCTCAATATTATTGAGATCAGGCGACTGTGCTGGGATATCAAGCACGTGTGGACAATTATAGACAAGCCATGAGCGTGCATTGTAGGATTTATGTTTAGGATCATTGTCCTGGTAAAAAATAAAATCCTTACTTATCCCTAATTAAGCACACGATTGTTTGACATGATTTTTTAAAAGGTCGATGTAAACATATTGATCCATTATTTCATTCAAAAATTGTAAATCACCAGTCCCAGCCACCGAAATGCACCCCCAAATCATAGCCGACCCTCCTCCGTGCTTAACTCATTAAAGCCTAGCGTTGCGTTAACGCAACGCGATACTTTTCTTAACCTAGAGGTCATACAATGATAGATTTTCATGATCTCCAAAAAGAATATAAAATTTTAAGAATTCATCTAATCGACCTGTTTTTGCTCAAGGCTTAACAATTACGTTTACTTACATTTCCATGCTTGGGGAATTTGTTTATCTTTAATTTTAGACCTCTAAAAAATCTAAAATAAAATTAAGTAGAATAAAATTCTTATACGAGCGTCTTTTTTAGGCTTCATATTTAAATTTTTGTGAATTTTTATGAAGTTTGACTGACATACGTGGCTCCTGCGGGTTGACACAACGCTGGTCCCTAACGAAATATGTTTTTGTAAATTTGTTGTTGTTTTGTGGAAATTCTTGTGATGGAAATGGAAAAATATTGGCGCAAAACGCTCGGCTTTGCTTGTACAATATCGTTCAATATCGTTGAATTTGAAAATTAAAAATCTCGAGGTGGCAACCACAGAACTGCACAAGCCTATTATTTTGCCATTTCAAGTAATTGCTAAATTTATGAATACAAGCGCGCTTGAACTTGATAATTTTCAATCAAGTTCAAGTATGCTTGAAATAAGTAAAGTCGACGTCAGCTTGTTGCCCGAATTTATGAATGCGTGATCTACGACACGAAGTAAAAACAAGCGGCAGCAGACTTGAAACGTACGTCATAGAGATTGAAAAGCTTGAATTTGTTTGTGAATTTTCAACTAACTCAACTTACTTGCTTAAGAAAAGTATAGTTAAAGAATCTTTTTGTGTTGGGCACAAGGGTGTACCCAAATAAATAGTTTTAAAAATAGTTTGTGAAAAATATGGGTCGCTGATGAGAGTGGTCCTCAAAAATGTTTTCTTTGTGCTTTTAATTTTAAATATTTTGTGCTGTAAATCGGGCCAATTATTTGGAATCTGATGTGCTTCGACGTCTCCCCCCCCCCTAAAAATTTGCAAAATGGGTGGTTAATAGACCCCTCTATTTGTGCGTCTCAGAAATTCTTCCCCCCTTCGAGATATGGCACATTTTATATTTTTTCGAAGATTTTTCGAGGATTTTTTGATATCTTTTTATTTTATATTTTTCCATATCTGGAAGGGGAAGCAAAATAAGTAAATCTAGCCAATTTTTTGGAGAGGAAGCATTTTTGAACCCCCAATTTGGGTGTCAATTAGCCCCCCATTCGACATATTTTAAGGAAGGGACCGAAACACGTGTATGACTTACAATTTGACTTACAGTTAAACACGTGTTTCAACGTCCCCTCTAAAAATGTGGAAAATGAGGTAGTGATAGACACCCTATTTGTGTGTCTCAAAAATGCATCCTGCTATAGTTACCCCCAAAAAATGGTTAGATTTTACCTATTTCGCTTGCCCTTCGAGATTTGGAACTTTATAATCCCAGAACATCATCTTCATAAGTAATATCAGAATCCAAATAATTGATCCGACTTAGATTGCAAAAAAGGACAAAATCTGTCAAAATCACAAAAAGTATTGTTACGGTTCATCCTAGTGCACAAACAACTTTTTATATTCTGACATCAGAGTCGCAATCAGCAACCCCAAGACAACAAGCTTTCCCAATTTGAACTATTTGGATACTTACAAGCTTATAAGCTTTTGCCGAACATATCAATCTTTTCAAGTATTTTCCCGAAAATTTCAAGCGCTTCAAGTTTTTGTGCGCAGCAGAGCATTAAAGCTTGCAATTGATTAGTTTGATACGAAGCTTGCTTTGCTTGGTTTTTTCAAGTTCAAACCAAGTGAATTTTCAAGTACTTGATGCAGGTCTCTGGTGACAACTCGATTTTTACGTTTTTTTTTTTTTCTAAAATGTTTTCATATTTTTCTAAGTTAGGCCAAACTTAATATTTTTGGAAAGTCCATCATTCTAGCTCAACGGGAACATGGATCAGGCTTTAATGGGTTAAGTGTAACTCGAGTGTTTTTTGATAAATGCGCTTCACTAACCTTTTTCCATGCAAACCTCCGACCATCTGAGCCCTGCAAGTTAAATTTGCTCTCATCGGTGAACAGTACCTATGATATTAGTTTTTGTAATTATAATGTTTTTCACTAATTTTTAACCATTATAACCCGATTCCAAAATTCTGAGCCTTTATTTGAATGGCGTTTAGCAAATTCCACTCTTTTTTTACGGTTGCTTCAGGTATAAAGGACTTTTTGGCTATAGTCCTGCTGTTTAATCCAGCTTCTCTAATGCATTGACGCGAACTGTTTCAGCACTCACAGATTTGTTTCTGTCTTTTTCCAGCATGGTCCTTATCCGTGTGGCAGGAATAAAGGGATATTTCTTAATAATTCCTAAAACATATTTTTCATTACCAGCACTTAGTTTCTTTCCTTGGCCTTTTCTGCACACATTTAAAAGTATTTTTTTGTTATTTAAACTTTTTGATGACGCCATATACACTAGATGGACAACGATGGTCAATATTGGAAATATCTCGAACGGGTTTCCGTCTGTCCGCAGCAGCGTTATAATTTTTCTCAACTCCAATGTTGTTTGCGTACGCGGAATTGTCATGATTGTACTTATACTTGGGGAAACTTTTTTGAAATGATCTACAAACTAATTTTCTTTGTTTCACTTCTTCATATTTTGTTCTAAAGTACCGTTATAAGCATACATACCATATTTCTAAATCTGTCCGGTTAGTCGTGTGAGCTAATTTGTCGACTAAACTCTCTTTTATTGTATTTTACTAACGATACATTGTTTTTGTTAATTTTTATTGTTTTTATTAAGAAAGAAGAAATAAAAAAAGTTTAGTTTGATACACATAACATGCCATGTAGTTAATTTTTTTTCCAAGATGTAGCAAAGACAAAGTTGAAACAAACTTTGTCCGGTTAGACGTGCGAGGCACTGTATCTGTTTGTTGTGTATATTCTCAAACTAGTATTCTTGATGCTTGATAATTTCACTCGTTATGTAAAAGAGAAATATTCCATGCATACCCAATGCTTAGAGATCGAAACCGATACAAGTTGATATAAGAAAAAATAACATCACATAATTAGTAGGCTTGGATGGTTCTTTGCAGAGCTTTATTGTGTATGCGATGTCAACGCTACAGTGAAATGCAGTGCACTGAAGTACTGCACAGAAGTGCAGTGTCGCAAATAGAATGGTTTGTGCAGCTCTTCCATACATACATATATATCGGTGATTCCATATCAAAACGCCCACGTTTCTGACATCACTATTTTTACAAATTTTGTGTTATATCTGCATACTTCTTTTTTTTTTTTTTTAATTCTTTTTAAAAGACATACACTGTAAAAAATTGGAAATATCTCCAAAAATACAAATAGTGCATGTATTGAAACAGCTGTAACTTCGAAACCGTAAGTCGTACAGAAAAAAACTTGCATATATTTTAGAGACCTTGAATGGGTCTTTTTTTTTGTGGAGTCCTTTTTTTGGACTATTTTCATAAAATTTTTTTAAATTCTTTTAGACTGAAGTTATTTGTCACGTTTTTTGTAATGTTCGCAGTAAATTTTTCACCTTCGGAACATAGTATTGTTATAATACATTGATTCTTAAGGCTCACACAAAATTTTGGCTTGGAATACCAACGATTGCTATTTTTAACGAATTTTTTTTAAAAAATGCCTACAAAAGATTTCTTAGTTTTATACCGAAAATTCCATGTCTCTTCAAATATAAAATTCTTCTATACATTGTTTTGTCACTGAACTCTTCCTGAATGGCTCGACCGATTTTGATCAAATTTGGTGTGTGTGTGTGTGTGCGGCTGGGTCTGTAAATGTTTTAGGTTCCGGTAGGTGGCGCTGTTGTTGCTGTGGCAGTGTTTAAAGGTAAAGTATTTGAAAGTAAAACTCACAAACGAATTGAAAAATTGTCATGATTATTTCACTACCCCATTACTTTGTATGTAAACAAAATTACAAAAATTCAAAATAAATAAAAATAAGCAAGAAAAAAAACTTAAATTTTCATGACAGGTTTCGATTTATAAAATGTTTTTAAATTTTTACGACAGAAACTTTAAACAAACCCTACTCTTATGCATACCATATGAAAAAATATTAAAAAAGCCATTTTTGGTTTTGAATATTTTTCCAACCTATACTTTGCATATTTTTATAGCTTGGTTATTTGAGAATATCGTCCTAAAAGAGTTTTTTGAAATTCAAAATACTTTAGGAGATATGCCCTTTTTTGTCCACCAATATTTTCGTCAAAATGCGATTTGCTTAATTTGGCTACTTTTTGAATGCAACGGTTAAAAGCAACCACCGAATTTCGTTCAACGCGTTCTTTAGTAGGTAATAACTTGTTTGTATACGCATTTTAAAAATAAATGAATACACATTTTAGAGCTTAGGTATTCGAATGTTGGCAGCGTTTAGTTCACTTTGAATTGAGTTATAAACCGGACGCGCGCGCTTTAAGCATACGTATGCACCACTAAATCAGAGAGTCCAGGAAGCAATCCAACCTATTTACGAAGCACTGTCAGCCGATGATTTGTTGAACAGATGCCTTGGCTTCGAAACTCAAAACAGTAACGAATCCTTCAACGCAGCCATTCGCACCGAAGCATTAGCACACCGGCGCACGCACTATTGAGATTGCCAATTATATTGCAACTGCCATATTTAACGAAGGTTTTTTGCCAATACTTCAAATAATGAACCTAATGGGCATCCCGATTGGCAACGCCACATATGATTTCGCCATGTTTCGGAACGAAGAACGTTTGAAAAAGTTCGAAGCCAGAGATCTGGCCGCATTAAAAGAAGGTAGAACTGCCCGAAGAGCACAAAGAGCCGCTGAGTCCTCATTTTTTGAAGAAGAGAAAGGAGTTCTTTAATGGGCTGACATTGCAGATATATGTATGATATATGTATGTAAGTATTTCACAAAAAAAAAATGTTTTATTGCCTAACATTTTCTGTGAGTTGTTTCAAAATCACGTTTTTGAACTTTGAAGACACTTTTCTCCGGTTCTACTGAACCGATTTTGATGAAACCAAGTGCAATCGACGCAGAATTTCTAAAACTCCATGCTTTTTTTCATTTTACTTTTCTGCAATTTTTCATTTCATTTCAATTTTATTTTTTTTTTTTACCACGTTTTTCGAGCTTGCGGCCCAGATTGCGCCAGATTGAAGCAAAGTGCAATCGACGCAAAACTGTCAACATTTTGGTCCCTACCTCAAACACCATTTTAAACAATGTTTTACTATATTTTTTTTACACTAAACTCCAAAAAAAAAGACCCAAAATCGATTTTTCATTTTTCAATGACCGCCATATTGTAAAAAATAATCGTAAATATGCTGTTAATACAATGAAAAAAATAGAATTTAAAGAACTCTTTGCGTTTTCAAATGAGAAATTTTTCAAAAAGGGTCCAAAAACAGCCTTCCAACCAGGAATACTCCCTTAAAGTCATATAAAGCAAATACTTAAAATCTTTAGAAATTTGCCAACTTAAAGATTCAATTATTTGATTATTCCATCAACGTATGCAAATTTTTGCATGATTTAGAAATATCAGATTGAAAAAACTACTCCTCTTGAGTGCATTTTTATAAAAAAAAGGAAAAACATAGAGCTAATTAAAAAAAGAAAAAAACAACCAACCGTCAATGTATTGACACTGCTCATATTTGCATGAGAAAAAATAAAAAGAAGAGCAAACAAAAAAAACAGCAACAAAATGTTTCAAGCTGCTAAGGCGAAAATAAATTTAATCAAAGTTACAACAAAATGGCGACAAAATCAAGGCGTAGCTGTAGTTAAAAAAACTGTTTACAAAAAACAGTAAAATTCAATAGCAAGCACATGCAGTTTAAGCCTAACCTAACCTAATTGAAAATAAAATAAAAAAAAAAAATGCAAAATCTGTTAGCAGTGGGAATTATATGTTAACAACTACAGTAACAACAACATTTAAAATGCTCCCACGCACAAAATTGTAATAAAATTAGCCACAGGTAAGCTATAATAAACAACAAAAAAGAATAAAAAAAATCAGTATAGGACAACGCTAAGAATCCTTTTCAATTGAATCCGCTTGATGTTGTGCGAGGTGAAAATCGAATAAAGTAGCCGCTACAGCTTAATGGATAGAAAAATTCGATTTGAGTATCAGTTGCAGGATGTGTAGCACTACAAGCATAAGCAGCATACCTACACTCTAAAAAAGAAGTTTAAATGTACTTTAATATGAATAGTAATTATTTGTTGAAAATTCAACTAAAGTGTAATTATGCTATAGTTTCTGTAGTATTTTTTAATTGTTTAAAATTAAGCGAAAAATGCCGTTAAATGAAACACCATATGTTTAATATTGCTGCAATATCCATATTAAGCTTTTATTTTACTGCATATATTGTATTAAAATTCAGCATATGTTAAATTTTCATCACCTGTGTGTATTTTTCCATCAATTCTTCATTTCAGTCTGCATCTTATCGTGTGATGACTTGTTTCGGTCTTATTTATTTGTCTGTGGTCTTACTTTCGTTTAAAATAAATTTGTAAAATATATATTTATACAGTATGTATCAGTGTAGTTATTGTAAAAAGAATTTTTGTATTTAAAACATTATAATTCACACTTATATGTGCATAAGGAAGAGATGTGTCTAGAATATAAGTGTTTATTTCCCAAATGTGATAGCATTTTTGCTGATTATAATTCTTATGAATATTAAAACGAATTAAATAAAGAATAGTAATTGTTATTGAATAATTCACTTAGGGCCGTATTGTTCATCTCTGAGTATCTTTAACTAGCGGAAAAAGTACAAGAATTCGCTAAAATACAAAAAAATATAATGGATATCAGAATGAACTATCGATGTATATAATATACATCGAGCTTTATTTCGAGTTTTATTTTCTAACAAAAGAAAAAAAAAGTTTTGTATTAAGAAGAAACAATAAGAACGTGTTGAATTTTACTCCACTTCTTGTTGTTAAATAAATGTTGATTTCTCCTAAAAATTAAAAGTAATTTTTGTATTACTATTTGATTTGAAGTAAAATTAAACGACATTTGTTGAATTTTACTACTTATGGTGTTAATTTTACTCAACAGTTGTGAAATTTCACTATTATTAAAATAGTAATATTTAGATATTACTATACTGTTTGAAGTGAAATTCTACAAGCTATTTTTAATTTCACTATAACATCAAGAGTAAAGTTTATGTTGAATTTTACGGCTATGCGTCAAATCGCCCAAGTTACCATCGCCCAAAAGTTCGAAAATGAACAATCGCCCAAAAAATCGGCTGAATTTTTTGGGCGATTGTTCATTTCGGGTTTGGGCGATTGTGCGTTTTGTTTTTTGGGCGATTGTTCATAATGAATGATAGCCCAAATTTTGCAAAATGTATAATCGCCCAACTTTACTTTTTGGGCGATTGTTCATTTTGCATAAATTGTGCTCCATTGTACAATTTGAGAGAGAGTGGTAACTGTTTTCATGAAATAATTTTTTGGGCGATTATTCATTTTGCTTAATTTGCGACCAACAATGTTTTACAAATAACTTAACGGTTGTTGTAGTGTGATTTTTCTATGTTCGGCAGTGAAATTATCATTGCAAGTTTAGTAGTTTAGAAGTAAGACGTGTTATTGAAAAATGAATAGTTTGGCTTATGAGTTTATACAAGGTAAAAAGTACAAAAGTGTTCTTCTGTATGTTATTGAAGAAAAACAAATTTATAAAATAAAATCAAAAACAACCAAAACAACATATTATGTGTGTCATCATCGTGATTGTTATGCCAGATTAGAATTGTCTTCAGATGGTATTTGCTCGAAACCAAAAAAGGCAAAAAATGATCATAATCATGGTTCACAAGAACATATCTATAAGGAAATGAAATGCATTAATGAAGTTCGAACAGATTGTTTAACAGTATCAGGAGTATTGGGACATCCCAAGGCAATGAGCGGTATACGTACTGCATTCAAAAGAGCTGTAGAGAAGTAAGTTTTTGCAATCACAATTATTTCGTCCGTAAGCTATTAAGTAATTTAATATTCTCCAATTTCTGTAGAGATGAAGAGGCTTCTCAATTTCTTAATTACAATAAAATGAAACGTAGCCTACAAAAGTTAACAAACAGAGTTTTTGTTAAATCACCTAAATCAGCAATAGAAGTTGTTGAAGCATTTCAAACGGAGAATATATGGAAGCAATTTGGGATCAGCAAGAACAAGGAAGCTTTTCCGTTCTTTAAAGCCTGCATCCAAGAGGAAGATTTTTCATATTGTATTTTTTCGTCTGAAAAAATAATAAATATTATAAAAGAATACATACCACCTACTAAGCGAGTGTACTTAGTGGATGGTACTTTCCAAATAGTTCCTCTAGGATGCTTTAAGCAACTTATAATCATATACTGCAACTATTTTGATGAGAAGGTAAGTTAAATGTTATTTTTGTTGCAACTTTTGTCTTCCCGGCGGACAAAATTCCAAAATTGGACCCTAATATAAAAATCGGGATTATGACACTTGCTCTTTTGTTCGGATCTGTGGCTCTGCGTAAAATGGCCCCAAAACGAAAAATGAAAAAAGGCACCAACATTTGGTATTAAGTGCAACAACACGCAAAATGTGGGCCAATTGTTTTCTTTTTTTATGACTATTTTTCCCTTTTCGGTGAGGGGATGTTTTTCATAATAAAATTATACCCCATATATATATTTTTTTTTGGTATATATATAGTGTTTTTTTTAATTATTTGCCCTTCTACGGAATATTGGTTTCAGCATTTTGTACAAGGGCAAATAATTTTTCACATAATCGTGTAGGTGAATAACACACCTACAATGTAAAATTTGACAAAAACTATTGTGGCCTTTTTGCATTTCAGTTTGGCGCCAAATTTCAATTATGTTGTGGGGCAATATTTCATATTGACGAAAGATCCCAAGTTTGGGGCCATTTTTCATTTCTAGTTTCGGGGCCATTTTTCCTGGGACCATTTTGCGCAGAGCCAGATACCGTCTTAAACTTACATTATTTACGACCTCAACAGAGAAGCAGCAGCACTATAATTTCTTGTTTTACTGTTCTTAGATATTTCCATTTATGTTTATTTTAATGGATAAAAAAAACACAAAAGCATATACGCATCTGTTTCAATATATTGACGCAAATATTTTCAAGTTAGAGGCAAGTGAATTTATAACTGATTATGAAGTTGCTTTAAAAAATGGCCTGAAGGCAATATATCCGGTGGCAAATTATCAAAACTGCTGGTTCCATTATTGCCAGGTCCTTCGTCTAAACCTTACAACAAAGCACAAAAAACTGGCTGGAATAATTAGAAGCAACAAAAGTGCATCAATGTTTTTACACAAACTTATGGCTATGGCCTTGTTGCCACATTATTGCATGGAATCAACCTTCATTACTCTTAAACTTCAGATCAGAACGGCTTTTCCAAACGATGAATTCGAAAGTTTTATGAATTACTACGAGAAGTTTTGGATGAAAAAGGTATGTGTGTTTTTTATGTTAAAATATTTTTCCCTTATAAGGAACTGCTCCGGAATGAGCCGGAACGCGTCAAAACGCACCGCAACGCGCCGGAGCGCCCCGAAACGCGCCGGTGCGCGCCGAAACTAGCCGGAGTGCGCCGAACTACACCAAAGCGCGTCAAGCACCACAAGCCCTAACAAACACTATTTTTTTATATACACAATTTTTACATACACGATTAATTTTATTATTCCAGGTTGGACCACGTAATTTTTCTGTATATAACAAGGTCACAAGAACAACGTCCCACATTGAAGCCTACAATGGTGTCCTTGGACGTATGATTTCTAAAAAAGGCAATTTTTATAAATTTGTCAGAGTGCTTCAGGACGAAGAAATTATGAAAAGTCGCGATTTCAAGATGCTTATAGAAAGTGGTGGCGCTGCTGGAGCAAAGAAGCGAAAGTCCTCAGCGATTCAAAGAAATAAAAGTATACTGGAGTCTTCAGAGCTGCTCGAAAAGGGAAATATAACAGCAATGCGTTTTTTGGATCGTATGGTTTATCCAAAGAATAATATTTGCACGGATATGGAACCATATGATGATATTTTTGAGGACTTTCCTGAAGATGAAATTGATGAGGAAGATACAGAGGAAGCTCAACTACAAAACAATGAGCACGATCCAAACGTTTGCATTATATGTGTAGATATTCGTCCAAATATTGTGTTGTTGCCCTGCAAACACCTTCATATTTGCAGTGCCTGTAATTTGAAATTGCAAGCGCAGAGTATTGCAGAAGGTAATAACTCGTATTTATGTCCTGTTTGTCGCCATGACGGTGTCGATAGTATGCAGATATATACAGTGTCGTAAAATTACCGATTGTTCTTTAGTATAAATGTTTTCTTATTTCTTGTACACATGATTTTGTTTTGTGAAATTTTGTTTATGTTTACTTTATCATATATTGACTTATTAAATATATGTTTGTACATATGTATGTCATAAGCATATCCTAGCATCCTCTTTTAATTGGGCGATTGTTCATCTCACTTTTGGGCGATTATTCATAATGAATAAACGGCCAATATTTTTGGGCGATAATTCATTTCCAAATTTGGGCGATCGTTCGCAGTTTTGGGCGATTTTATATCTTTTTTTTGGGCGATTGTACATTATGCACAATCGCCCAAATTTTTTTGGGCGATTGGTCATTTTTGGGTTTGGGCGATGGTAACTTGGGCGATTATTCGCATAGCCGAATTTTACTAATATATAAATTAAAACTCATGTTGAATTCTATTTGATGTGTACATTTACTACATGTAGTATACAGTTATAGAACTAAACCTGTTGCCTACAAGTATTGTGGTAAATTTCAGCAAAAACTTTTTAGAGTGTATAATGTGCGGTGTGTGATTTGTGTGCGGAATTTGACTTGTCTCTTGCGAGTTCGACTGAGTGCGTGTGTGTGACAATTTTTTGTTATTTTGTTTTTTTATTGTAGAAGGGGGACTGAAAGCCAAATAGTATGAAACTTTCACCTACTAAAACCCAAACCTGTTTTCAGATTTCATCCATGAAACTACCGTTGAGTAGTTTGTGCATGAAGGCGAAATGGTAGCAAAGGTCTTATCTAGGATAATATTAAGAGTTCGAAATTTCTTTGGATCTCGAAACGTGACAGAGTTCTTTAGTTATGTTTCATGCCGCATTATATGCTGAAATCCAGTCCGTTTCTGAACAGAGCATTAGTTCAGCAAAGTTTCCACTATTAGCGATCTCTTACGGGGAATGTGTTTGTGTGTGTGTGTGTGTGTGTGTGTGACAGTTTTACGTGACAGAATTTTTGTTGTCTGGCTTTCATTTTACTTCTTGTTAAACTTCTAACTAACTTGAATAGCCTGAAAAATTTTAACGCCTTGTCTTGAGTTTTTTATTTTTTAAACTTGTCGTTGTCATTTTTTTATCTTCGTTTTTATTTTCATTTTCTAAGGAAAGCATCACTTAAGAGCCTGTTTCTTGGCAACCTTATTGCTGGAATTTTGTTTTGCTCTTTTCATTTTATTTTCCGTTCCTTAATCTTATTCACGGTCAATAACATTTTAAACTATGTAATATTCAGCACGAAGCATTAAAACGTAATACTTGACCAGGCCCGTAGCGTAGATTTGCCATTAGAAGGCTTTTTATAAAAAATGTATGGGTACCAGTAAAAAATGGAAACAAGAGATATGGGAATTTTTTAAACCAAAATCGATTAGTATTAAAATTATTCTAGAAAATTTATTTTTGTAAAAACTGCATGAAATTTAAATCAATTTGTATTATTAATGTTTTATTTTCACATTTTAGAGAAAGATTTACTTTTTATATAAAATATGATATGATATGATGTGAGCGGAATGTTGGTCCAGTATCTCTTTTACTCTTTTGTAGGAAAACCAAATAAATATTTTGTTCGTTCGTTCGTAGAAAATAGTTGTTCGCTCATTCGTGCGTAGAAAAAAGTTGTTCGTTCGTTTGTTCTCAGAAAAAAAGTTTTTCGTTCGTTCGTTCGTAGAAAATAGTTGTTTGTTAGTTCGTTTGTAGAAAATAGATATTATAATTTTGTTCATTCCTTCGTGGAAAAAATTCTGCAAAACAAATTAAAACATTATCTTCGTGCAATTCTCTGTTCTTTAGACGTCTATAAAATGTTTATGCATAAACTGCAGAAATATTTTCGTTATAAATTTAATATAATTTCATTATAGCTTATGTACAAAGAATTAAATCAAAACATTAATTTTTGTAATAAACTATGACGGTATTTCTACCATATCTTATATGGATGACGTCAGTTTGTATGGGAGGTACGAATGATTTTTATACGACTTGGCTGATTTTTGAACTTAAATCGATTTATGTGGTGATGTTTATCAATAATATATATATACTTTTTTATAATGTTTATAACATTATATCAGTGATTCCATATCAAGACGCCCAAGTTTCTGACATCCCTATTTTTGAAAATTTTGAAACTCTCTGGGTTGATAGTTTTCCAGAAACGTATTATGTCTGCATACTTCTTTTTTTTTACTTTTATTTCTTTTTAAAAGTTATACACTGTAAAAAATTTGAAAATATCTCCAAAAATACAATTAGTACATGTATTCAAATAGCTGTAACTTCGAAACCGTAAGTCGTACGGAAAGAAACTAGTATATATTTTAGAGACCTTGAATGAGTCTTTCTTGTGGTGTTTTTTAAATTTTCTTAGACTGAATTTATTTGTCACGTTTTTTGCAATGTTCGCAGTAAATTTTGCATCTTTTGAACATAGTGTCGTTATAATACATTAATTCTTAAGGCTCACACAAAATTTTAGCTAGGGTACCAACGATTGCTAATTTTGATGCTACAAATGATTTCTTACTTTTATACCGAAAATTCCATATCTTTGTATGTAAAATTCTTCTGTACATTGTTTTGTCACTGAACTCCTCCTGAATGACTGCACCAATTTTGATCAAATTTACTGTGTGTGTGTGTGCGGCTGGGTGGCGCTGTTGCTGCTGTGGCAGTGTTTAAAGTGATTTATATGGGAGTATTCCTGTTTGGAAGGCTGCTTTTGGACCCTCTTTGAAAAACTTCTCGTTTGAAAACCCAAAGAGTAATTTAAAATCTGGTTTTTTATTGTATTAAGAACATATTAAATCAAATAAAAATTTTTTTTTCCTTTGTACGAGGACTGTACAAAAAGTTGTCCGCCTTCAAAGTTGGGCGTCGAAAAAAAAGGTATGCTGCTTGCGGCCCGGATAACTTGACTTCGGAACATCTGTACTGGAAAATGTAAATGGCGCTAGATTCAGTACAGATGTATTTTTGAGCCCTATCTCAATTATAAATTTTCGATTATTTGTTACAAAATGGCGGTCATTGAAAAATGAAAACCCGATTTTGCGTCCTTTTTTTGTAGTTTGGTGTAAAAAAAAAAATAGCAAAAAATTGTTTAAAATTGTGATTAAGATAGGTACCGGAATGGTGACAATTCTGCGTCGATTGATCTTTGTTTCATCAAAATCAGTTCAGAAGTACGGTCGAAATTTGGGCCGCAAGCTCGAAAAACGTGGTTTCGAGATAAGCGCGTTTAAGTTTGAAGTTATTTCTTTGTATCAAAAAAAAAAAAAAAACAATTGAAGTAAAATCTTTGAGCATTAAAAATTCGACAATTTTACGTCGATTGCACTCGGTTTCATTGAAATCGGTTCAGTAGAACCGGAGAAAAGTGACTTCGAAGTTCAAAAATGTGACTTTGTAAAAACTCAAAGAAAATTTCAGGCAATGAAACATATTTTTTTTTGTGAAATACTTGAATATATCAATCTGCAATACCAGCTCCATAAAGAACTCTTTCCTCTTCCTCAAAAAATGAGGACTCAGCGGCTCTTTGTGCTCTTCGGGCAGTTCTACCTTATTTTGATGCGGCCAAAGCTCTGGCTTCGGACCTTTCAAACGTTCTTCGTTCCGAGACATGGCGAAATCATATGTGACGTTGCCAATCGGGATGCCCATTAGGTTCATTATTTGAAGTATTGGCAAAAAACCTTCGTTAGATACGACTGCTGTAATATAATTGGCAATCTCAATAGTGCGTGCGCCGGAGTGCATATGCTTCGGTGCGAATGACCACAGCACTGCGTTGAAGGATTCATTGCTGGTTTGAGTCTCTGAGCCAAGGTATCTGTTCAACAAATCATCGGCTGACAGTGCTTCGTAAATAGATAGTGGTCGGACAAGCGCAGTGAACACCAATTTTGAAGACAATTCCATATGGCGATGCTTTTTTAAACTCGATTTTTCCTCCATATTTGGCACATATCAGCAGATTAGCAATCGCCGAGAAAACTGTATAAAACTCCAAGATGCAATTCTCCGTTGTGTTGTCAATGCTTATACGTATGTCTTCGTTTTTATTATTTTTTCAATTTTTTTGCCGATGTACTTGTGAATTCGGTGTCCTCATCCCTTTGGTCTTGGTTACCACGAAACTAGCGTTTTAAGGGACGAGTTTTTCGATTGCTACCAGTGTTTGTTTTATTTATATTTCTATTACTTTTTCTATTCATTGTCTTTAGCCCAAACAACAATTTTTATCAAAACTGTACTTTTCAAAACAGTATGCGCGCGCGCGTCCGGCTTATAACTCAATTCAAAGTGAACTAAACGCTGCCAACATTCGAATAGCTAAGCTCCAAAATGTGTATTCATTTATTTTTAAAATGCGTATATAAACATGACGCGTTGAACGAAATTCGGTAGTTGCTTCAAACCGTTGCATTCAAAAAGTAACCAAATGAAGCAAATCGCATTTTGGCGAAAACATTGGTGGACAAAAAAAATTTAATATCACCTAAAGTATTTCGAATTTCAAAAAACTCTTTTAGGACGATATTCTCAAATATCCAAGCTATACAAAATATGCAAAAAAAAAAAAATCGAAAAAAAATGTTTGCCAACCAGTAATACCTCCTTAAATAAATTATTAAATATATCAAAAAAAAGTTTCATTATTCATGGAGAAAAAACAAATTAGTACAATTTGATGCCAAAAAGTACAATTTTTATTTCGGTTGGGTACAATTTCAGTAAAACCATTTCCCATCACTGGCACAAAGCATGTCAGTTGACGATAAGCATTCATGAAGGTAAGACCTCGCTGCACAACTTTTTCACGAAACTATTTTACGTAAAAAAAAAATTGAAGCAGAGCTGTCGCACTCTCTCCGAGAGAACATATTTTATATTTACAAGAACTTAATATCACTAACTTAAATGAAGTTTTTTTAAAATTGTTTATTTAAATTTTAGGAAAATTTGTTTTGATTCTTACCCAATAAACCAAACAAATTCGTTTCGAGTTCGAGGTGAAACCGAGTTCTCGGATATTCATTTCGAAAACAAAGTTCGTTCTCGTTTTGCTATTGAATCCGAGAGCGGGAGGAATGCACACTTCATTCTCGGAACGAGATTTACAATTTAATCGAATCACTTAAGTAACGAGAATTTCAAAATCAGCAAACCGTTTTCGAATAATTTTAGCAATTCGTTTTCAAAACGAAATTTTTTTTTAATTTTCATTACTAGACTAAACTGATAATTATGAAGGTTTTTTGCACACATGGTTATAAACATTAAAAAGGTTTTAAAAATTATATTAGAATGAAAAATTGTTTTTTTTCCGTTCGCTAAATAAAAAATTCATGTGCATTTTGAATGTAGTCTTAATTTTTACTCTTCTTAGAAATGGGAAATTTTATACTAAAATGTATTCGCTATTTTAAAAATTCTCGGATTCATCTCGAATTCGAATCGAATAAGAGATATCTGACTCGAGTTCTCGGTTTCGTTACTAATTCGAAACTAAACCGAGTCCGTTTTGTGGTTTATTGGGTAAATACTCCCTTCCGTTTTTTCATTTCTTTGACGCTAAATGGCTAGTTTTAATTTTGTGTAAAATTTAGTAAATTTTCTTTGATTTTAGAATGTTTTTTTCTGAGTATAGACTTTTGTGGAAATTTAGGAAAATGGAATAAGAAATTCTTTTGTGAAGATGAAGAATTTGAAGAAAAAAGAAGGCGTAGATGTGAATTATGTAAATTGCGGGATTCTAGTGATTCTTTTGCCCTGCCGGAACAAAAATTCACTAAGAATATTTGCTTGACACGACTTCTTCAACTGTCAACTAATCGCCAATCTGCAGCCTCATTACTTATTGTTTTGGCAAGGCTTTACTTTTTTGTCATTCTGACTGTTCTGCTCTGATGTGGCATGATTAAATTTATGTTTCCTCTAATTTGGAGTTCTTTATTTAATTCATATATTTAATCAAAACAAAAATAATAAAATACTTGCCTAATTGGTGTGTCCATATTTGTGAAATTTGATGGCATAATTTATAAAATCAGCTGTCTATAGAAATTCCCCTCCTCTGGTGGATTTTTAAAGTTTTTATTTATCAAGTCTGCTGCAGAATACTATTAAAGCTTTCGCTTGATAAAATTTTTAACAAATTTTATTGATAAATTGCTTATTAAGAAAACATATATCTATAAATTTCTTTCCACGTTTTATTGGAATAACTTTTAATATCGTACTTTAAACAGTTTAAATTCTAATAAAAAAAGTATACAAAAATGCCCAGATTCCCATGCTTGGATTAAAAATTAGTCAAGATTTTTGACTGCGTACGTTTAATAACGAACAGTTTCTTCATCTTTGAACTTTTACTTTTAAAATGACAACAACATTATTTAATTCAGCCTTACTTACTTCCTGCTTTTTGTCAACTGACGCGGCACTGTATGGCGTCCTTAAATAGGCCCCAACAGCTAGTTTACAAATCATTTAAAAATACAATCTTTTTTTTTTTATTAAACTTTTCTTTTAAGTAGCTCACTGTGTGCCAAAGTTTTACTTTTGTTTTATGTTTGTGTTAATGTTACTGTCGTTTTTGTTGTCTTTTATTATTTGATAACGTCTCTTACGTGATTTTATCATTAGTTGCTAATGCGCAGGAAAAAGACTCAACAATTGACTAAGGTTCATTTGACCTAAATCATTGTTTCTGACATCATGTCAACTGCTTCTGCTGACACATATTTCTGTCTTCTTTGCTACTCGACCCACAAGGCAGAAAACCTACCTGAATATTTTAAGTAATAAACATGACTTAATGGAATGGTCACTAAAAGTCATGTGTGTGTCATCATTTCCTGACTTCTTGTTAGTTGACACACAATCAAAAATAAACTGTTACCAGCAAGAAGCAGGAGACATTAACTGTTCATATTTTTGTGTGTTTTTTTTTTTATATTTATACCCCAACGCGTACTGCGTAAGGGGTATATTGTCATTCCGTTTGTAACGCCAAGAAGGAGGCGTGGCAGGTATAGAAAAATGTATATATTTTTGATCAGTATCACCTCCTGAGTCGATTTCCGTGTGTCCGTCTGTCTGCCCGTCTGCCCGTTGGCCGACACTATTACAGCCGAAATTTTAAAGCTATCGCGATGAAATTCAAAATATAAGTTTATTTTTAAAAACAAAAAATCAAGTTCGAAAATGGGCAAAATCGGATGAAAAACACGCCTACCTCCCATACAAGGGACTTTATATTAACCGTAAAATGTCTTTAAAATACACAAAAGCTGAAGAAATGCCTTGAAATTTGCCACGTAAGCTTTGCTTTTCAATCTTAATCCTGGCTATGAAATTTGGATGAAAACCAAAATCGGATGAAAACCACGCCTACCTCCCATACAAAGTGTCTTTATTTTCAATGTAAAATCTCTTAAAAATCCACAAAAATTAAAGTATTGTCTTGAAATTTTGCACATTAGCTTTGATATATAATATGAACCATCTCTATGATATTTGGAAAAATCGGATCAAGGCCACGCCTACCTTCCATACAAAGTGGCTTTATTGAAAACGATAAATCGCCTCAAAATCTGCAAAAATTACAGAAATGCCTTGAAATTTTGCATACAAACTTTGATATTTAACATAAGCCACTCTTTGATATTTGGCAAAATCGGATGGAAACCACGCCTACCTTCAGTACAAAGTAACGTCATCATAATTGAAAAATTTTCGTAAATATATAGAACTGAATGACATCGTGTCTGTATGTATCCAAGTTGCGCCCACGTCGTTTATCCAACCCATACATATATTCTTCGGTAATATGTGGAGGCCTTACAGTAGAAAAGTGGGTGTGGCATTTTACTTTGTTTACAAATAACTTTATGTGGCAGCTAAGGGTAAAATTAAATTAAGCGTAAATTTAAATTTGCAGATTATACATAAAAATTTTATAGACGTCTAAAGACTTCGGATAAACTTCAGTACGGCCGCGGGGGGGTATTTTAGCTTCGGTACCCTGCCGAAGCTCCATTTCTTACTAATTTTCTCTTTGTTTGATATGATTATGGCAAACACACGGTTAAAAATTAAGATTTTAATTGAAAACAATGTATGTTTACATGTTTAACACTACTGAAATATTTGTGATTAAAATCTACATTTTTCCATTTATAAAGTAATTTTTCCAAAATAAAAGTTGAAATTTTAAAACTGTCTTGGTTGAAATCATCATAACTGGTAGATAAGCTTCATCATAACTCGTCATACAAACTTATTATTGATTTGCTACATACGTAGGCAAGAGGTAGTAAAAGGTCACAATCATTGAGAAATCATTTTAATTAAATAAATAATAAAAATTGGACACAAGAAACAGGAAATTTTTAAAAGTATCAAAAACCAATTTTTTAAAATGTTAGCTTGCAGGTTGCCACCCCTTGAAAAATTGCTGAAAATATAGGAAAACTCAAGTAAAAACACTTGTTTTAAATTTATAAAAATTTATTGAATTTTACATGAATTTTGCAGTGCTCTTGCTTAATTTATTTTTAACTTTGAATGATTTAATTGCTTCGAGCAAAGCTTTTTAGTCTGCTCATTACCATACTAAATAGTATCTTAAATGTAAAAAAATCTCCAAAAATATCACCAAAATTAAATAAAAGTTCATTTTTGACCCAATTATAATTGTGAACTTGTAAAGGTAAAAGCAAACACGTTATACAAAACAAAAGGAAAAAGGAGAGGTAGCAGCCTGCAAACCAACAAAAGTAACAACCTGCATTTTACCAACCAGTTTGATATTATATTACTTACAACTAATTTTTACTATCAGATTATTACTTTGGAACTAATATTTAACACTTTTTTGAGCAGACACTGTTCTATTGCGACTGTCCACAAAACACTCCAAAAGTAGTTTAAAAGTGACAACTAATATTTTCACGTCGATGTCAGTCGGAGTTGAGGTTGCGCTAAACCTAGAATGACAAAATACAGCAGTGGTTGCAGCCCGCAAGCTTCTCCTCTATATATTTACAAATATAAACCTAATGGTCAAGTTTTTCAACAGAAAATTTTACTTTTTAACTAAATCAATTTTTTAATATTTGCTTAGTCAAAAAAAAAATATTTCAACTTAAGGGCCACCGAATTTTTCAGTTTGTAATTTTCATCACGAAGTAGCTCACTTTTTCAACTATTGTATTTAGAACGAGTTTTTCAACTTTGGTTAGTTGAAAAATTATTTCAACTTTAAGGACGAATCTGTCAACATTTTAAAGTGTACTTTTTCAACTAGTTAGGTTAAGTTTTTCGTTTTCGAACGAGCTTTTAAAACTTTTCAGTTTAGCTTTTTTGCCATTAAATTTGAGCTTATCATCTTTGAAAAGATTGAACATTTATTTATTTTAAGAAATCTAAGAAAGAAATTCAAATAATTGGTTGAAAAACTAACTAAGTAGGTTGAAATATAAATGTTTCTACCTTAATGCATAAAAGGCAAGCATAATGATCCGCACTTAATAGCGCTCAAACTGTAATTATTTTTTGCCAATATTACACTGCTTTCCCAACATATGCAGTCCTTAAAATGTTCAGCCTGAAAGTATGCACAGAAAATTAATTTGATACTTTTAGTGACACTGCAGCATGCTTGGCTTTTAAGTATGTGCATACTTTTAGGCTGAACATTTGTCAGAACGGGAGATGTTGTAAAAGCACTGTAATAATGGCTACAAAGAATTACAGTTTTAGTATTAATGATTGCAACTTGTCTTAGGACGAACCTTTATGGTAGTATGTAATAATATCCGAGGCTTGCCTGCGAAGACATGTTTGAAAGCTCAGATTGAGTTTTAGTCAGTGATGTTCCTCGACGCGTCGACTTTAACTGTCGACATTTTGACATCAAAAATGTAGAGAATGGTGTAGACAATATCGACAATAGTGTAGACAATGTCGATAATAGTGTAGACCAGAGATCTGCAGCAAGTCATTATAAACATAGTTGACTCGAGTATATACGCATTAATTTGGCTTCTACTTCATATTCAGACTTATCAAAAATGTTGAAGCATTCATAACACGCAACTTAAATCCAATGCTTCAAGAGTCATACTCTGACTCACAGTCGAACGTAGTCGGTATGATTCTAACTTCATTTCAATAAGTACATGTTGTGAACAACATGCACAAGCACTTCAAAGGAATGATGTGTTTTTCAGGGTTACCAGCTCTGGTATAAATTAAGAATTTTAGGTTGATAAATGCTATTATTGAATTGTTCTAATGCTATTGACTATATGGTAATTTTTTTTTACATAACTAACAATTGAATCACTACACTCTGCTGATTTATCAATTGAGTCAGAACTGCTGATTTATCATATTTAAATAATGTATTTTCTTTTTTTTATGTGAATATACGTGAAGTTACTTATATAATTATTTTGCTGAATTTAAATAAACAAACTTTATTAAATTGAAATTTATTTTTATTATTTCTTTTGGAGAAGTTCCCTTTATATACAAGGTGTGTTATTTTACTTTTACACCATTTCGTGAAACGCACAGCGAAATTCTATAAAAAAGTGTTTACTGCATCTTAAAATCCAATTAAATGTATTTCGTTATAAAAAATTCTATGGTAACCCTGCTTCTCTTCTAACAGCGAGCGTAAGTTCAAAAACAGCCACTGCGTTTGACTGGAAAAATTCGCACGCATTCCTAATGAACTATGGGACTTTAGCTTGAGCTATGAGTACTTTGTTTGAGCTATGGGTTTTCGGTATGATTTATAACAAGTTCTTTGATGTTGCAGAGTATTTGGTAGACTTTGACGTTCGATTGACGAATCAAACATTGAACTATGATTTTCTTTCTGTAGCAAGAGTGCTTCGAGTAGTAGTGGTGGTTTTTGTTTGAAGTGCACGCACTACAACTCGGTTTTGCATGAATCACTATAAGTCGCAAAAACGTGACTCGTTGCAGATCTCTGGTGTAGACAATGTCGAAAATATGAAAATTGACAACATTGGTGTCGAGAAATAAACTGATTACGCTGCAGTTGTCAACAAATTTATTCGCTCAAAAGTAAAATTAAGCAAGAGCAAAGTATGGCCAGAACGCTTAAAAAGAACGAAAACGCCGAACTTTGATACAAGCTTATTCATTTCCAAAATAAACATGAAATATCCAACTTTCGCGTGGCTATACTAGGTTCTTGGTTGCATTAAAATGTTTAATTATCTACACATGAATGTATTGTCCACACGTCGTTTATAGTGATTGTCTTCACGACATTGTCGAGAATAGTATTCTTGACATCATGAAGTCTACGTCACCCATGACTGGTTTGAGTTGCATTATAAAGTAGTTATGCAATAAAATAATGCATTAATTTATCAATATTTTATAATAATATTACAAATTTTCTCTTCATTATCAAAAAGCTACAGTTTGTTCCAGAGTGCGGAAAAATACGTTCGCAAACGATTAAAATACAATACTTCTCATTTTTCCAAAAATATTTCGATTGAAATTTATTTTAAAAATACTTCTCATGAGAAACTGAAAGCACCGATTTTTCAAAAACAACAACAATGTCAACGAACGTTCGGCAATAATCATTTGAAAAAAAATTAATTTGAACAACTGTTTAAAGTGAGCGATCTTTAAACATACTGAGCGAACGAATATTTCACGAACGAATATTCACAATATTTCACAGAACGAATCATGAAAACAATGGTATTTTAATCGATTTCAAACGTTCACTCCAAATTTATTTTGGACACTAGAAGGTCAATAAAAATGTTTTTTTTCGCCTTAGACATATGCTAACATGGGGGTCACTGTTTTAAGATCGAATGTCAGGATTAAAAAAAAAATTTTGTGTGACTCAAGGGTGGACCCAAAAATGTTTTTTCTAACACTTTTTGTGCATGTACTTAAAGTATAAGGGGTCGCTGATTTGAAATTTGATGTCAGAATTCAAACAATTTGGTTTAACAATAGGATGGACCTTAAAAATGTATGTACACTTCCAACATGTGCTTGCAGTATCAGACGTCGCTGATTTCGATTCTAATGCCAGAGGTACATACATTTTGTTTGACACTAGGGTGAACCCTACAAATGTGCTTTTTGTAAGTGGTCGCTGATTTTGAATCTGATGTCAAAGTTCAATAAAGTATAAATGCAATCCCGTTAACATGACTAGTTCCAAACGAAAACAATTTTATATGGGACAGTGAGACTGATACGTTTATTGGCACCTTGTGTAAAAAAATGCCTTGTGAAGAAAAGTACAAATATATCAGCTGCATAGTGTGTACTTCTGAGAAATAAGAGTTTTGCGCTGCTGACTGGTTTGACGAAGCAAGAATTAAATTGGCTGAAAACTGCGATCGATTCGTATTGAAGATCCGTTTAATGAAGTGATATAATTAAAATAGTTTAAATATTTCTATTTTAACTGTTTAAGAATATTTCGATGAAAAATTAATATGTATTTTTTGTAATTATGTTTTTCTTTAATTCTTGGCTGCATTACTAAATTAATTTTTTTAAAAATAGTGGTCCACCCTAATGATAAAAAATTTTCTCACTAATCAATCACTAATACTCCCATTGCATGTCTAAATTAATAAAAAAAATTTATAGTGGTCCACCGCACTGTCAAATAATTTTTTTTTTTAATTCTGACAACAGACTTAAATCCAGTAATCCACTAATACTGCCAGCACACAAGTATACAATTTTTAAGACAAAAACAGTTTTTAGGGGCCTTTAAATTATTTAAGCTGACATCAGATTTAAATTCAGCTCCACAAAAAAAAATTTGAGAGGTTCACCCTAGTGTCAAAAAAAGTTCTGGCCAAACCCTTCTGAACGCCTTAGATCAAATTTTCCTTCATTTGTGCACTAGAAACCAAGACAATTCATAAAAAACCCATAAGTTATGATCCATAACACACTCAGAATATGAGTCCAAGATAGGATCGCAATCGATTAAAATATAATTTCCGTATTGTATTTTATGCCGAATAATATTTGTGCTGCTGCTCGCAATTCTCACTCGTGAAAAGCTCACTTTTTACAATTGTTTGCTGGTGAACGATTCAGCTCTGCTAGCTTCGCTTTATTTATCGTTCGCGAGAAGTATTGAAAATCAGTTTTTTTGTAGGAAGCGATTAATGAGAAGTATTTTATTTTAATCGTTCTCTGCACTCTGGTTTGTTCAAACGTTTTTTTTTATTTCTTTCAAAAATTTCAACTTTATTGAAAAGGTTGGAAAAGTAAACCAAAATTTAAAACCGTGCAGCTAGCCTGGTTGATCGTATTTGTATGCAAGAAATGTTGCCATAGTTGTAAAATTTTTAAAGATTTCAGCGATTGTAAAAAGTATATCAAGCTTCGTGACTTAAGGTTAAGCATTGCTATACAGGTTGGCAACAATATTGTATTAAAACATATTTCTAGTTTTCTTATTTTGTTTAACCGTAAAAAAGTTTAAGTTTAAAGGTTTTAATGTCTGCGTTTCGTAGTAAGACTTGTTTATTTGATGACACTAACACAACTCTCAAAATAATTTTGCAATTTTGAACAAAAATTAAAGCTACTTCCACTACTTTTTATTGTAAAATGTATCATTTATTTGGCCGCAAACTGCGTACCGCCTGCTTTTAGCTAAAATTTTTGGACGGACTCTTTTAGTTCATCAGCACTTAGCTTTTGCTTTGCAATTTTATATCATTGTAAATTAAGCGCATCGTCACCGTTTATGGCCAAACGTACGTGCTTAAAAAAGTGCTGAGCATCTAAACTATACTAGATTGCAGCCGTTTTTCGACTATTCTTTTTTATGGTTCATGTAATAAAGTTGTTGAAAAAAAAAAAATAAATAGAATCACTACTTTCATGTGCACATTAAAGTATTACAACTTCTTGGGTATATTCATTAAATGACTAATTAATAAGTTATGAATAAATGATTTTTTATAGATGTTTGTTTACCGACTAGGTTTCGGCTTAGCTGATAAAACAAGAAACAGCCTTCATAACTTTAAAATTCATAATATTCTTTATTTATATCATGAAGCAACGTTTATTCTCATGCAATAACTATGATTTTTTTAGGCGTCATTACAAAGGTAGATATCCAAAAATAATTTCTTAGATTTCAAAGTTACAAAATTTGCCATTAGCCCCGTTTTAATTTCAGCGATGCTGCAAATAGCTTTAGCAAGGTTTTGATCCTGGCTTATGTAGATTTATACAAGCTTTATTTTCTATAAAATAAAATTAACTCAATGTGTGGTTAATTTTAAGGTTAAGGCTTTCTTGTCTAACTTGTTATTAAGATAATGTTAAATTAAAATATTTAATTACAACCAAAAATTTTCCACCGACGTTTAGCAGGCTGTCTCTTCAGGGAAATGAATAATTTTATATTCGATTTACAGATTTAGATACTAAACAATAGTAATAAGCATTAAACCAATTAAAGATGACATTTGGAATGCTTTCAACAATTGAAGCAAACTAACATAAAACACTGAACATTTTGAAATATAATATTTAGCTAAATGTCAACTTTAATTGGTTTAATGTTTTTTTTTTTTATTGCTTAGTATCTAAATGATGAAATTTTAAACCATTCGAAATAAAATAATTCCATGCCCTGAAGAAGCAGAAAAGAAGTCTACGAAATGTAGGAAGAAATTTATAACGTTATTTTTTTTTTAAATTAAAATTATTTTAATAACAAGCTAAGGCAAAAAAAAAGTCTCAAACCTTAAAATAAACCACAAAAAATTTAATTGGAAAAATAATAATAAAAACCACAACTGAAGTCATTGTTACTTTAAAACCTATGTAATTATTTCTATTTAAAATTTTAAAATTAAGATAAAGAGCATTTTCCTCCTGCCTAGTGTCATAAAATTGTAAAAGGAAAATTGATCGAAGATTATTCTTTATTCTTGCTACTTTTCTTGTTACTAATGGTGTGTTTTGCAAGGGTTAAGCCGAAAAGCAACCGACGTAAGCGAGTAAAGCACAGTAACAGAATAATTAATGAAACCATTATTAAATCTAAAATTGGCGGAGTTAATTAGTAAAGACACTCCACAGGGAGCAGCTAGTGTGTTATTACTAGCAAAAATATATTTATTCAAGAAAATATTGGATGTTTAACTAGCTAAATCCTACAAGTTAATTTACTGGCTGTAATAATAGTTAAAAGGTAACTAGTAGCGTAATAAACTAGTTAATTAATCATTCGCATTTAAACCAGCTTTAAAAAATCTAGCTGTTTTTCTAGCTCAAAATCTGACTACTTACACCGAGAAAAAAAGCTATAGGTAAATCACCTAAGTCGGCTTAGGTGAAGAGAATTGTATGGGAACTATAAACTTATGCTTATTCACCTAAGCAATTTATTGTTTAATCCATTGCTTTGAAAGCACATACTTCAATAGCCTGCCAAAAAAAAAAATCCCAAAATCCAAAAAAAAAAAAAAAAAAATAAAATAAAATAAAATAAAAAATAATAAATTAAAAAAAAATTTTATTGTTTTTTTTTTAATAAAACCACATTTAACATCAAAAATAACATAAAGTAAATTACAAAACACACTTTAATATTCACACCAATAAATTTTATTACATTTCATAAATAAAAAGAAAAGAAAAAACAATGCCTTTGCCCGCCATGTGGAATCGAACCTGGAACTTTTGGTGCCAGTCCATTGCTCTACCAACTGATCCAAGCAGCCTTCCTACTGTTTGCTGACATAACTGCAGCTACGTTAATTCACCTAAGCACTTTATTGTTTATTGAATAAATCAATCCGCGTAACGAAGGAGTTTGGCTCAATGCGTAGCGTAGTGCCTACAAACTCAGTGGTATCGGTTGGTGTGGGTTCGAATCTCAACGGCATGCGAAGCTTAAATTTTTGTATTTGATATTTAATTTAATTTAATAGTGTTTTTGTTGTAACAGACGTCAAGCAGCAAGAAAAGCAGAGAAGTCATTAATTTCTAATTTCTAATTTTTGTGTTAATAAAAGAAAAATTTGCGTTGTTCCGATTTCAGTCAAGCAAATCACAGAACGAGAAGCCGGCAGCTTAAAAAAAAGGAAAATAAAAAAAACCAAAACCCGAACAGAGTAGTTATATTTTTGAAATTCAATTTTCTTATGCTATATATTAAATATATTAAATATTAAATATATAATATATTTATATAAATATATATATAAATATATATATAAATAATATTAAATGCTTGGTTAATTTATCACCCAATAAATATTGGCAAGTCAACATGTAAAACTTAGTCGTTTTAATAAAGTACTTGGGTGGCTGAAAACTGCCAAAGCCATCTTATAAATTATATTTGGTTTTTTTTCAATTTAACATGAGCTTTTTTCTCGGTGTATAAATTACTTGGTTTATTTGCTATCTACAAGCCCGCTTGTTAAAATATATGTCAACAATCTTTTGTATTTTTATATCCCAACGCGAACTGCGTAAGGGGTATATTAACTTTGTCATTCCGTTTGTAACGCTAATAAGGACGCTTGGCAGGTATAGAAAATTATATATATTTTTGATCAGCATCACCTCCTGTCACCTTAGTCGATCACTTTAGTCGATTTCCGTGTGTCCGTCTGTCTGTCTGTCTGTGGACACGATTACAGTCGTAATTTTTAAGTTATCGCGATTCTTTTTGAACAATGAAGATCAAGTTCGAAAATTAGCCAAACCGGATGAAAAACAAGCCTACCTCCCATACAGAGTAACTTTATTTTTTCCAGAAAAACTCTTAAAAATCGACAAAAATTAAAGAAATTTCATCAAATTTTGCACGTAAGCTTTAATCTTCAATATGAATCGTAACTATGAAATTTGGAAAAATCGGATGAAGACCACTTCTACCTTCCATACAAAGTGACTTTATATTAACCGTAAAATATCTTAAGAATCTGCTCAAATTAAAGAAAGTCTTTAAATTTTCCACATAGCCTTTGATATTTAATGTAGATCATCACTATGATATTTGGCAAAACCGGATGAAAACCACGCCTACCTCCCCTACAAATTGGCTTTTTTAAACGTAAAATCTCGTAATAATCCACGAAAGAAATGTCTTAAGATTTTTCAAAGAAGCAAAATTGGTTGGTAAGCGTATTGCAAGCTACAATTCATACTATTTTTTTTTTATTCAGTTAATTATATAAAAAGAAAACTCATTAAATTTGGTAAAAACTGAGTTTAAGAGAAATTTATTTTTGTTCCCACTTTTTTCATATGAAAATTATGATAAATTCTCAATACTCTCACATGATAAAATTTCAATATTTTTGGTTCCTTATTGGTGATTAAAACAAATTTTTAGTAACATTTAGTAACATTTTAGCCGGGGTTGACCATTTCAAAGAAATGCCCATACATAAGACTTTATATAAGTTCTTGAATAAAGAAATTGATTGCGTACCCTTTTTTTTCTTGCATAGACCTTGTATAAAACTTGTTTTAAGGATTATTCAAGATAGTTCAAATTTTTCTACCTACATAAAATCCTTACAAAAAATTACTCAAGGCTTATTTAGGTAAAAATAATCTAGTTACTTAAAATATTGCAAAAATGAGTTCAATTTTATTATAGGCTCGAGTTTTTTTTTTTTTTTTTTGAAACATCAAATGTAAATGTCACCTCCTTTCATACAAAGTGACGTTATCAAAATAGAAAAATCTTCATAAATACCACAAAAGTGTATGTATTGACTTGATACCTTAAACCCAAGCTGTGATTAACTCTAGACTGCCAGACCTTGCTCCAGTAACATAGATGCCACGCTAATGACAAAGCATCGATCTCAAAACTTGCGATTGAGTTCTTTTAACTAACCAAAACATATAAACTTTGTTTGATATATGCTTTAAAGTTACTCATATAAAGGTTTATTAATTCTCACCTTAAATATCAACTCCTTACTACTTCAAATAAAAGTTGCCAAGCTTTTGGCAGAATAACGATTTTGTGATTTTAAGAATTCAAAAGCCAAATAAAGCTATTATGGAAGCATTTTGTTTTAGTTTTTTGAGAGTGGTTGAAATATTATTATCGTGTCGGCAATTTTACTAGAACTACTCTTTGTTTGGCCTGATAGTATTGCATTAACTCTTTTCGGGCTGCTGGTATGAAAACTATACAACTTATTTCAACATGTTTCCTATATTTTGTGTGCATTGGTATGTTAAAAATAATAATTTTGTAGGTTATTGAAGCTAATATTTCTCAAAGCTTAAAAGCCCTCGAAGCTCAACAAGTGTTGTCCAGCTGAGTGTCAAAATTGTTTCCCGCCATTTAGTATATTTCATCAACAAAGGTGCGTGCAACGTCGGATTTCTATAATTTTGAATAAATAAAATATAACTAAACGTGTTATAGTCCCGTTATAGGGTTATTAAAAAATAAACACTTAGAAGCATTCTTTTGGCGAGTACTTGAAGTTTGTGGTAAAAAAATCATACCACCGCGTCTCATGTGTACAACATGCCTTAAAACCTTAAAGTCAGTGATATTGACGATGAACTTGATTTAGCAGAGATTCCATTAGACAGTGTGATTCAATCATCGATGACGTTGAGGTTTTCGATGACGTATACCATATTCAGGAAGTTTTTAATTACAGCATTGAGGAATTACACCACTGACCAAAAATGAGGAAAAAAGGCTTATTGAGGAAAACAATAAACCAGAACCTAGTGGAACTCATAATTCGCAAGATATACAACAACAACATGCAGGTGATTAACGCTGACAAATAAGATCAGCTAAAGAAATACTACGAAATGAATAGGAAAAGCCGCTAGTGGTGGCATCGTATATTTTGATTTTAAGTAACTTGATGTGGCAGTCGTGAATGTTTTTCTTATTTTCAAAAATATAGGGTATCAATTACCACAAAAGGACTTTAAACTAATTTTGAACCCTATGTCAATCATATTTCCAACAAATTTTGCAAACAAAAATAAAAATACTCCGTTTGTAGATCCAAAATCTCACCATCAAGTCAGAACTACAATAAGAAGATATGCGCCCGAAACCCCGAAGAAGATAGAGCACTGCGAAACACCAAAGAAGAACTAAGTGGATGTGCTCTTCTTCGAATGTGCCACTTTATCTCAGCAAATTGAAAGCCTGTTTTAATGAATTTTATAAATAAAACTTGTAAATTATGCACAGTGGTAAACTTATTGTGCCACATCCTTGCGCAAGATCCTACAAAGATCATTTTTATTTTCTTTTATATTCTTGCCAATGGTTAACAAAAATAAATAAAAGCAAATGAAAATAATGTGTAATTTTAACCGATTATTTATAACACCCCGGAAAGAGTAAAAACGATTTTTTTCCATGCGAGCGTCGTTTCTCATTTATCACTGATCTAAACAGGAGTATGATAGGTATCAACATAATTTTGCTTATCAGAGTGAGCCTTAGCACCAGAGAAAATTTTAAATAATGGTAAATTGAGTGGTAAATTAAGGCCAACAAGTTCATACATTTTTTTTCTCTAACAGAAAATTGGAAATAACAGTTGCTGCATTATATCTTCTACAAATATACCGATGACTTAAAATAAAATATAGAAGAAATCTATTCAGTTTTTGTGAAGCTCTTTTCTCAACTTTTGCACACTTTATCGATGTAAAAGACATGACATTTATTTCATACAAGATGCCTTATTTCATCATTGTTGCATGAATGTGTGTCGAAATGTAATCTTTTATATAAACAGACTTTTTAAGATGTTCGCCCACAAAAAAGTGCGTGGGGCTTGCTGCAATGCATACTTAATGGTAAATTATATTTGAAGAGATATTTGCTGATCCTTGTGCAATAAAAGATGACCTTTCCAACATGTTTTACTTTGTCCAAATCAGTCGAGTGCATAATATAGAAATTTTTGTATGAAATCTGCACAGTTTTTGTGTCGCTATCCTATAAACTTTTGCAAAATTCACTGCTATATCGGTTTAAGAGACGCCTACATGTTAAAATATCTACGATTAGATCAGGGCTTAGATCAGCGCCCCTCTTGCATCTTGTTCTCCCTTACAAAAGTAGCTATAACTCAGAAAGTAGTTTGAATTTTAAAATATCCTTTGGTGGCAATATTTTTCATACTTATATCTATAAAAAAAAAATTGATTTTTGAAAGATTGATTTACAATAGATTGCTCCCTTATACCCCCTTAAGACCTTAAGTGCCTCTTTAGTTTTGAGGCAGTACAATGTGCTTATATCCTTGGACCGAAAAATTTGAACAGTTCAGTTTATTGTTCACTCCTTAATCGAATGAACTGGATATCAAACTAAACGAGTAACGTTTTTCCTTTAAGTGTTTCAATTTTGGATGCATCAACTGTAAAAAAAATACCCGCACACAAACACACACACTAAACTGAGCTTGAAACACTTTTGAGTTGAAGCCACATAAATTATAACTTCAATACTAAAGCAAACAAATATTTAACAACAACAACTCTTCCCGCTAATAAATTCCAAACATAATATTAATATTGCAATTGCTTATATATGTATATCCATCAGTAGGAACAGCAGCTGGAGCTTAGCAAAACGGACTCACCTTAATTTACATGATTGCCATGTGCGCCGCGTACTTATAATGTAAGGCAGCAACAATGTTAGGCCGCCATCATCGTATAACCACCAAACATCAATAACAGCATGGCTACGTTTTCGGGTAAACTGCGTTAAGTCTGCCAGCACTTCCTTTGGCAATTCGATACCACCAGGTCCTTTATACAGTGTCGCAGGATCATCGTGTTTATTCTTAGACTTACGCAATGAGTTTGTCTGCAAACAAACAACAAGAAAAGTTATTGATACACAACGATTTTTAAAATTTACAGAATTAGTAGCACAAATTTGACCGGTGCGTTTACAATAAGCTTTAATATCTGCATAAGTTTGCGGAATTAAATGCCTGCTTATTAGTTATAATTGTGTGTGCAACAATTTGCTGCAAACAACTTATAGTAACTTGTTAAGTTTTCCTTAGCACAACGTTAAAGTTAGCAGTTTTAAAGCATTTTGAGCCCTCCACTTACCAAAACCTGCGGTGACTTGGGATCAGCCGGATCTGGCAGGCCGGAAACATCCTTCACTACCGGATTTGTGACGAACGAAAGATCGCTGGTACTCGAAGCTAAGCAGAATGAAATAATTGAATACATCAATTAGCGTATAAATAAAGAATAATTATAGAGAGCGCAGTTCTAAGAGAAGAGGCTACAAAAAGATAAAAAAATGAAACTATCATAAATATACACAGCATTCCAATGAAGCGCTGCAGTCATGTGCTGCAAAGTCGATTAATTATTGTGAAATGATGCAGCTTAAGAAATTCTGGAGTGTGTATCACATGCAAATTATTCCAGGGAAACGCAAGAAAATAGTCGACAATGTTGCAGTTACGCTTATAAACTTTCTTATTTGATGCTACGGCACGTTTGAGTTAATAGAATTACAAATAATTGGCAAGAAGGCAAATAATTAAACGTTGTTCATACGCCATGGTGGCTCAAAGCATAAAGTAGCTATTATCATTAGTTTGTTCAATTTAAATAAATTGGTGAATACATATAAATGAATGGGAATGTCCTTGACTTGCAGACGAAAGTTTATTAATTGCTCTGTTTACATGATAAACTCAGCTGGCTGCTGCCTCAAGCTTTGTTAATCCTTATCTTAACTTGAAAAATAACATTCCATTCATAACGTTTGTATCTCGACTCATTTCTTACATTTGTGCAGATTGAAGTAGGTTTTACGGCTTAAATATTTGCTTTATTCAATTTAAATTGATTTAAGTCAAAACTAATATAGCTCTTTTATTCAACCGAACCGAACACATAAGAGTACAAATTCATCGAAGTTTATAAGATGGATGAGTATGAAACTCAAAAAGCGGGTATTGGCGTGGGAGACTATTAATTAAGAGAAAGATAATAAAAATTCAAATCTTACGATGGCCAATATTTTGATTATTGAATTCATGCATTATATTGCTTACATAAATGCGTTTTTTGAGCAAAAAAAAACAAAGATACAAAAATACTTTTTACTAATTTATCAATAATTGAATAGGTTCATTATGTTAAGAATACTCTAAGTAACAACTCCACAAAATAAATTTATTTCAGTAAATCAAACTGCTTTATCTTTTTTTGAAGCAAAGCTTCTTACGCCTCGTTCTGTGATTTGCTTCAGTGAAATCTCAAAAACGACATTTTTTTTTCTGCGACACTGTTTGTTTAGAATTTATGTTTCTTTTTTGCTTGCGTTCATTACTATAAGAAAATGTAATTTAAAGTATTAAAAAGATTTCTTGGCCCGCGGTGGAAATCGAACTTGTAACCCTACGTTTCATAGCTATATACACTACCCGCCGATCCAAACACTTTTGTTACGCAGAGTCATTGATTCAGTATTTAGTATAACTGAAGCTATGTAGCAACAGAGCACAATAATCTCTTAATAGCAGAAGCAACATTTTTGTTAGCTTTTTTAACAATATGTCATCATCCTCTATGTAGCCTAGAGCCAAATGACCTAGAGACTTACAAGTGTTTGTCTCTGGAATTGGAAAATCGCTCAGCTATATTATATCACGAATATTTAAATGATGTTAAGCTGAGGATATTGTCTGATCCAAGAAAATTTTGAGGATTCATAAACTCAAAGAAAAAATCCCATGGATTTCTTCTTCGTTCAGATCTTTTAATCGATTTACTGATGATCCCGTCGTAATTTGTGGCCTATTTGCCAACCTTTTTAAAGAATCATTCTGTTCAGATTCTTTTAATCGTGATGGATAGTACTTTGAATATATGAATTCCGTACCAAGAGTTTCTTTGGAATCTATATCCTTCACTTCAGAGGATATTTTTAAGTATATTGGATCGATCGACTTTAGCGCTGGACCCGACGGAATCCCTGCCGCAGTGTTAACAAAATGCGGTCCTATTCTGAGTCAACCACTTTCTGTATTATTCAATAAATCGATTAACGATAGTTATTTTCCACTTTTTTGGAAAAAATCATTTATAAGGCCTATTTATAAAAAAGGTTGCAGTAATGTTGTTAGTAACTATAGGCCTATCGCTAAGCTCACATCGATTCCTAAGCTTTTTGAGCAGATCGTGTACAATCGGATAAAAATTCATTGTGGTGAAGTCATAACATCTCGTCAGCATGGTTTTGCTAATGGCAGATCCACTGTGTCTAATCTTTTCGATTTTACAACAATCTGCTTAAATTCGATTGACGCTGGTTACCAGGTCGACTGCGTTTACACTGACTTTAGTAAAGTTTTTCATAAGTTACCACATAACCTAATTTTATTTAAACTCAAGTTAATGGGATTTCCGCAATATTTTGTGAACTGGATTAAATCGTATTTGGTGGAGCGATCTTATCAAATACAATTCCGAGGCGTATTCTCTTCTGAATTTATTGCTGAAACAGGTAATAATCAGGGTAGCCACCTTGGACCACTTCTGTTTATTTTAGCAATCAATGATGTAACTCACATCATGGAACACTCTCATCTGCTTATCTATGCCGATGATATGAAAATATACAGAACGGTAAATTCAAAGGACAATTCAGATCTACTCCAGTCTGATCTGAAATCACTTGAAGTTTGGTGTTCTAAAAATAATAAGTTTCTAAATCCAGATAAATGCCAAACTATGACCTTTTCGCGTAAAAGGAATAATTTAATTTTTGATTATAAGATAAAAGATACTGCTTTAAGTCGTGTAGGTACCGTCAAAGACCTAGGTGTATGCATGGATTCTAAGCTATCGTCTAACATTTATATTGATTATATTTGTAAAAAAAGCATCTTCAATGCTTGTATTTCTAAAACGCTGGGCCAAAGAATTCGATAGCATAATTACAACTACAACGTTGTATTATGCAATTGTGCGTCCTCACTTCGAGCATGCAAGTCAAGTTTGGTCCCCAAGTTACAATGTGCATGTTGATAGAATAGAAAGAATCCAAAAACGTTTTGTTCGGTTTGCTCTAAGCGACTTAAGTGGAACTGCTGTATTAGACTTTCCTCCTTATGAGGATCGTTCAATATTGTGAAAAATGCAGCCTTTAAGTGAGCGAAGGAAGTCTGCTGATATCGTATACTTACACCAACTCATAACAGGTGTATTCGATTCTCCAGAACTTCTTTCTCATATAAGTTTTAACACTAACCGTAGAAGCAGTAGAAACGCTAACAATTTAATTTATTTACCATTCAGTAGAACAAATTATATGGCTGCTGCTTCCTTAAACCGCATGAGTACCTTTGTTAACAATTGTAGCGTTTTTGATGTTAACTTGTCAAAAGGTCAACTCAAAAGTAGATAACAAATAATTGTGTAATTTAATTTATATATGCATGGTTAGTTGTTATGTCTTGTGTTGTCCCTGAGCCCAACCCATGCATTGGTGGGTACATTTTTCCCGCATTAACTTGATTGGGATCACTAGTACAGTACACTGATATTTTTCAATGATTTCTTGGTTGTAGCTTTAAATGGGTTAATGTTGAGGAAGTGCGAAAAAGCTGTAGTAGCTGAACTCTATTTTTATTGCGAGTTTTTTAAAATGATGAGTGACGCTCATATTCAAATTCTTTCTTTTTAAGCAGGTTCGTGTGTGTGGCCACTATTTTTCGTCAGTTAACTGTCAACAGCCACAAAATAATTGGTAGTTGAGTGACAGTAAGCGGCCATATTTGTTAAATTTTTGAATGTCACTCCTGATCTCTAATGTGCACCCATTGTAAATATTAAATCAACAATTCTGCACATCAAAAGTGTTTCGACTGGTGAGTGGTGTATAGGACTATGAATCGATGGGGTACAAGTTCGATTCCCACAGCGGACCAAGAAATATATTTTTGTTTTCTATTTGTTGATGTGAATACGTTTGTGTTGTTGTTGGTACACTTATTTCTTTATTTTTACAGAACTCGAAGAAAAAATTAACAATTGCCTACAAGTGCGTTGAAGTAACAATGAATTTGACGTGTAATAAACTAAATAAAATAATAATGAAATGTAATAAAAGTTACTGGTGTGAATATTTACATGTGCTTTTAAATTTACTTTATGGTATTTAAAATTTTTAAATTTGAAATTTATTTCATTAAAAAAAAATAAAAAACATTAAATTATCAAATCTTTAAAGCTGATATTCTACTCTTATAGTAGTTTTCTGTGAGTTTCTATAATTTACTCTACTTTATGTGCTGCATGATATTGCATGCAATGTTAGGACTGTTAGTTACTGATTCATTCATTCATTTTATAATGAAGAGCAATGAGCATAAAGTATAATGAAATATTTTGATGCCATGACGCTTATCTGATCTCTGATTAATGATCTTTTCATAAATTTTTCTGTGGGAACAAAACCTTTTTGCCAACTGCTGATTAATAAAATGTTTTATTGTAAAAAATACATGAAAAGTTAATAAACCTGATCAAAATTTAAATATTGTCGCACTAAATTTTCCAAACATATAATAAGGAATAATTTGTTCCAAACGTATGCTATAACTTGCGCAGTGATGCGGACAGCACGTGAGCTTGTCAAAAAAAAAAAAAAGAGAAAAGCTTTACAGTTTTGATCTAATTAAATTAAGTCACATTTCTCGATGTCACATCACATTCCGACAATGGAAGCAAAATTCAAAGCAGAATTTTGTTTTAGGTAGAAATTTTAAATCTTTGGATAAGCTCATCGATCAAGTGCACATCAAGTTTGTACTGTTGTATTGTTAAAATGTCACGTTCAGCATATATTACGTGATATTAAAAGTGTATTAGTTTATTAAAAGAATAAAATTAAATGTTAATCATATGCCACGTGGCACGCGTCAACTTGATTTAATTTTATGTAGCTCTACAAAGGAAACAGTTAATGTTTATTAACGTAGCTATAACACGTTTTAATAAAATTAAATAAGGTTACTCATACGCGCCGTAGTACACGACAAAATAGTTCATGTCACTCATACGCAGCGGTGTACAAATAAACATAATTTATATCTTTCATACGCCCTGGATATAAGCATGCTAATAATTATACTCATACAAATGTTAGTTATTTGATTAAGAAAAAACTATAAAATAAATTAAGAGCACGCCATTGTTTGATTTAATATCATTCACCTAATAGCTTTTTTTATATCATTAGATAAATAAATTTTTCAATAGAAATTTATTCATTAAAAAAGTTCAACCTTTTTCTAGGTTCAACTCAGTGTGTGTCGTTTATTATGTTACGCTTAATGTGTTACGCTAAACAAATATGTGCTAGAATCACATATATAAGAGTCTAACCTGTATTTATTCTAGTAGTTAACCGATGTGTTTGTGTGTGTTTTTCAAAATCCAACTAATGGCGGATTACAATTTATAATTCTGCCAGTACAATGAAGATAGAATTAAGTTAGCGAAAACTATAGTTTGATCAGTATGTTACAGTAAATTAAAAAAATATTATGATAAAAACAGAACTACTTTTCATTTGTTCGTATGTGTTAATAAAGGCAAAAGTTAGAAATTAAAAAAAAAAATCCCAAAATGACGCTGCATCCAAAATAAAGCATTGCCAGTTTGGAGGCATTTGCATAAACCATTTGAATATTTTGCTTTGACAAAAGTAATGCTTACTTTTAAAAACTCTCAAAAATCAATGCATTAAACCTTTGACTTGAAATTTTGGGGAGACAAAGTTCATTATATTGGGTTTCAATGTAGCTAATAAACCTTTGACTTTTTTAAGGAGGAGAGCAGTATGTACCTTTGGAGTGTATAAGTGTGAGTGCATGAAAAACTCACATTTTTTGGGCATTTTTTGTTTACAGTTCAGCAAATTCAAACAAAAATGCTATTTAGCAAATTTTGAGAGAAATGGAAAGCCAAAAGACTGCAATGATTAGATATCGATCATAGACCCTAAGATATGAAGATATCAATGTTTATAAAAAATATTAAAACGAAATAAATCATTAATAGAAGATTTAAATATAACAGTACGCTCAAATAGTCCATAGTATGACACATAGATGGCGTTCCTAAATTTTTTCTATATGATTTTTATTTAGTACCAACCTTCAAACGATACGTATAAAAATTTGACAACAATCTGACAATTGATTCGTGAGTTATAGCGTTTTGTGTGCAACTATTGTTATTGAAAAAAAAACATGAAAAAAAGTGAATTTCGAGTTTTGATAAAGCATTGCTTTTTGATGAAAAAAATACTGTGGAAACCAAACAATGGCTTGATAAACATTATCCGGACTCTGCTTTATCGAGACGTAGGTAGAAAAGTGGATTGCTGAATTTGCTGAAACGTGGTCGCACCAGCACAAATGATGCAGAGCGCAGTGGTTGCCCAAATCAGATTGTTATTCCACAAAACATAAAAAAAAATCCACAAATTGGTTATGAACGATCACAAATTGAAGGTGCACGAGCTACCTGACATTGTAAAAATATTAGATGGTAGTGTTTTTTTACACGAACATTTGGGTATGCAAAAGCTCTGTGCAAAGTGGGTGCCGCGTAAGCCCACAGCCGACTAAAAGCAACGACGAATTGACGCTTCAGAGGAGTGCTTGGCGCTGTTAAACCGCAATAAAATCGAATTCTATCGTCGATATGTGACAATGGATAAAACATGTATTACTATTACACACCAGAATCGAAACGACAGTCAGCTGAGTGGACAGCAGTCGACGAACCGAATCCAAAGGGAGCAAAGACCCAACAATCGGCATGTAATGTGATGGCGTCTGTATATTGGGATGCGAAAGGAATAATATTCATCGACTATCTCCAAAAAAGAACCACCATCAACAGCGACTATTACTGTAAAGTTCGATATTCCTTTTATTGACGATATAAATGATATTTTTTCATAAATTTTTTCTTTGTACAATGAATACGAAAGACTGTATATATACCCTAAAGTGTCCTTCAAAAACGTTAGCATGACCTTAAAAAAATTCGGAAATGAAATCGGCAAGAAACGGCCACATTTGCAAAAGAAAAAAGTGTTGTTTCACCAAGACAATGCACCGTGTCCCAAATCGATGAAAACGATGGCAAAATTGAATGAATTGGGCTTCAAATTGCTTACCCACCCACCGTATTCTCCAGATTTAGCCCCCAGCGACTTTTTCCTTTTTTCAGATCTCAAGAAAATGCTTGCTGGAAAGAAATTCAAGTCCAATGATAAAGTAATCGCTGAAACTGAGGCCTATTTTGACGAGAAAGAGAAATCGTACTGTAAAAATGGTATCGAAAATTTGGAAAATCGCTATACTCGTTGTATCGCTCTCGAAGGCAACTATGTTGAATAATATAATCAAGTTTTATCAAAATGTTGTTTTTTTCTTACTTATCCTTCGGACTTATTGAATGTCCTGTTATATAAATAATATATTAAATTGCTTAAAATATTGAAAAAGAAGAAGAAGAAAAAAAGAAAAAAAAAAAAATTTGTTTTTGCCCCGGCGGGGATCTCAGACCTCAGCCTAAGAAAAAAAAGACTCGTTACAAGATCAAAATAAAAGCTCAACAAATAAAAGCTTCATTTCAAGTAAAAATATAGCACATTTACGCCCAACGTTGCTTTAACATTTTCCGGGCAACCAGAATTTCGTTTTTTTTTTTTTTTTAACTCAGAATTTGTGATCTAGGGATGAAAATAAGCCATTTCTGAAAAAAACATCGAATCGGTTGACAGAATCACACCGCGGCGTTTCATGGGTTAATATAATTCAATTTTATGTTTAATAAATTGAAATAAATATTTCGAAATCATATGAATTTATTATTTTTCCTGCAGTAAAGAACTTTTATATATATATATATATATCAAACTAGCAGGACCCAGTGGTCCGCGGCTTCACCACGGACGTTCCAGCAAACATACTTTTTTATTTGTGGGCGGTAAAAGGGGGAGTGACAAACTTTTTTCCGTAAAACATCTCATTCTAGAAAACAATCTACTGCCAAAATTTCAGCGCAATCGGCCCAGAAGTTTTGGAATCTTTATAATTTCTTAAAAATGAGCGTATTTATAGTGCCACCGCGTCCTTTTTTAGTACAGTTACCGACGGTAAGCATACAAACTTAATTAACAAATTTCAGTCTTATACGAACAAAACCGCTTGAAATATAGCATTTTCATTGATTTTTGGGCGGTAAAAGAGGGCGTGGAAATCCATTTTTGGTACAGTTGTCAAAAGTAACCATACGAACTAAATTACCAAACTTTAGTTTCATAAAAACTGAAAGCTTTTAAGCATCGCAAGAATTTTTATACGTAAAACCATGACTGTAAAGCTCTGAGAAATTCCTAAAACGATTGTATTCACCAAACAACACGATGTTTCGTTCGAGATTGCGGCACGAACTAAAGAAACAAGCATAAAAACGTCAGCAGAAACTGAAGCACCAATGATTTTTTCATACAAAAATGTTATTTACTCTTTTGCTATATTGTGGTTTTATTAAAGAAGTGACAAAATCTCTAAAGTTCGATATTCCTTTTATTGACGATATAAATGATATTTTTTCATAAATTTTATCTTTGTGCAATGAATATTAAAGACTGTATATATACCCTAAAGTGTCCTTCAAAAACGTTAGCATGACCTTAAAAAAATTTGTGAAAATAACCCCATACAAACCGCGTTGTTAGACGTAATTCTACGTCAAAATATCATTTTAAAAATATTTGTATGCCAAAGTGTTGTTATGAGTAGGAAATGTATCTTTTTTAAATGCGTTCTGTGAAAAATATAACATGCAAAAAACATATTTTTACCAAAAAGGACCTTCAGGTGAGTCGAAAAGGCTCCATGGACTTTTCTCCGATTAAAAAAAAAAACAGTTTTCTAACTTTTGAGACCCTGAACGGTGGAATCTAAAGTTTAATCCGGTCAAATAGACAGTTTCAGACCTACACCCATTTTATACTTAAGAATCGCCTATAGGCATTGTGGATTACAGTTCCACGAAGTTGTTCAGATGAAACATGTGTCCGAAGTATAGATGTTTTTGTTTTAGTCCTATTGAGGTGTCAGAACTTTGCAAACAATAAAATTTAAGCAACTCTTATCAGCAGTTGCTGCTGGGTCATTGTCTCCATCTCAGCAAAAATAATAAAAAAAGAAAAAAAAAATTAATACGAAAAAGTATCGAAACTATTCTAACAAAACATACGACAAAGTTGGAAAGAAGCAATAAACAAGTTTTATTCACATCATTCTGAATAAAACTGTTTTTTGATGAACTTTTTTGACATGGTTTTGACCCTATGGAAGTTTTATTATGAACTTTATTTGACATGGTTTTGACCCTATGGAAAAGCTGAAAGTTTCCTTTACTGTTTAATATTTAACAGCGCTTATTTGACTTGCATGCAACTTTCATTTAAAGTTCACAAACTCAACCAGCTGAAGGACATTCAATTTATTAATTCAAGTTTTCGGTCCTCTCCTATCCTATCCTATCCCTTCCGCTTTCGCAATCAAGTGTTTGACTCTTGTAAAGTCTAGAGTCAACAACCTTGAAGCTTTGAGAAATCTCTGGCACGACTGAAGAACTGACATTTTTATTGCAAGTTAGAAATGCTTTTTGCTCTAATGCTTAACGTTATATCCAGCAACGTGACACAGAAAGCATCCCCAACTTGTAAATATTGCCCTTAGGACATGATTATGATTTCAACTTGTTTTCATTACAACATGGATGCCGAGAGACATTGTTTGTTATTGGTTGTTAATATTTCTTTATTTTAACTTTGATGATGTTGGTTGCCAAGATATTTCGTGCTAATATGCGCAAAAAGTTTCTTAAAGAAGCTTCATTTTATGATAAATGCAAACATGTTCTTTTCAAAGTTTGTTTATAGCAAAGTTGTAGGCGCTGTGCCTGAGAATTCTAATTTCAGGTGTGCATATTTGAATTTGGTGCAGAAATGTGAGCATTTACCTCCCCTCCTTCTCCCCCCCCCCCCATGCCGCCTTTTTGTGTCCTTTAGAAAAAGCGCACGTATAAAGTTATAAACAAATACCTTTATTAAGAAATCAAAGTTTAGCTTGATACCATCATCATATTTGTAAGAAATCTGCTACATATGGGCATTTCCAAGCTGGCGTTACGTACGATTTGCACGAAAAAATATTAAAAAAAAAAAATGCAATTCTTTAAAATAGTTTTTATATTTGGCACGAAAAGAATTACAAGAATCGACCCTAAGGATTTAAAGATATAAGCAAAACTAAGCTCTGGCGTGACGTAACAAAAAACAGAAGTGTTTGACTTTGAAAAATTAAAATTTTTTTAAAATTTAAATTTAAAAATTTAGTCATGCTTAAATTTTAGATTATTCCACAAAACTCGTAATTCGGGAACGGAAAAAAATCGACACGTTTTAAAATTGATCACAATGTTACCATTTTCAAAATTTATTTTTTTATATAAACGTTTAAATTTTTTACATATTCACATATAAATTAATAACATTATGTTGATATTTTGACAAAAATTGTTTAAATTTGTTAGCACAAATTTCGTAAAAGTAACAACATAATATTCTCAATTTATAAGTGAATATTCAAAGATATCTAAAATTTTATATAAAAAAATTGTAGAATTGAAAAACATTGTAATCAGTTTTAAAACATGTCGATTTTTTGCGTGTAGTCCTTATATTTTAAGCTTTAATGTAATATTATTACATCAAAATATGACTTTTTTTGAAAACCATAATATATATAATACTAGATGAATACCCGGCTTAACTCGGGAGTTGACATAAATAATTTTCGATTTCATTCGTCGATTTGAAAAAACTTTTCACAAACTTTAGAAGGAGTTTTGTGTGCATCTTTCAAACTGGTAACTTCGGCGAAATGTTATAATTATAATATTGTGCATAATTTAGCTTCAACATCTGAAAATTATGAGAAAAAGTTAGGGAAATCGTGATTTGTGTGTGCGTGCCACCGATTTATATTGTATTCGATAGATTGAACATTTTTAAAAAAAAATCAGAGCAAAAACGAATTTTTGGCAATTCGCGAGGAAACTGGACAAAAATTAAATAAGCATTGAAAATAGAAATTGAAATGTCAAAACAACGCCAACGTACACCGCAACTGACTTGCGCATGTGTTGATGCGTACTCACATACTACACGTACTCATACCACAGAATTCGGCATCAGTTGTCCTGGTTTGCGAAAAAAGAAAGTGGAATATAAATACACATAAAGAAGAACATAAGATATTTATCACCCTTCGCGCTTTGCTACGCCTTACTGTATTTTGTAGAACAGCGCCCTCTGGGGTTCAAGATAAAGCAAAATACATAGCGCCAAAAGACTCACCGCACCCGAAAACTACTTATAAAAAACATAACTACCGGATGAGTTGTTTTGAGCTTTTTTCGGTATTTGTACAACAGCGCCCTCTGGTTTTCGAGATAGAATAAAAAAATAACGCCAAAGCCCTTGCCATACTCGATAATGAAATCCTATATATCCCATATACAAATTTTTATCTAAATCGGATGAGCGGTTTTTGAGTGTTTCATGATTTCTTAAGTGATTTGTACTACAGCACCATCTGGTGTTTGAGATAACGCAGAAAAAAAAGTCCCAGATACCCACCGTATCCGAAAACTCCTATGTAAAAATGTTCACGCAAATCGGATGTACAGCTAGAAGTTTTTCAAGATTTTTAAAACATTTTTACTGCAGTGCTCTCTGGTGTTCAATATAGAAAAAAAATAGATAAGTCATAAAAACTGCCGTACCCGAAAACACCAATACACAAATTTTCATGTAAATCGGATAAATGGTTTCTGAGATAAATGTTCATAACAAAATTCGTGGAAACCGATCGCAGCGCCACCTACCAAGTCCAATTGCGAATCTGAACCATCCAGGGATCTACTTAAACACATACAAGAAATTTCATCAAAATCGGTGCAGCCGTTTAGGAACAGTTTAATAACATACACACGTTCAAGTTGTACTACAGCGCCCTCTAGTTTTCAAAACAGAGCAAAAGAGATAATGCCAAAACAGTTGCCCTACACGAAAAAATTGTTCATCCAAATCGGATGAGCGACTTTCTACGTTTTCACGATTTCTTAAGAGATTTGCACTACAGCGCCCTCTTGAGTTCAAGATAGTACAAAAAAGATAAGTCCAAAACAGGCATCGTATTAGAAAATCCCTATATACCAATTTTCATGAAAATCGGAAAAACAGCTTAGAAGTTTTTCGACGTATTTTAAAATATTTGTGCACAACGCCCTCTGGTGTTCAAGATAGAACAGAGTAGATAAGTCATAAAAAGTCACCGTATCCGAAAACCTCTATATACAAATTTTCATGTAAATCGGATTAACGTTTTCGTAGATAAGCTATAAAACAAAATGCCTTAAACTCGATCGCAGCGCCACCTGCTGGGTCCAATTGCAAATCTGAACCATCCAGGGATCCACTTAAACACATACAAAAAATTTCATCAAAATCGGTGCAGCCGCTTAGGAACAGTTTAATTACATACACACGTTCAAATTGTACAACAGCGCCCTCTAGTTTTCGAAACAGAGCAAAAGAGATAATGCCAAAACAGTTACCCTACACGAAAAAATTGTTCATCCAAATCGGATGAGCGACTTTCTACTTTTTCACGATTTCTTAAGAGATTTGCACTACAGCACCCTCTAGTGTTCAAGATAGCACAAAAAAGATAAGTCCAAAACAGGCATCGTATTAGAAAATCCCTATATACCAATTTTCATGAAAATCGGAAAAACAGCTTTGAAGTTTTTCGACGTATTTTAAAATATTTGTGCACAACAGAGTAGATAAGTCATAAAAAGTCACCGTATCCGAAAACCTCTATATACAAATTTTCATGTAAATCGGATTAACGTTTATAGCTTAACGGAAGATAAGCTATAAAACAAAATGCCTTAAGCTCGATCGCAGCGCCACCTACTGGGTCCTTTGCACTCAACGATTTTGCACTCAACGTTTGTGAGTATCAGAAAACCCCTATTTTCCAACTTTCATGCAATCCGGATGCACGGTTTAGGAGTTTTTCGAGGTTTTCAAAATATTTTTACTACAGCGCCCTGTGGTGTTCGAGGTAGAACAGAGTAGATAAGTGAAAAAACTCAGCGTGTGCGAGAACCTCTACATACAAATTTTCATGCAAATCGGATGGATGGTTTTGGACTTTTTCGACGTTTTTTAAAATATTTGTACTACAGCGCCCTCTACTGTTCAAGATAGAACCTAGTTTATAAGTCATAAAAACTCACCGTTTCCAAAAACCTTTATATATTAATATTTGTACCACAGCACCCTCTGGTGTTCGAGATAGAACAGAGTAGATAAGTCAAAAAACTCAGTATGTCTGAGAGCCCTTCCCTACATACAAATTTTCATGCAAATCGGATGAACGGTTTCGGAGATAAGCTAAAAAAAGAATGCCTAGAACCCGATCGCAGCGCCCCCTACAGTCAAATTCCTCCGTATACATATGTCAAATTTCATTTAAATCCATCCAGTGGTTTTCGCGTGATGCTTTAACAGACAGACAGACAGACAAAAATTTTAAAAATCCGATTTTTGGACTCCGCGTCATTTAAAATGTCAAATGCAAATAGAATTTTAAAAAAATATTTCATGTATAGACTTTTTTTTACAGTATCTATACATATATGTATAGATAATAAATTTTTATAAAAAAAACTAAGCAGTAAATTATTTTTTTTTGGATATTTAAAATTTGTTTTAGTCGTCGATTTAAATTTAAACTACTTGTAGAATAAAAAAATCAAACAAAAAAATACAAATAAATTTTTTTTTACTTCGAACTTCATTTTAATTTTTTTACATTATAAAATACTAGCTGAACCCGGTGTGCTTCGCTACCCCTATAGTGATAAAATATAAAGTATTTAGATATTAATAAAAACTTATTTATTCGATTATGAATTAATTATTGCAATGCTTTAGGATATACAATGTTTTTAGTCGGTGTAGCTTCTAGAGCAAAGAAAGGGGCTTGGCCCGCCCACTCTTTACATGGCATATAATCCTTTTTAAGAAAACATGATATGTAGCAAATATCATCATTCTATGCCAATTATTGACTGAGATATGAGGATTTTAAGTTTTCGGTTGTGTAGGCGTGGCACCACCCCTTCGTCTGATCAAAATATTATGTAGCCAAGGACTTATTATTTCGTAACAATGTCCTATTGTGAAAATTTCATGTAGACCGGTCCAGTAGTTTAGAAGATATTACAGTTTTTAATTTTTCCAAAAATGGGCGTGGTCCCGCCCCCTTTTTTTTGGTACGTTTTTCTATTCATGCTAATACTATATGTACCAAATATCATTTCCGTGGGTCCAAAAATGCCGAAGATATGACGATTTTAAGTTTTGGGTTATATGGGCGGGGCCAGGCCCCTTTGTCCAAGCACAACTTTATATAGCCTAATATTCCTTCCAGAGTCTTATTAAGACGTTGTGAAAATTTCAGGAAAATCGGTCCAGTGGCTTGGCCTCCTATAAAGCACAAACAGACATACAGACATACAGACATACATTCATGTTTATATATATAGATAATTTTAGAAATGACAAGGCTTATGCATATGTAATTGTTTATTTTTTTTATCACAACTTGTTAGAATGATTACAAAAATGATCAAATCCAGCAAAGAACAAATTTTTTCTCCTTTAACAAAAGCATTTTTAGATTTTAGATGATTTTTCGAAGCCTGTTATTTGCAAAGGACTTTCGCACAGAGCTAAATTTTTGTGCCAAGTCGGAGAGTTTAGATATCTAACATACCAAGAAAGCAACAAAATAAAATTTCGTGGTTCATGTATTTTTTGCATTCTATCGAATTTTAAAATTTAAGAAAAAAAAGGGGATTTAAGACTATTGAGTATCGAAATCTATAATTGATAATGGTTCTTTAACATACAAACTTCTTGATTGTTGAGGAGAGAAAACTTTTATACTTGTAAGCAAAGGTAACCTTTCATTTGGCCAAAAGTTTTTTCATTTATTAAACGAAGTTTCTTAAATTTGTATCAAAAATGTTAAAACTTTTGCTTGCAAATGTTAAAAATGTACATCATTATTTCAGTTTTTCTTCATAAAAAATATCATGTTTTGAATTTAAGACTCTTATTTGTATTATTTTTCCATACCCCATCGGGTGTAAGGAGGGGGGTGTGAACCCCTTAAAATTTCCCTTTGGCTACTGGCCGGATTAAAAGTCAGTCCAAGATGACTCAAGGGTCGGAAAGATTAGGATTTAAAAAAAAATACAAAAAATAGAGATGTTTAATTACAGTTTACTTATAAAAATTATTTGCTTTTTGTTGTACTTTTTTCCTAATTTTTTTTTTTTCAATTTTATTTTTCCTGCTGTAAGAACTGATAATTTAAAAAAAAATTTAATCACTCTACTGCAAAAGTATGAATATATTTACATGCAAGTTGATTCAGCGAAAAACTGCAACACTAAAGGAGAGAAAAATGTCACTATTTGAAGTCATAAATTTTTGAGAAAAAAGTGCGATATATTTTATCAAAAACTGTTCACCTTTGGTGCATGTGACGCTACGTAGACGTCTCAGTAAACGCACTGGCAGATTGTAGACGATGCAAAAACAAAAATATATAAGCAAAAGCAGTTAAAATAATATAAAGATAATTAATATAACAAAAGGTGCGTTCACATCAATACGCATAATTTTGTCATACAAATTTTACGTGAAATATATAATTTGCAAGCTAAATCTTGTTGCTCTAGCACAACCAAAAGAGTGACACATTAATGAGAAGCAGCTTTTTTTACAACATTTTAAGTATAACACGTGTCAAAATTGCTGTTTCATGCGTCACTTTAATGGTTTTCTACTTTAAACAATATTTGAGAAAGAAAAGCAACAAAAAATACTCACTGTTGTTTTGTTAAAAGCATGCTACTTACATTTCATTAGCTTGATACCGTTTTCTTTGCCTGACATAACTTCTCCAGCATCTAGTATTTTTCGGTATTGTTATGTTTTTATTTCATGTACATACATATTTGTAGTGGTTATACATATAAGTATTTATTTTTAATGCATGTGCAGGATATATATTTTTTTTTTTCATAAGTAAGACATGCAAAAAATTAAAAGAGAAAAATTAATTTTATTTTTATTGTCACACATAAAAAGTTCAAAATATGAAAAATATATAATTATTTTTAAGCGCTAAGTTATAAAATGTACAATGATTGTTTTGACGTGTATAACCATGCTTTCACATGTTTATAGCTGTGTTTATGTGTGTGTTTGTGTGTGTGTGTATGTTTTGAGTATGTTAACACGAGTGCAGTAGTGCTTATTTAAAGAATATATTACTAGCAATAAATATCAATATACGTATATAGCAAGAAAATTGAATGCAATCAACTATTAAGCTTAACCAACACAAAAAGCTGACCAAACTTGGCTATAATGCAAGCTTCTAGACCACAAAAGTAATGTTTTGTGGCAATAACGTCATTGTGATTTTATTATAATTGAATTATATTATTCCTATATTTGTCTTTATAAAGTCTTATGAAGCAGACTTTTTTTTTGACCAAGAAATCGATATTGAAATTTTATTTTTTCAGAAAGCTGAAACCCTAGGATAAAAATTTATCAAATTTATAATTTTTTTTTTAACAATTCAGAGCACCAGCCAGAATCATGAACTTTGTTGATTTGATAGAAATTTATCAAATTGATAAAAGTCTTTTGAAATTGATAACATTTTTTGTCAAATTCATAGCAAATTTTGTCAAATTGATACAAATCTACTATAGTTTTCATAACAATTTTGTTTAGTTAACAACATTTTTTGTTGATTTAATAAAATATATTGTTTGTTAAATAAAAATATTTTGTTAATTTTACAAACAAAATTTAAATAATTTGTTACAAACAGATTTAGCAAAATACTTTGTTGATTTATCCCTATATATCAAACTCATAAATCGTTTTGTTATTCCACGGAGCAAACTCTTTCTTATTATAAAAATTTTTTTTTATATAGGGACACAAAAAATTCGGCTCAATTAAAAGAAAAATATAAGGATCTCAAATTTAAAATTAAAAATTCTTTTTATACCCCTTGTTCAAAAAGATAGGTTAATTTATTGAAAAAAATTAAAGTACAAGTTAATTCATTCAAATCAATATTGTCGCCTTCAAAGTAGTCCCCGTCGGCTGCAACGCACTTATGCCAGCGCTTGATCCAGTCACGGAAACCTTTCTGGAACACGGTTTTTGAGCGTTCACCGATTTTTCCATGACCTCTTCTTTGCTGGTGAAACGCGTTCCTCGAAGCGGTTTTTTGACTCGATCGAACAGAAAAAAATCACACGGAGCCAGGTCAGGTGAATTTGCCGGCTGCTGGATGGTTATCGTGTTGTTTTTGGCCAAAAAGTTACGAATAAGATGAGCATTGTGCGATGGTGCATTATCGTGGTGCAAAATCCATGAATTGTTTTGCCACAACTGCGGTATTTTTTGGCGAATTGCTTCACGTGAACGTCTCATAACGCCCAAATAATACTGTTTATTGACCGTTTGGCAAATACCGTGACCATCTGGCAAAAATTCATGGTGAACTACACCATTGTAGTCCATGAAAACAGTGAGCATCATCTTCTTTTTTGACTGAAAACGACGTGGTTTCTTCGGTCTCGGTTCGTCTGGCGACCGCCATTCACTCGCCTGATGCCTGGTTTGCTTGTCATACTCATATGCCCATGTCTCATCACCAGTAATGATGGATTCAATGAATAATTCGTCGTTTTCGACCATTTCCAGCATGTCTTTCGCGATAGCAACTCGGTCTCTTTTTTGCATTCTTCAAAATGTTCTGAACGGATTCAATTGAAATGCCGACGTCCTCTGATATCTCTCCAATCGTCAATTTGCGATTTTTGAACAACATTTCTTTGATTTTTTCAACGTTTTCTTCGATAGCCGAACACGATGGCCGCGCGGTAAGAGGGTCGTCTTCTACTTCGCCTTGGCCACTCACAAATCGGTTAAACCACTTGTTTGCCTTCTGATACGATAGAGCAGAGTCACCGTAACATTTCACCAACATTTTACGCATATCGGCGCAGTTGAAACCATTTTTTACACAAAATTTGATACAAACTCGTTGCGCAATTTTTTCTTCCATAGTAAAAATCGAAGACACGAAAAAAGTTGTTGTAAACAAAGCACTGTCACTTTACCAAATGTCAACGACAGACGCTGATATTTGGCAGCCTTGTCATAGACACATGTGACAACCTACTAAAAATTTTCGAATTGGACAGTTAAGTCCAGTTCACAGTGTGAATGAACCTTTCTTTTTGAACAAGGTGGTAGACAAATATTTTATTTTTATAAAAATAAATAGTCTTAAACATTTTTCTTTTGCAATTTTCAATTAATAAGATCCAATTTATTTGGTTGCTAAACCTAAAAAATTTCTATAAAATAAAATTATTCACTCATGTATAACAGCAATTTAGTGAATTTGATGGCAAACATTGTAAAATGAAAACATGTTAAGATTATTATTTAGTCCAAGAATTTGTTACAATAAATGTCTTCATTTAAATTGTTAAGTTTTTAAATATAAGACGAAAAAAATTAAATTTGATATAACTTAAGATATTAGTAGTTCTGTTAAACTTTTTTAAATAATTTTAAAAATATTTAATTATTTATTTATTTATTTATTTAGCCAAGCAAGGCAATATACTTATCCTAACTTATTTTTCTAACAGGTTGTTGTTTTATTTATTTTTTATTTCTTTTTTTCTCTCCTCTTTCCATGTTTTAGGTGTAGAAGATATGCAATTCTCAGTAGGCGTAACCCGCCCACATGAATCGACACATTTTCAAAAACACGTCAAAAAGAAAAGACAAGAAGAAGTACGAAGGGGGAGCTTATATACTAAGCTTACATAATAACAGATTTTATACATATAGTAAAAATATGAACTAATTTTCAATACTATGATAAAATGTTATTAAGATGGAAAGCTAAATGGGAGAACAACTCAATTTTGTTTAGGTATGGGTGGTAGACGGCAATGTAAAAAGAGGCATTTGGATATGAGAGAATAGAGTTAATATTACAATGCCGTGTTTTACTTATTTAACATTAAAATTTTTCATTTACAATCTTTTTTACAAATGCTAGATCAAGGAAATAGAAGAGGGATCAGAATGGTGAAAAGGAATTGGATAAGATTCACTTATATGTACAATTGGGCATAGGACGTGAATTGGTATTTAATAAGGGGATAGTTATGTAAAGAAAAGTGATTTGGAAAGGGAACGCTTGAATCTCAATTTCGATATTGGCGGTGTATAATGCTCGCTGATATTATTAAATATTTTACAACATCTATTCAAGGGCTCGTTCAATGCGTAAATAGTGTTGCGATGCGATTCTTTTAACAATTTTGTATACCTTGTTCGCCTTATTGGTTCATTAAATAGTACCTTGCTCGAGATGTATTCGCTACCGATGTTACCAGTAATAACATAAAATGTAAAGCATGAGCAAAGTAATATTCTCCTTGATGACAGCGACATTAAATTGAGGATTTTAAGTCTACTCTCGTATGGTGGTAAATTTGTATAGTCACGAGGATCGTATAGGTCTCTCAATGCAAAAAGAAAGAATTGTCTTTGTATAGATTCTAGCCTTTCACTATGCACTACAAAAGCTGGGTTCCAAATTATGCAACAGTATTCTAAGATTGGTCGCACTAATGTGCAGTATAAAGTTTTAGTTACCCAAAGGTTTTTGAATTCTTTTGCACGTCTTTTTATGAATCCAAGCATTTTATTTGCCCTGGATATGATATGATCATAGTGAAGGTTAAAGTGCATCTTACTATCAAGAATTATTCCAAGATCTGCTATGTGGTTGACCCTTTTAAGTTCCACCTTATTTAGCAAGTATCTGCTATATGTTATTACGTTTTTACGGGCAAAACTTATAACGTAGCACTTATCTATATTTAAGTAAAGTTTATTTTGACTACACCACTGTTCCAGAGACAAAAGCTTTTTCTGTAAGAATACTGAATCCACTTCTGATCTAATGGTATAGTATAATTTTAAGTCATCTGCATATAAGAGATGGGGGACATCATGCAAAACTTCAGATATGTCTGCAATAAATATGTTGAAGAGAAGTGGGCCAAGATGGCTACCTTGAGGTACACCCGACGAGACAACAATCTTTTCACACAAAGTACCCTGAAATTTTACATATTGGGATCTTTCACAGAGATAAGACTTGAGCCATTTCAGCACAGTACCTGATATACCAAATTTTTATAGTTTCTTAGCTAGGATTTCGTGATCAACACGATCAAAGGCTTTACTAAAATCTGTATAGACTGCATCTATTTGGTGGTCCTTTTCCATTTTAGTAAGAATATCTGATGCCATGATTGTAAGATTTGTGGATGTTGATCGTCCTTTACGAAAACCATGTTGCTGCTCGTTTAAACACGGATTAGTTACGCTCGTGAGTTTGGAACATATCATTTTTTTTAAATAGCTTTGGAATAGCTGACAATATTGCAATACCCCTATAATTTTCAACTGATCTCTTGTCGCCATTTCTATAAATTGGCGTAAAATGACAAGATTTCAAAAGAGTTGGGAATATACCTGTATGCAAGGATTTGTTAAAAATCATATGTAACGGCGTAATTAATTGGTCTAAACATTGAACAAGTGAAATTGTTGGTATAAGGTCTGGACCTGGAAATTTATTTGAATCTAATTCTTTAATGGAATTGGTTATGTCACTCCGTGTTATATTAATTTCACAAACCAATGCCGGTCTACTAGTTATACTGGCAAATGTAGGTTGATTTTGGGAATATGTAATGTAATATAAATATATGTAATATACAGTTTTCTTGTAACGCATAAAACGAAGTGGTGAAATTACGAACGGTTAAGCGTCTGTTCTTGTCATGGAGTCAATTTTATCATATTGATAAAATATTATCAAATCAACAATGCAATTTTGTTGATTTGATAGAAATTTGTCAATTAATCTGAAAATTGATAAAAGTATTATCAATATGATAAATAATTTGTTAATTTATATCCAAATTGATAAAAATTTTTGTTAAATTGATATATTTTTGTCAATATCCTAAAAATTTTTATGCATAAGAATAAATTTTTGTTACCGTAATAAAAGTTGAAAAATTTTGTTATCAAATTATCAAACTAACATATTTTAATTAAATTGACAAAATTCATATTTACAAAATATTTTTTCATATTGATAAATTTTAAGTCAAATTGATAAAATTTCCATACGTTATCAATAAAATTTTTTCAAATTGACAAAAATTGCTTTGTTAATAATTAACAAAAAAAATGTATCAATATCACAGTAGATTTTATTTTGAGTCTATGGTGAATCCACTACTCATTTGAGTTCTCCCCAATACTACGCTCTACAGCAGCAACTGTTTCTTTGGTGCACACTGACCGACGTCTTCATGGATGCATATTAACATTTAGAGCGTAAAATGGACGTAGTGAACGTTAACATTCCAGAACTGAACCACTGAACCATTTTCAAAATATATTTGCACAATTTGCAAGCGTTGTTCTGTCGTTAATCTATTCATGATAAAATGAGAACAAATGATAACTTTCCTGTCGGAAAATGGAACTTCAAAACAAAAACACCCTTTATAAAAGGTAGGCATCGCCGTTGACCTAGAAAGTTTATATTTAAACTTAATGTTTTTTAAAACTCTATAATATTGAGTTTTTATATAAAAAAACAATCATTTTCATCGGTTAAGAAAGAATGCTCCGAAATATGTTACAGTTCAACATATTATGCACCACTTTCCCCTTCTTCCCCTCGACCCCCCCCCCCCCCCAATCCTTTTTCTTCTAATAATAGCAGTAATTAATGGCACAATATATAAATTTCGAACTTATCCGTGTTAAGTGCTCATAAAACACATTATAAGCTTACTATTATAAGTGAGGAAAAAAACCCTGCAACACAATGCACAATGATTGATCTGAATCTTTTTTACCTCTGTAAAAACACTCTAATCTGTTATTTTGACTAATTGTTCTGCACAAAATATATTCTTTCAATTTCAACAACAAAACACAAACAATAAAAATGTTGTGCAATATTCTCACGTTGCTTTGACAGCCCATTAAAAAAAAGAATAGACATACACGTAACATAATTAAATGATTTAAGGCATTATGTAAAATGCTATTATCTAGAGGCAATTCTTGTACACACTACAAATGCTGAATCTGTATCTATAGTTGAGCATGTGTGAAGCAAGTGACAGAATATCTAGTGTCAGAGAATATTCAAGAGCAGCTTGAATATGAATGTTATATTTTGCGTCCTGTTTGCTTTGCCACATCCTTATTGCCATTTTGCCATCATAACCATTGTCTATAAACCAAAATTTAGTGTGTGTAAATGTGGTGTTCATTAATGTTTGGGTTTCTAGCAGGGTTTTTGAGTGCGCTGTCGTATTGGTGAATATGACGTTATGTGCGGTTTGAACGTAAGTTGAAATGGTTCTCTTATTGCTTTAGTGCCAGTAAGCTTTTAGTTTTGTTTTCCTGTTACTATTGCTTAACCAAGTTTGAGGCAGTAGCGGCTTATGTTATTATTTATGCTTTGTATGAATAGTTGTTGTTTGAGCATAGTTAAAGAGAGAATACTTTGGTCATTTAAAGGCTTCCTTTACAAAGGAACAGTAACTCGGTAAAACTTTTTCAAATAGCAGTCTTAAAGTGAAAGTATCACATTCTATGGTAGTCCCGGAAAAATTATTTAAATAACTTCACAAATTTTTTTTTTTATTTTCTCACCCTCTATTCAGCTTGTGGCCTTGACACCTATCCACAAGAGTGATTACATTCAATTTTCGAGCATAGCAACATTCCATGCCTGTGCGGCAATCAGTCAAATTATTCCTCCTAACTATAACTAAGCATAATTAGAACATACCTTGTGATACATTCCGACTCAATGAATCCATACTGCCGCTTAAACCATTCTGTACACTTCTTTCCACGGCATTTAAATCAGCTGAGCTCTCATTGGGCTGCAGTGTACGTGGTACATCCAAGATACTTCGTTGAGCGCTGCTCTCATCACCCAAAATTTGTGCACAATCCAGACCATTGGGAACACGTAGTATAGCAACCGATAGGTACATATCGAGAGCCTAATTGATTAACAAACAAAATAACGACAAAAAGGAGATTAAAATTGTATGAATAAAAAAAAATTTAAGGCATTGCAAAAGTAGAAGCAATGAAATTCATAAAAATATATATAAAAGTAAAAATTATGAAAAAATAGCATTAAATAATCTAAGCATATATTTATAATGAGGAGACACAAGAAAGAGAGAGCTGTGGGGGACGAAAAGAATAGAAATTTAATAGAATTTAAAAAAAAAACAAAAGTATAAAAAACATATAAATAAACAGAATGTGACGATTAGAAGAAGGATAGGAAAAATCTTATCTAAGGGATAGAGGAAGAAGGTTGACAATGGAATATTGACTTTGGTTAATAAGAAAACATTAATAAGAAAAAAAAGAAGCAATAATATGAAGCGAATGAAAAAAAAAATTAATGAGCTTCCTATTTCAGATTAAAGATTTAGAATTAAAGATTATGGATTTAAGACTTATGGTTCAAAATATAAGATAAATGATTTAGGATTTAAAAACTAAGATTTTGGACTTAAGCTTTCAGATATTAGATAAAGATTCAAGAATTACGAATTAAAAACAAGGTTTAAGATTTTAGATTTAAAGTTTTAGATTTAAGATTTAAGATTTAGGATGAAAGATTTAAGAATAAAGATTTTAGATTTAAGATTTAAGATTTAAGATAAGATTTAAGATTTAAGATTTAAGATTTAAGATTTAAGATTTAAGATTTAAGATTTAAGATTTAAGATTTAAGATTTAAGATTTAAGATTTAAGATTTAAGATTTAAGATTTAAGATTTAAGATTTAAGATTTAAGATTTAAGATTTAAGATTTAAGATTTAAGATTTAAGATTTAAGATTTAAGATTTAAGATTTAAGATTTAAGATTTAAGATTTAAGATTTAAGATTTAAGATTTAAGATTTAAGATTTAAGATTTAAGATTTAAGATTTAAGATTTAAGATTTAAGATTTAAGATTTAAGATTTAAGATTTAAGATTTAAGATTTAAGATTTAAGATTTAAGATTTAAGATTTAAGATTTAAGATTTAAGATTTAAGATTTAAGATTTAAGATTTAAGATTTAAGATTTAAGATTTAAGATTTAAGATTTAAGATTTAAGATTTAAGATTTAAGATTTAAGATTTAAGATTTAAGATTTAAGATTTAAGATTTAAGATTTAAGATTTAAGATTTAAGATTTAAGATTTAAGATTTAAGATTTAAGATTTAAGATTTAAGATTTAAGATTTAAGATTTAAGATTTAAGATTTAAGATTTAAGATTTAAGATTTAAGATTTAAGATTTAAGATTTAAGATTTAAGATTTAAGATTTAAGATTTAAGATTTAAGATTTAAGATTTAAGATTTAAGATTTAAGATTTAAGATTTAAGATTTAAGATTTAAGATTTAAGATTTAAGATTTAAGATTTAAGATTTAAGATTTAAGATTTAAGATTTAAGATTTAAGATTTAAGATTTAAGATTTAAGATTTAAGATTTAAGATTTAAGATTTAAGATTTAAGATTTAAGATTTAAGATTTAAGATTTAAGATTTAAGATTTAAGATTTAAGATTTAAGATTTAAGATTTAAGATTTAAGATTTAAGATTTAAGATTTAAGATTTAAGATTTAAGATTTAAGATTTAAGATTTAAGATTTAAGATTTAAGATTTAAGATTTAAGATTTAAGATTTAAGATTTAAGATTTAAGATTTAAGATTTAAGATTTAAGATTTAAGATTTAAGATTTAAGATTTAAGATTTAAGATTTAAGATTTAAGATTTAAGATTTAAGATTTAAGATTTAAGATTTAAGATTTAAGATTTAAGATTTAAGATTTAAGATTTAAGATTTAAGATTTAAGATTTAAGATTTAAGATTTAAGATTTAAGATTTAAGATTTAAGATTTAAGATTTAAGATTTAAGATTTAAGATTTAAGATTTAAGATTTAAGATTTAAGATTTAAGATTTAAGATTTAAGATTTAAGATTTAAGATTTAAGATTTAAGATTTAAGATTTAAGATTTAAGATTTAAGATTTAAGATTTAAGATTTAAGATTTAAGATTTAAGATTTAAGATTTAAGATTTAAGATTTAAGATTTAAGATTTAAGATTTAAGATTTAAGATTTAAGATTTAAGATTTAAGATTTAAGATTTAAGATTTAAGATTTAAGATTTAAGATTTAAGATTTAAGATTTAAGATTTAAGATTTAAGATTTAAGATTTAAGATTTAAGATTTAAGATTTAAGATTTAAGATTTAAGATTTAAGATTTAAGATTTAAGATTTAAGATTTAAGATTTAAGATTTAAGATTTAAGATTTAAGATTTAAGATTTAAGATTTAAGATTTAAGATTTAAGATTTAAGATTTAAGATTTAAGATTTAAGATTTAAGATTTAAGATTTAAGATTTAAGATTTAAGATTTAAGATTTAAGATTTAAGATTTAAGATTTAAGATTTAAGATTTAAGATTTAAGATTTAAGATTTAAGATTTAAGATTTAAGATTTAAGATTTAAGATTTAAGATTTAAGATTTAAGATTTAAGATTTAAGATTTAAGATTTAAGATTTAAGATTTAAGATTTAAGATTTAAGATTTAAGATTTAAGATTTAAGATTTAAGATTTAAGATTTAAGATTTAAGATTTAAGATTTAAGATTTAAGATTTAAGATTTAAGATTTAAGATTTAAGATTTAAGATTTAAGATTTAAGATTTAAGATTTAAGATTTAAGATTTAAGATTTAAGATTTAAGATTTAAGATTTAAGATTTAAGATTTAAGATTTAAGATTTAAGATTTAAGATTTAAGATTTAAGATTTAAGATTTAAGATTTAAGATTTAAGATTTAAGATTTAAGATTTAAGATTTAAGATTTAAGATTTAAGATTTAAGATTTAAGATTTAAGATTTAAGATTTAAGATTTAAGATTTAAGATTTAAGATTTAAGATTTAAGATTTAAGATTTAAGATTTAAGATTTAAGATTTAAGATTTAAGATTTAAGATTTAAGATTTAAGATTTAAGATTTAAGATTTAAGATTTAAGATTTAAGATTTAAGATTTAAGATTTAAGATTTAAGATTTAAGATTTAAGATTTAAGATTTAAGATTTAAGATTTAAGATTTAAGATTTAAGATTTAAGATTTAAGATTTAAGATTTAAGATTTAAGATTTAAAAAATTAAGAATTTAACTTAGATTCTATATATTAAATTTTAGATTTTAGATTTCAGATTGTAGATTTTATATTTCTGGTTTTAGATTCTAGATTTTAAATATTAGATTTTGGTTTTTAGATTGCGGATTTTAGATTTTCGATGGCAGATTTTAGAATATAGGTTTCAGATTTTAGATTTTAAGTCTTAGAGTTTAGATTTATGAATTGAGGATGTAAGATTTAAGGCAAGAATACAACTTAAGATAACGACATGGATATGGATATGGTTAAGGATAAGGATATGTATAAAGATAAGGACAAGGGAAAGCGTATAGAAGATAACGACAAGGATAATAATGGTAAAAACATAGAACATACGCGTAAGTAAAACTAAAGTGATTTTGAAGGTTAGCGCAAATTTTCTCTATTTGTGGCCGTATTTTGTAAAACTTAAGCGATCATGTCACTTGGTTTTTTTTTTTTGTTTAGCAATAAATTTCAGTAAAAAATTTCAGTGAGAGAAAGAGAGTTTGCTTAACTTCATATAAAAAGGGAACTGCCAGACAAAAAAAAACCCAAGTAACGTGGTCGCTTGTGTTTTACAAAATACGGCCATTAATTCTCCTCATATTTCAAGTCTAGAGTTCACATTTAAAATTAGATCAGATCAAAATTTTATTTCGATTTTCTGACCTAGAATTACGTCTTACAGCGTGGTGTTTATGGGGTATTTTCACAAATTTTTTCAAGGTGATGCTAACGTTTTTTGGGGGACACTTTAGGTATACATACAGCCTTTAATATTTATCGTACGAAGATAAAATTTATGCCAAAATATCAGCTATTTTGTGCATAAGACGAATATCTAACTTTGGATTTTGTCACTGCTTAAATAAAACCATAAAAGATAGCAAACGAAAAGAAGTAACATTCACATTTTTGTATGAGAAAAATGCATTGATGATTCAGTTGCTGCTGACGTTTTTATGCTTGTTGCTTTAGTTCGTGCTGAAATCTCGAACGCAACATCGTGTTGTTTGTTGAATATAATCGTTTTATGAATTTCTCAGAGCTTTCCAAGCAATGCATACGTATATAAATGCTTGCGCCGCTAAAAACTTCAGTCTGCTGGCAGACTTCAATCAATTAGAATGGGATTGCTTTGTCCACCTGATGTACACAGAAAATAAGACGTTGCAATACAAAGAAGCGATGAATAGTTCATTATATTAGTTTATATTTGGTATTTAAAAATCGCAGTGCTACTACATATAAACCATTATAAAAATCAAGAATCGTTTTAGGAATATTTTTCAGTAACTGGTTGTGTTGTAATACGTATGTATGAAATATTTACATATATATATATTTTTTTAGTTATTACTTTTGTTAATTTTTAGCAAGACTAATACAATAAATATTACATGCATACTACAGGAAATTATATTACTACAATGCAGGTTTACATATACAAAGATTGGAAACTGGCATGGTAGTTATGCTATTATAAGCTTCATTTATTTTTAAAATATAATTAATTCGAAATTATTGAACTAATTTTATATATACATACTAAAAATATATTTTGTTTTTTCAAATTTAAATACTCAATTATATTTAAAATATATATAAGTTCTGTACTGCAGGAAAAATAATAAATTCATGTTATTCCGAAATATTTATTTCAATTTATTAAACAAAAGATTGCATTATATTTATTTTTAACCAACATAAAAATTAACAAATTCATCAACAAATACATCAAACAAAAAATTCTACGTCCACACTAATGATATTATCGAAACAGTGTCTTTTTTTTGAATTCTAATATAAAAATGGTATTTTTTTTTTTTTTTTTTTTTTGTGAAAATGGTAAAAATCACACTATACAGCTGAACAAACAGCGAACAAAAAGTAATCCGAAAATTATAAGGAAAGGTTCTCAAACATGATTCATGAATCACCATAGATAAATAAATCAGTTTATTTTATTTTAAAGAAATGTGTTATACATTTCAAAGAAAAACTAAAAGGTCTCCAGAAGTTTATCTAATTAAAAAAAGACACTTTTTAATATGTAATTTTTTTTTTTTTTTTTGAATCTGTATTTTATTTTATTTCAGACCAACATTTTTTTACATTATTAAAGTATAACTATTCAAGATTTAACCCTGACATTTTAGTCCAAAAATATTCGTCGATAAAGCAGAAAAGTGCAATTTAGGGAGACACCTAAAAGGTGAGCAAGATATCTGGAGACTGATACTTCTTAAAAAGAGTTCTTGGGCGTTTAATAGTTCATTTTTGAAAAATATTAATTTTTGACAAATCTCGGGCGTAAGAAGAAAAACTGAATTTTTTTTTACACGTAACTGAGGTTGTATCAGGTTATAAATCAAAAACTGTGTATCCAAGAAACAAAATGAAAGATTAAACGCCCAAGAACTCTCTACTTAACCTTAACCAGTCTCCACATATCCTGATCAACGCAAATTTAAGGTCTTTCGCGGCATTGCTAGGTAGAAAAAACTAATCGACGAATATTTTTGGACTTAAATGTCAGGGATAAATCTTGAATGTACATAAATCTTTAAAAATGTACAAAAAAAAAATGTTGGTCTAAAAAAAAATACAGCTTCAAAAATAACCTTAAGAAGTGTGTTTTTTAAACTACTGGAGGCCTTTAAAAAATTTCTGACACACTGTTGGCCACATAAAATGGTTTTGGTGTCTATAACTGTTAATCAGCTTATTTTACCGCTACCGGACACACGCAAAACACGCAATATTTCAAACAATTTTCTTTCAATCTTTCATTGTTTGCTATGAAGAATTTTATTATTTTTTTTTTTTTTTTGTAATGAGCAAAATAAAAAAAAAATCAGCTCCAAGACTACGCAAATCTTGTCCCCATAGATATTATTATATTATTTTTATTTTTCTTTTGTAACATTTCTTTGTTTTCGTTGCCATACTTACAGCATCAGCGTGCACATAAAAGAGATCAATAGTTAAGGCTTCACTCACCTTATGCATTATGTTGAAATATTGATTCAGGTCCTTGCGTTCGCATGTCTGCCAATCGGCTTTGTAACCCAGAAGCAGAATGTTTGGTTTTAATTTGCCAATACCAGAGGCCTGTTTAAATAAATTTAATATTTCAGCAAAAATTTATTAACAATATTTAAGAACTTTACCTGCATGAGTGCACGTGAGCCTGCCTCAAAGTTCTCGCCATCAACTAGAGCATAGAAACCCTTGACACGATGTTTGCGGAACCAGCTGGTAGCACGATCCTGTAAGTAGTTGCGATAGCGTTGTGTGCTCATGCCACGCAGCACATGACCGCAAATTAGCAGCGACAGATTTTTGGTTAACATGTAGGCAAAGTCCACAAGCACCGGGCGCGTATTGGGCAAACCCGAGAGTACCAAAATCTAAACACAATTTTAAATACACATTAATTACTGAACCAAATTGTATCATTGAAACTAGTTTTTTTTTAGCATGGGTTTGGTTTTTTTTCGGAAAAAAGGTCTGTTTTGCTAATTGTATAATTAATCCACACGAATATATTTCATTCTACTCGGTTAAAGATTCTTTTTATACAGATTTGTATACAAGCAAAGTCTTACAACGATTTTAGATTCGAAAAGAACACACAGAAAAATACCTATGGCACATTGCCTTAAATGACTTAACTACTATGGGTAAAATGGGTAACTACTTTTGCATGGAACCTAAAAAATTTGTGTAAATTTCATAAGTTTTTTGTCATCTTAGGCATGCCAAAATTGTATAAATTGTAACTTGGGCAGAAGCAAATTGGGGTTTTTAAAATCTTTTCTCTCATTGCTACTCTTTTTGTCATATGCGTCAATATTTTCTTTCCTTTTCTTATCATTCGTACTAACGTGCATGTATTTCCAAGTAATTTTATTTGTAACATTGACGAAACATATAGAACATAAAACAGCTTAGTGAACCACAGCGAAATTCACGCAAGACTGCTGATTAGTTGAAAATATTAAATAAAAATTGATTTAATTAAAAACAGAAAAACCAAAAAGTGCGAAAGTGTGAAACATATGTAACTGAAAAGATGGAAAACAAAAAACAAATCATAAGAGAACAACGCAAGCGCTTGTTGCAAAGACATTAGGAAATCTTTTCTCGTATAAGTATAACTTTCCTAAGGTTATGATACCCAAGTTCCCTTATTACTTAATATTGCCTAAAATCTACAGCAACCCATTTTAGTAGAAAGTTGCATAAATTTTCTTTGTTGCATAACAAAAATACTTATTTAACCCATACTGGCCGAAGGTCTTAGGCAAATTATACACGAAAATTTTATAAATTTACACGTTTTTTATCTGTGTATATAAGATTTAAAACTTTTCAATAGACTACAAAATTTTTAAATAAATTTTTAAATATATTTTGTATTATATATTAATACAATTCAAATTACAACTATATTGTATACCCTTTGGAATAAATTTGATGCTATGTTAAGTATTATATTTGAAATTTCAGTCATGCTGTACTATATTTCAATATGTTTCGCCTTAATTTTCAGATTGTTAAGATTCAAAGTCTTATGATTCAGAGTTAGTTTTTCGGTAAGCAAAGCTTTATAATACAATTTTTGTGAAGCATTTTCTATTTGATTATGACGCACAAGCAACGCTTACTGCTTTCATTTCAATTATTACGTGAATTAAAATAGGAGTAATTATTTGAAATTATAGCAAAAAACTATTCTCTAATGTGCAATAAAATTGAATGCATTTAAACTTGAACCAAAAGTGTATTAAAATTAAATACGACTGAGCATTTAATTCTAATATAAATCTTTATTACAAATCAAATATAATATTCAATAAGTATTAAAATTGAATACAATTTTGGTGTGATCATATATGTAAGCCTATTTTTATTAAAATTTATACCAAAAATACTAACCGTGTCGAACCGTCGAAGACATGTTCAAATTTAATCCACAGATTAAAAAAGATTACAACTTTTATTACAAAATTAGCAAAAGTTGTTCAATTTTAGCCTCAATTTAGATATGTAAATACCGCTGAGCATGAATCGGTCACTTTTTTTGCAAACAAAGGTTCCACTGTTCGTGAAACAGTTTAACCCTCAAAACTAAGCTCTTAGGGTCCAAATTGACCCAATAATGAAGAAAATGTCAGTGTTTCGTATAAAAGCTTTTTTTTAAGTTATTAGTATAAAAATTATGGTTAGAGTATCTAGCTTTCAAACCAAACTCCCCTCAGTAAAATACCCGTATATTCAACATTGTTTTCCAGCCCACAAAAAATGCCTTCTTTTGGATATTAACTTATAATTTTAAACATTAGTACGTCATAAGTATTAATTTCATTTTGTATCTCTCTTTTAAGGGGTTAGAACTAGTCATGGGCATGAAATATAAACTTTTTCAATTTTTCTATACAGCTAGCCAATGATTTTAGCGCTTAAATTAATAATTAGAAGAACCACCATTTTTTAAACCTAGTAAATGTTTATAACCTAACAAGCACTGGAAATTCTATACGGTAAAGAAATTTGAAGCTTCAATACGGCTCTAGCGAACGGAAGCTTACTCTCGAACAAAGTCATAGTTGATATAAAAGCTGTTGTTAGGCTTTTTTGAAGAACAATTTCGAAGCTTTATAAAACGTAATAATAAGCCTCCGAAAATTCGTTTACAGATACTTTACTGCCAGACTTGCCTGTTTCCAAGCCCAATGCTTATATCCTGGATAAGTTTATTTACCGAAGCTTTATGGAAATGTTATCGAAGCCTTTGCTTAGAATGAAAACTGTAATTTTTAGACTACTTACAGGATTTTAATTTTATTATCTAGATCTCAGTCCTATGTTCTTATGCTCTGTTCATAGCCTGCATTATTTAAGTTATCGAAGCTTTATAGAAGATTTACCGAAGCTTTTGGTGGAACTGAATACTGTTATCAGTAGTCGTAAGACCTACAATTTGTTCTCTGCTTATAGCCTGTATAACTTAATTTCAGGAAGCTTTATGGAAGTGCTACCGAATATTTTGCCAGAACTTTAGGCTGTTCATCTTTTACTTCTTTAAATTCAGTTTAAATGCATCATTATATATAATACACTTTGGCCGAGTCGATAGCTTTATGACCAAACGTGCAATGTGTAGTGGGTTCGAATCCGGACGAATACTGGCGCTAATAGTATTTTTTTAGAATATTGACGTTCTGGTAAAGCTTATATTTACAATGTCGACCTTACACAATATAATGGCCTTACACAAGTTGCTTTCACAAGTTGCTTACAAGTTCAAAATGCTGCTGAGGTACTCCATTTTGCTCTCAGATTTCCTCTCAGGTTTCCTTAAAACTTAGAACACACAATACTTGAAATGGAATACCAAAAAAAAAAACAATTTGGTGCGAATAACGGTATTTTATGTAGTTTCCAATATATCGACAATAGCACAAGTAAAAAAAAAAAGAAAAATTTTGCGATTTTTATGAACTATGTTAACATAGTTTATTTTTATATATAATATATTATATATATTTTTATATATATATTTTTATGAAAATATCCCGTGAATATGAATGGTGTGGATCTTTTGGAGTCAGATGCTCTTGACGTTCTGGGCATGTCGATACAATCAGACCTTCGTTGGAATGATCACATTTTCCATGTGTCGAAAGAAGCGGCCAAGTGCCTAGGTTTCTTAAAACGGTGCAAGCGATACTTCACCCCATCTGATCGTCGAATGATCTATACCTCTTATATAAGGCCTAAAATGGAATACAATTCGCACATTTGGGCAGGAGCTTCGAGATCTTATTTGGAGCTTCTGGACCGAATTCAAAGACGTGCGATATATATGATAGGATACGAAAACATTTTATCTCCCCTGAGTTCTCTTGGGCATCGGCGTAATGTTGGTTGCCTAAGCCTTTTGTATAGGTTCTACCATGGGAAATGTTCAAGAGAGGTACATGGCCTGACGCCACCAGTTCGTGTATTTCCTAGGTCTATTCAGGCAGCTTTCCAAGCCCATCCCTTTACCATTGCATCGGTGCCCAATAGAACCACGCATTACCGAGATAATTCGTTTTTTGGTCGCACGGTAAGATTGTGGAATAATCTCCCTGTGAGTGTGTTCCCCGGCAGTTTTGATCTGTGTCAGTTTAAAGCAAATCTTCACCGTCACTACTCCATCTTTCCACCCTCCAACTAACTATCACCCGTCTTCCGAATAAACGCAATGCTTTCGCATTTAAAGGGGGCATCCCCTGAGCGTTGGTTTAGACAAAAAAAAAAAAAAAAATCATCGATTTCTCAGCTGCTGGTTACCTTAGAAACATGATTGGGGTATCATTTTCAAGGAGCAAGTCCAAAAAATATTTTGAAAGTGATATTATTTCAAATGAATGGCGGTTAAAAAATGTCATCCAACCTTCGATTGCAAAAACATATCTTATTTCAATTTCTTTATTTTTATATATTTAATTTTTTACACAGAATATTTTAATCCTTCCCACACCACAATTTCAAGGTAGTTTTCTAACGGAATCGCTTTTCAGCGATTTTTTTAAAAAAAATATAATGAAAAAACACACAAAACATTATGTTTGTTTAATAAAGCCGTTCAAAGCATTCAGAAATTTAAGGTTTCAATTCTTTGACCATTCAAATAATTTTGTAGCAGAATCTATCTGATCACGATATGAGTGTTTTAAATTGACTCTAGGTTGACCAAGAACTGAAAAATCGATCAGTTTTGGTCCATGAAAATCCAAAAGTTGTTGATGCTTTCACTTTTTTTAGTGCTCATATCTCGAAAAATGCACAAGATAACTTTTTTTACATATCGAGCGAAAAATAATAGAAGAAAATAGATTCTTTTAATACCTTCATCATAGTTCGAGCATATTCGGGCAGATTGCGTTAGGAACTTTATCAAAAGTAACACATTTTCTTCCGAAAAAAAACTGACTTTTTCACCACTGTACGTCACTTACCTGAGGCCTATAGTTCTTCACATGCTCCTCCACGTTGTTCAACTGTTGCACCGAAATCAAGGCATTCTTATATGTTTGCGCCTGAGTCGTGGAACCCCAATTTACATCGGGTTTGCGATAGGCAACAATTAAGTACAGCGCCAAAACAACGGCAAACGTTATCAAGGCCGTCCACCAAGAAATGAGAAACATGACAGCGACACACAGAATGGCACCAACCAGACTCAGCCACATGTTGTAATACTAGAACGTTCAATGTTGATGGAACCAAGTATTCACAGATGATAACAAGATGGTAAATTAATTAATAACGGGCATTAATAACAATTAATTCGGTGCAAAAATAACAGCGCATAAGCGCAGAGTTACCTTAAATGTTGGCCGCCAGCCAACTGGTTTCGCCAAACTGGCATGGAATGTACTGAAATTTATTAACATGTAAGCCGCCAGGAAGAAGTTCGAAATAAGCGGCGCTATTAAATTTAGTTCACCAATTAAAATAAAGCTGCGTGCAAGTAAAAAAATATATTTTTAATAAATTAAGGAATTTTTTATTTATATGCAAAAATAATTTCAATTTTGACCACCACAGAAACTTACGCTACAGCAATGAAGAAAGTCAACACATAGCCACGCACCGGCTCATTGTTTTTGCCGAAACCCTTGGCAAACCAAACAATTTTTGGATACAGCTCGTCCTTGCAAAGCGCCTGTAAGAATGCAATAATATTTGAAAGATAATATTTATGCCATAATAATATTATAAATGCCATTGATTTTTGCCAGAAAGTAGCAGCTTAAGAAACAGTAAAGATAAAGTGCTCACCTGAAACACTTTCGGTGCTGACACTAAGCTGGCCAAGGCCGATGACAACGTTGCGGCAAAACAACCCGCATAAATGAGTGGCCCAAAACCGGAAACTAACTCAATAACTTGGAATGAGTTTTGCAGCCCATATTCGCATTCATCTGAAAGATCAAAATAGTAACACACTTAAAATGGTTCTGTTTTATGCATGCTCCTTGATTATTTTGAAAGCGACGCACAGTTTCGCAGCTCCATATAAGCCGTAGACAAAAATAGGAGGAGCTGCCGTAGGATCATCAAATTTCGTGGAAATATGTTTTATGACAGGAAAACTATTTACTATTTTTAGTAATTTATGCGTTTATTTTTTTTTTAATGTTATTAATATATATGTAGCACTTTACTTTAGCATTAACATTTCTTTAATAAACATCAAAATAAGTTATATATGTATCCAATACATGGAAATGTATGCAATAATGACGTGAATCTATTGTTTTACCATCTACCAAAAAGTGCTCAACGCGCCTAATGAAGTTTTCACTTCAAAAAAGTATGAATTCAAGTTATTGAAATAAAAATTAATTAACACTTACAATATGTTTATAAAGATCTTATATTTACATCAAATTCGTTGAACTGAAATTAAATTATTTTAAATTATTTTCGTATTCCTCATTTTATGCTTAAAACATTGCCTATCATAACCACGACATATGCAATGCTGTACAAATGCATCAGAAATAAACAGCTAACAGCGTGATGATATCGCAAATAGTTTTTCTCTCTACCAAAAACTGCTCAATGCGCCTATGTTTTCACTATTTGATGTTTTCACTTCAAAAAAAATTATTTCCTGCATTGACTTTCTTCCTTTTTCATTAATTAGGCCTTGCAATATGTTTTTAATTTTACGATACACACTTATACGAGGGACGTTGGATAATTCAGTGAAAAATGAAAGAAGGAATGATTTTTTAATCAATCAGCAAAAAAGTTCTTCTCTATATAGTCTCCTTTTAGCTCGATACACATCGGCCAACGCTCCTCCAATTTTTTGACCAAATCCGAAAAAAACGTTTTCGAAAGGTCCTCAAAATAGGCCTCTGTTTCGGTTATGAGCTCCTCTCTGGTAGTGAATCTCTTTCCACCGAACCATTTCATCAAGTTTGGAAACAGAAAATAGTCGCTGCATGAGATCCGCCCACAGACACGCCTACCTTCCATACGAATTTTTTTGAAAAAAAAAACACAAACCTAGAGATTTAAAATTTGTTATGAGAGCTTTGTACAGTTAAATTTTAAATATATTTTAGGTTGGATAAAATCCGCCCACAGACACACCCACCATCCGCACGAATCTTTTTGTAAAAAATAGCAAAAATAAGCCTAGAGCTTTGGAATTTGGTATGATAGGCTTAAAAAAAAAAAAAAAATACGAAATGGCCATTTCAGCCCTTGAAAGGACTTTGACCGAGCTTCTTATGATCAATTGTGTTGTGTGTGATGTGAAATGTTTGCACACAAGTGATCGAGAACTGGACCTACATGTTTTACGCCGACTCCGAACGGCTTATGTTCTCAAGAAGCTTTTCATGGCAGTTTTTATTCTCTGAGGTTTGCCATTGTCTGCAGAGAGGTGACGGCGGAACAGAAAAATTAATTCAATTGAAAAAAACTTTCTGTGTCGGATGGAGGATTCAAACCTGGGATCTCTGGCGTAAGACTCACACACTCTACCCACTACGCCATGGCCGCGCACAATGTCTTATATATGATAGGCGTATGATAGGCTTATATTGTAAAAAAGTAGCTATACACAAATTTGGATTGAATACGCCGCAGAACTGGGTTCTCTGGCGTAAGACTCACACACTCTACCCACTACGCCACGGCCGCGCACAATGGCTTATATATGATAGGCGTATGATAGGCTTATATTGTAAAAAAGTAGCTATACACAAATTTGGATTGAATACGCCGCAGAACCGCCCACCTCGCATACCAAATTTTTTTGGAAAAAATGTTAAAAATAAACTAAGAGGTTTAAAAGTTGGCATGAGAGCTTTGTACACTAAAATATTAAATATATCTAAGTTTGGATCAAATCCATCCAAAGACACGCCCACCTTTCATACCAATTTTGTTAAGAAAAGTTTTATTTTTTAAGTGAGCCTTTAGAAAATACGCTCATATAAAAGTTTTTATTCCTGAATTTCAGCAAATTTTTCGAATTATTTTTATGCTCTTGGTATACAAGTTTAAGTTCTATGGATTGGCATACAATTAAAACAAATAGTTTATAGTTTAAAAAATAGTTTTTAATGTTCATAAAGCTCATTTTATATTCGCTATTGAGCTTCTGCTGACAGATTTTTTTCTTTCTTCAGTAGCAAATGGTTGACGGTTGGCAAGAGGATCGAAAGATATTAGAAGATGGGTAAATATCTTTATTATTAGCAGTTTTTGGACAGATTCTGCTATTGCGTAGACTTGCGTTTTTAAATATTTTGTTGGATGCCTCTCGTGCTTTTCTAGAAAGGTCCATAAAATTCAATGTTTTTTTAAAAAAACCACAGAAGTATTTTTTGATGTAAAAATAATATAAATTAAAAATTGCATTTTTGACTCCTTTTCATATGAAATTAGCAAAAGTTGTTTCAGTTTTATAAAAAAAAAAGAATTGTTTCTGTACTATCTACAATAATAAAACTCATATTCTATTTAAAATTCTCTACTTCGAATAAACCTTAAAAGGGAGGACCCTTTACCCTCTTTCACCCTCACCCTTAGTATCATACAAATTTTTGTGTCCACACGTTGTTTTTAGTATTTTGTTGATTTAGCAAGTTTTGATTTATTCTTAAGAATTACTTACAATGTTTGATTTTTTTTTCTATTTATATTAATTTCTTTATGAAAGTATCCGTGAATAATAAATAGTCTGAAACCCTAAAAAAACACACAAAGCTTACATCAGTCATAATACCACATAAGTTCCTGAGCACAAGTGTAGTTTCCTCAACACATTGCACTCTGCAGCAATATAAATGCTTGCCAAAAATTCTAATTTGTCGGTCAGATTTTTACATTTTTCAAAAAAGTCCATTCTATCGAATAAAATATAAAATTTAAATTTTTCTCATACTCCTCAGATATAAACGCTACAGTTTTGCTCATTCCGCCAAAGTGAGCGGTTTAAAAGATGCACACAACATTTGTTCGCACTTTTGTGGAAAGTTTTTTTTTTAATTGACGAATGAGTTAAAATTTATATCAACCTCCGAGTAACGCCGGGTATTCAGCTAGTACCAAATATTTGGAGCATTTAATACTTGCAAGCATATAATTAATACATATTTTTATAATCTGAAGACTACATTTCATATAAGAGCAAGACTTAAGAAGAAAAAAAAACAATGTGTAAAAAGACTTATTGCATCTACTATTTTCTAAATGCTTACTTAATTGTGATAATTTATATCACTTTTTAGTATTTTTAATGTAATTTTCGTTTTGAAGATACGCTAAAAGAATAAAATAATTTTTTTTTAAATGATATTCCACAAGTAAAAATCACATGTAACCCCTTTGGGGCAAGCCTCGGCAGCAAGAACCATATTTTTCTATAAATATATATATTTCTGCATACTATTTTGAAAAATTTGGAAAGATGTTTTTTGATGTATTTTTTTTTAAACTCTTAATGTTAATGCTTATTTTTAAAAATACACAAAAAATATATTTCTATTGATAACAAAAAAACTGTTACAGTTTAAGAATCATGAAATATCATATTTTTATCATTTTTTCATTCCAATTCTATTCTTTTAAAAACAAAAAAGTGGAACACTTACAACTACAGATAGTGAAAACAAGTGATAGCCTAAAATTTTTTCATTAAAAAAAAGTTAAACTTCGAGCCATTTTCTGACCAAACTTTAAAAGATTTCTTAGTAATTTTTTGGGTTTTCCTTATCTGAAGTATATAAAAAATTTTCTACAGTATCAAAATTTTACTTTTTTCTATTTATGGTCACGAATCTCCCACTGTGCGCTGGGGGCCAAATCTAGAGAATATGCTGGATGAGGGAGCAGTTCGTACTTCAATTCATGGTATTCATGGATTTTGGCATGGGAGCTGGAAGGGATGGGATAGATGGAAGAGCACTTTTTTCCTCGCCAAATGGGGACATTTCTGTTTCAAAGCGTTGTTGAAACTGGCCTTTCCTTGGTTTGGATGATAGTTTTTTGCTCAAAAAAATAATGCTTAATGAGCACTCGAAAAAAATCTAACTCTTTTCCATTTTCGCCAAAATTCACAAGATCGTCTGCTGTCAATGGCTTCCAAACACAAACTAGGCGTCGCAGCGAGCTAAAATTGTGACAGTAGTCTATTAACAGATGGTAGTTGACAGGATCAGTGTTGCACTTAAAGTTACTATGCTGGAAATAAAAAAATGCACTAGCTTCTCAAATTGCCCTCGTATGTATAGTTAATTTCTCACCAACTGTCCTGTTGACTATGCTAACGAAGAGAAATCTATCCTTATAAGAGAAGAACACTTAACACTGAAAATCAATTTAACATCAAGGTCAATTAAGTTCAAGCGGAATTTCAAGAAGAATTTTAGCATTTTGAAGAGCACAAAGTCAACTATGTTCAGCACACTCAAAATATTTACACGTGTAGAGATTTATTCTAAGCAGCTTAAGAACAACGACATTATAATTTGTATATATATCTCAAACTCATAAATATAACTATAATTGTAAATGCATTTCAATTGTATAAATTGAATTGACCTTGAAGCTCCTATATGGCATAAACTTGAAATCTTCAAATTCGATTTTTTTTTTTTTTAACAAATGTCGTTTATTTGATTCATGACTTGTATTGAAATAATTTTCAGCACAGAGTCGCAAACAAAAGCAAACGACCCACGTTGCTCAGCCAAACAGCGACAATCATCACCATGGCCACCGCCACCATTCAACTTGTTGCAATAAAAACTTTTTACCCACCTGGTACACAATCCAAAAATGCAAATGAACCATTAGCAGCGTCGCTAACATTGCCGGTAGCATCGCGAGCCATAGTAGCGCCAGCTTGCAGCACCATTATCAAGTAAGTACCGGTGGTTATGAGAATGGCCAGGAGTGTGCCCTTCGGTATGGATTTTTGTGGATCCTTAAACGTGCGTATTAAACGTCAGACAAATAAACGACGAAACAAAGGAAAAACAAAAAAGAAAATCATATTAAAACATGTTTATTAATTGTGAAAACTTGTTGAAGCGTTGGAGTTTAACGATCTCTCGGCTACCAGCCACGCCACTCACCTTCAAGTCACCGGAAATATTAGCGCCTGCCAAAATTCCAGTAGCTGCCGGAAAAAAAATAGCAAACACCGAGAAGAAATCATGTTGCACACCTTTTTCCAAGCGATAATCCGCAAAGAAGTTTTGCTTGAATAGCGTTGCTATAGTGTAAAAGTAACCGAATTTATATAGCTATTATTCTCGTTTTTACAGTCAGCCAAAATATAAAACTAACCATTGTAGCCCATAAAACCTTTGGCCAATTCTAAATCGCTTTTCGGTCCAATTATCGAACCAATCATAAAGTCAGCAATGGCAATTAACAGTATTATAAGCAGTCCAATTTGTGCCTACAACCGAAAAGAGAGATAACAACGTGGCAAGCAGAGATTAGTTTCAGTTAACTTGTTGAACATCTTTGTTTGTTTGCTTGATTGTTTCTAAATCCAAAAAAAAATAATAATAAATAATTACCTTTGCTTCCCATTCCATGCCAACAACAACAATAACTAATAGTATTAAAATTGTAATACTTCCAATGATGCGCACATCCTGTATACCGCCATCGATGATGCTCACTCCAAAGGAATTCAGTAGATCCAACATGGATTCACAGAAACCCACAACATACATGGCACAGGCCACTGCATTTGCTAGCGAGAATATCAGGCCGATGGAGCCACCAAACTCTGGTCCCAAGGAACGTGATATCATATAGTATGTTCCACCTAAATTTTGCGAGAAAGAGAAAAAGCATAATAAAGGTTGGGTTAAAAAGGTTAAACTTTAGCAAAAGGATTCGTTTGTTTATGTTTATTTTAGAATTTCTGCTTAAGTGCGCGAATACTAAATATAAGCAATTATGTTGAAAAAGGTTTGAAAATATTGGCAAGAGCCTAAAACCAAACCCACAATTAGTAGGCCGCAAAGCAGGCACAAAATGTGTTGTAAATATAAATTATGGTTTTTATTGGCCCTTTTATGATGTACATTTTATGTTTGGTTATAGTGAAAAGGGCAATTTTACATAGTAACTAAAAAATTAGGTCAATTAAAATTAACTCACAAAGTGACCGAGCTTAATTTTAAAAGTTAAGTGAAAACTTTCGGTAATGAGGTTAATTAACTTTTTTGAATTAATAAAAAATTTATTACATCGCTCACTGTTAACAAAATAGGAAATAAAAACAAATATTAAAATCAAAATTCAATTCAAAATCAAAATCACAGTAAATCAAATAAAATTAAACTAAACTAAAATTGAACCAAATTAAATCAAAGCAAATAAAATCAAATCAAATCAAATCATATAAAATAAAATCAAATCAAATCAAATCAAATCAAATCAAATCAAATCAAATCAAATCAAATCAAATCAAATCAAATCAAATCAAATCAAATCAAATCAAATCAAATCAAATCAAATCAAATCAAATCAAATCAAATCAAATCAAATCAAATCAAATCAAATCAAATCAAATCAAATCAAATCAAATCAAATCAAATCAAATCAAATCAAATCAAATCAAATCAAATCAAATCAAATCAAATCAAATCAAATCAAATCAAATCAAATCAAATCAAATCAAATCAAATCAAATCAAATCAAATCAAATCAAATCAAATCAAATCAAATCAAATCAAATCAAATCAAATCAAATCAAATCAAATCAAATCAAATCAAATCAAATCAAATCAAATCAAATCAAATCAAATCAAATCAAATCAAATCAAATCAAATCAAATCAAATCAAATCAAATCAAATCAAATCAAATCAAATCAAATCAAATCAAATCAAATCAAATCAAATCAAATCAAATCAAATCAAATCAAATCAAATCAAATCAAATCAAATAAATCAAATCAAATCAAATCAAATCAAATCAAATCAAATCAAATCAAATCAAATCAAATCAAATCAACTCAAATCAAATCAAATCAAATCAAATCAAATCAAATCAAATCAAATCAAATCAAATCAAATCAAATCAAATCAAATCAAATCAAATCAAATCAACAATCAAATCAAATCAAATCAAATCAAATCAAATCAAATCAAATCAAATCAAATCAAATCAAATCAATCAAATCAAATCAAATCAAATCAAATCAAATCAAATCAACAATCAAATCAAATCAAATCAAATCAAATCAAATCAAATCAAATCAATCAAATCAAATCAAATCAAATCAAATCAAATCAAATCAAATCAAATCAAATCAAATCAAATCAAATCAAATCAAATCAAATCAAATCAAATCAAATCAAATCAAATCAAATCAAATCAAATCAAATCAAATATCAAATCAAATCAAATCAAATCAAATCAAATCAATCAAATCAAATCAAATCAAATCAAATCAAATCAAATCAAATCAAATCAAATCAAATCAAATCAAATCAAATCAAATCAAACAAATCAAATCAAATCAAATCAAATCAAATCAAATCAAATCAA